>CM061531.1:195897849-195996978 GCA_030545055.2 Neoaliturus tenellus | reverse complement strand
TAGCTCTGTCACCTTTTTGGAAAAAGAAATCAAGATTACAACCGTAGATTATAAAGTTTTAAAACACCTTATTTAGGTGCCCAGCCTTAGACTTGATTGTGATGTTTTAAAAACTTAATTGTATGTCTTCTTTTTTCAAAAAGGTGACAGAGCTAAGGACTGTCCCTCAGCTTAAAACCATCTCTGGCACTGAGTAAACTATCTAGGAAAGAAAGAGAATATGCTTTGGCGACAGTGGCTTAACTGTTTCTTGCCGCAAGTAATCTTTGCGGCCACATAGCGGGATAAGGATGCTTTCTCCAATGACCTTGGCCTATTTGTTGCTGTTCAGATGATTGGAACTGTGTTTCATTGCTATAAGGGTGACTTATTTTGAATTAGGTAAATTATTTCAGACAAATTTAGCAATATATCTAACCTCTGGGAAAAGTCGAGAATTTCATTTGTGAAATTTGGTAGACACTTTGTTATAAGCAAAAAGTGGCGTGATTTTTCTATATACACCTTGTAATCCAACAACACCAATAATTTAATTTCAGTACCTGTGTGAGCTGACCCTACTGGAGGGCGACCCATACCTGATGTTCTCTCCGTCTGTCATCGCATGCGCTGCGCTCGCTGTGGCCCGACACTGCCTCGAGTACGACGACGTGTGGAGCCAAGAGCTACAGGAGTCCACCGGCTACAGCCTGGCAGAGCTGGGGCCCTGCATCGCGCATCTCAATGTCACACATGCCAAGGCCAGCGGACTGGCTCAGCAGGCGGTCTGCGACAAGTACAAGTCACACAAGTGAGTTTTTTAAAATTAATATTTCATTGTCTGTGATAGATTTATTCCATATAGTAGACTCCCTCCTAAAACTGACCTGCGCTTTGATTGGTCTAACTGGTTAAAAAACACATTCTTTTAACCAACCATTTATTAATGTAACAACGCTCTAACCGTTCTTGTTTATATATCTTGCAGGAAATGTTTTCACATCCATCAGTCACCCTCGTTAGGCGCATTGATAATTAAAACACAGCCGGGCGCTCACGGGGTATACCTCCTGGTAAGGGTGTGTGAGTACTCGAGTACTGAATATTTTTTGACTCAAGGTTGCACTACTCGACTTGACTCGAAATTTTGAAAAAAAACACATTTGATCTATATTACGAGAGCAAGTAACTTAGGCCCCCAAATATTATACAAGTCTATAGGAATATTTACATTAACCAGACTCCAGCGAATTGTTTGTGCGCCTGATTGGCTAAATCGAGCTGCGTCCACGGCCTTCACTGTTTTCAATAACTGGGAAAACCACTGAGCTCTTGCGCAAGCGCATCGCTTCTGACCCGTGATCAAGATCAGGCACGGTGAACCAAGGTCAGTCAATCCGGTGGAGTCGTTCTCTGTGCACCTATTGATTGTTTAAATTGCTGGTGTTGTTTTGTTGTTCCCGATGTTTTGAAATAAACCGACATTTATAAAAATTTATAAAAATTTATAAAAATAAATAAATATGTTAAAGTGTATTTTTATTCAAACCTTATTTATTTGTTTTAACTGTCAAGGTAAAAAATTGTCCTCATTTCCCCTTCTTTAAATATTTGATAGATTTCAATAGGAAGATAAAACAAAAAAATAATAATGAAACTGTCAGCCTAGTCTAATGTAAGGCAGTTTCATATTTTACAACAGTGCTCATGTTTTGCAAGGAGCGCCAGGGCGAAAAATAAGTAGTGATTTGTTTAATCGTGAATTTTAGTCAATAAGATTTAGACATTTTATTTAGGACCACAACATATTTATGTCTAGATTATGCCAGCCTTCCCCACCCTTCTTTCTAAACCACACAATGGCATCTGACCGCTCGTGCCAAATAATAGACCCTATGACAAGAATTTGATTGAAGTATGGGTTCCATTTCTCATTAATTTTATATTGGACTCTCCAAAATTGTGAAATTCATAGAATTAATTGTATTCTATATATTTATCAGCCAAATATTGTCTTTGTTGGAGGTTCATCTTGATAATCTCAGATGTTCACTTACGCTCCTTTCACACATCACGTTTTTAGCCGTGCGGGAAAAAACCGCACGATTTAAAAACCGTCCGTCACACCATACAAGTAATTGGCAGCTGGTTAAAAACCGTCGCCATACCTGTGTGAAAGGTCTCATAAGATTCTATTGGAATGTCCCGCCGTGCGATTTTAATCGGACGGGCAAAACCATGATGTGTGAAAGGGGCGTAAGTTCTTCGTTTTACTTTAATATATTTCCGTGACTGATAGAGACCCTATATATATATATATATATATATTGCCAAATCATTAGTGACCATTAATGCAAACGGTGGGAGTAACTTAATGTGTCTAATACTTGCCCCCAACAGGAAATACAATACCATATTTCCGGAAGATTTGGCTTTCCAAACAACCGTGGAATTGGTCTGAAAAACCGAAAAAGATCCGGGAGTTGAGAAATTGAAGTTTGAGGGCTACCCTGTTTCAGTGTATATTTCAAAGAATCCTACAATAACCTGGTATTATTTTTTCAGTGGCAGAAAGTAAGTGAAGTTGAGCCGAAAGCTCTGCGGATTGTTTGATAGTGCCTCCACCCCACACCCGATCGTTGATGCCCTGTTATACCAGGGAACATAACAAGAGTCGCCCCACTCTACATCTACCCTTTATACAATCACATTTAGCACATATTGTGCATTTTATGATATTTATTTTTTTAACTATTCGTTGATGTATTTTAACTTATTAACTAGATTTTATCTCTAACACTATTGGCCATTCTATACCCAAAATTTGTAAGTGCATTATTGTATTCATGATATTATTAAATATACTACCAATGGCTTGTTTATTATTTCAGTGTCTTCTTTTGTACAGTAATGGTGATATTGTAAATATAAGTTATTGTATAGATTTTCTTATTGTTCGATAACTGAGCAGGGCTGTGTTCTGCAGTGATTGCGTGCAGAGTACAAACTTCTGCGTTAAGGTCTATCGATTAGTCTTAAGTCCTAACAATATTGCCGTGTTTTATACTTTTGTAATAAAAGTTTTGTTGTGATAACTACCACAAGACTGGATTTTGCTCCTTTTCACCATTCCAAACGTGTTTTTATGTGGGCCTCTTGTTCGGTTTTTTTGCTCTCTTATGCAGTTGCAGACAATCTTAAACACTTGCCATTCTGTTTACATTTAGTCTTTTTTGAGACTTGCCATAGAGTTTAACAAAAGAATTTTCACATTGTATGTTGAGTATCAAGTCATTTAGGTAGTTTTTGAATTTTTGTTATTTATTTTTAGTTATTTATGTTTTAGTTACTGTTTTTTTAAGAGGTAGTAATACAAAATCTCATTTTTCCTTTTGCAGTTTTCAGTGATTTTGGGGGTTCTTATCAATCATTCTTTGGAGAGCCTTAATTATGTTTTACTTCCATGAAAGTCAGTAAATTGGAAGTAGGTATACTGTTTATAAGTTATTCTTGTATTGTTGGATGAAATTGATATGTATAATTCTTTTTAACCCCTTAAATAAATTGGGGTTTTTACATTTATTTCTTAGAGGTCAAAGTATTTCTTACCATTGACTCTCTCAAACTTAAATTAGCATTGCTTAGTCTGATGAGGTTTTCTCACTTAGTGTTTCTAAAGTATTATTAATAAAAGTAAAACTAAAATAATACCATTAGAACCATTAATTGGTTAACATTATACCTAGTTAACCAAATATTATTTTATAAAATTTAGGCCAAATTGTGTTTATATTGGAGAATAAAAAGAGGGTTTTACCATGTATGTCAAAGAATTTGAAGTTACTTTCTATTCAATGACCAATTTTTGTATTATTTAAATATCAACATTGCTTAAACATTTAGTTGTATTAATTTTTTTTTCAAATTTGTTTTTGATATTTTTGCAAAATAAACTCTTGTTTCATAAGTACAAGTAATACTTATTTCAACAAGCCAACCCATGACGAAAACATGATCATTTTGACTTTAATTATTATTTTTTACGAGGTGGCCCGTGCGCAAATTGCGCATTTTATGATTCCATATTAGTGAAACTCACCTACAGTATGTGAATCCTATACTATAATACGAGGAATGTCTGAAGGGATGTGTGTTCCACGATCTCGAAATCTAGCTGTCAGATTTTGCTTAAACTTTGCAATTAAAAGTGTATTGGCCCAAAAATAAGTTTAGAAAAGGTCTCCATCCCAGGAAAAATCGAATTTTGTCAGAATTTAAGTTTAAAATCGTAATTTTTAACATTGGTCTTAAGGGTTGCTATTTTGGTAACGAAATAACAACGAAAGGCATACAAAAATAAAGGAACATTATAATATTAAGCAGACTTTTTGAAACAGCTGTTAACTGTGAAGAGGTATAGTTTGGTTGTTGGGGGAAATTTAATAGCTCTAATGACACTATATCAAAACTGAATTAAAACCAACGAGCAAGGCTCGGTTAACCTGGTACTGTTGATATGAAGTGACAGAGATATATTTTTGTTTACTACCTGGCTTTTAAAATTCATCTGAAGGTAATCAGCTGTTAAATTACAATTCACATTAAAGAACTTGCAATAAAATTTGGACGACATTTTAAAGCGCCCTCTAGAAATAATCAAAGGGAAGGGCACGAAGCCCGAAACAATAAGACCTTTTTAATTACGATTCGTCACTGCGGTATATCCTAAGCTTTAAAATGACACCTCAATCTTAAAAATCGGTTCAGTAGGTCGAGAGAAAAAGGGACGTAACAGACGAAACCCTTATAGAAATAAGAAGATAAATAATATTCTTTTGTCAAATTATTTTGGTTAAGACGTTAAAAATACCCGGCTATCTAGACGAGGATTCACATATAGGAGAATCTGGAAGATATTATATGGAGCCAACAATAACTTATCAAGTCTCATATTTTAGGTGCCTTAAGTGTCCCTCTCCCACTTTAATTTTTGGTTTGTTAAAACAAATGTTCTTTTTAAGATTGAAAATAATTCTTGGAATTGAGTAAAAAACAACTTTAGGATTGAGTGTGCCCCAAAAGTGAAGGATAGTGAAGATTTTAATCTACAAAAGAGAAAAGAATTAAACAGCCAAACTAAGAGAGAAATCACTATAAGTAAACAATGCCCCCGTTGCAGCAGACCTGCGTACTCAGCAAATTTCCAAATTTGCAATATTAATTTTGACCATATGAGCTTGTAAACAATACTTCATCATGTGCTCATTAAAATAATAAGGAAATTAATGTCTACTAGTCAACTTGTTGCTCGGAATCGAGCAATTTATTTTGATACATTACAAAAGTTAAATTTAGTTCCCAATCAACGACATCCGACCAATCCACATTGTGAATATCAATAATGACAAAACAACTACCGGTACACGTTTTTACAGCTATACATTAAGAGTTGCAAGGCTTGTACAGTACACTCTCGTCATCGGAACTAATGTGGCGGACGGCCGGTTCGGATGTCAAAAAAATTCCGATGAAGCGGAGTCCGTCGTGAGTCATCATTTCCGCCCATATGGTGAACTATCTTTTTATTTAATTATTTATTTCAACGGTACAACCATTTTCATGAAATAACAGTAAATAGACAAGCAAAATTATAATTAATATGTGATTATAGTACGTGAATTAGTACGTGGTTAATAGTATATCGTGATTGTATTCACTCTTGTTTTTAAGATAACACAAGAGGTTTTATGAAAATAAGGCACTCAACTTTAAACATGGTAACAATGAACAGATAGGAATAAAAACAACGCAGGAAATAAAAGATCCAAAATCTTTATTCTCATATTCCAGCAGTCAACTGACTTCCACGTACAGGTGCAGTCGCGACGCGAGACAGACTGAAGGGACAAATTGGGAAGCGGTCGAACCTGATGTCCACTTCCTGCCCCTTCCTCTTTCTATTTTTGTGCGAATACTCCACGGCCTCGTAAATCACATCGATGGGTACAGGTTATGGAAAACGCCTGATGACGTTTGATGCAAAATGCGATACTTCACTGTTGTGCCGATAGAACGAATCGAAATTGAAGGCGCTAAAACGGAAAAATTATTTATTTCGAAAGAAAAAAAATTAATAATATCCAGATTTTCAGTTCCGATGAAGCGGAGTTCCGATGTCGCCGAGTCCGAAGAACAAGAGTGTACTGTAACAGGTTTTTTTATTTTGTTATTTTTTGCTCTTGGTTTTTTTATTTTGGTTATTTTTTTATCATTTTAGGGCAATTAGGTTTTTATTGACTGATTTGAATGAAGCTCCTGATAACCAAATAAATGATTAAAAATAGAAAAAAAGGAAGAAAGTATCAAAAGGATCGATGAAGTTTTTTTTCTATGAAAAATTTTTTTTTTTAATATTATTATTGCTTAGTAGATGATCACTTACCTAGTTCAAAATCATCCCTACATCATTTTTATTGCCAACATAATTTTAATACCCGAAAAAAACGCCGGTTTTTGGAATTTTTAGCGACATTTTGGCTTTATTCAAGTATTTTTTTTATTTTGTGTCATTTTGGTTATTTTTATATTTTACTAACCTCAACTCAAGAACTGTTACAAGCCCTGCAGATGTTTAAAATTCTCAGCCCAATCCCAATGTTATTCTAATGAGAAAATTTAAAAATTAATTTGTGTATATCGCCTTTAATTTAAGTCCGATTTTCATCAATTTTTGTCGGAAACAACTACAAACCAAGCCCTATCCAACTACACCAAAAACTTGAAAATTGTAGGAGGAGTTCTCTACACAAAAAAACCCTTAGCGCATTAAATAAGTACTAGTATACGTGTTGCTCAAAATCGAGCAATTTATTTAAATACATTACAAATGTTACTTAAGCTCTAAATCAATGACATCCGACCAATCCAATAATGTGAATATCTTTAAACGCCAATAACTACATGTATTTACAGCTGATTATAACAGATATTTCAAATGCTTTATTCAGTCCCCAATGTTTATTTAAATGGGAAATTTTGAGATTCAATGTTGGATAGCGCCTTAATTTTCAGTCCGATTCTCATCAATTTTTGGCGGGAAACAACTACATTCCAAGCCCTATCCAACGACAACCAAAAACTTGAAAATCGGTTGAAAATTGTAGGAGGAGTTCTCAAGACAAAAAAACCCTTAGTGTATTAAATAAGTATAGATATAGATTCTCCATTGGAATATATAAGGAAAGAGTATGCAGGTATGCTGCCATGGGAAACACTGAAAGTAGGTATTTTTACCATAAAAAATTTATCTTGACCATATCTATAATATATACAGCCGCATGTGTAACTGACTGACTCACTGATGATCTTAAATTCCTGAAGCGACGTTTAAGATAGAGACTTGAAAGTTGGCATGGACATTCTTTGAGATGTTTCAATTTAGGAAAAATCATAAAACTACAACTTTTTTACTTTTAAACTTTAAAAAAGGTAAAAAATATAGATATTGTCGGTAACGTAGTTCAGCCGTGTGAGCGTATATCACCGTTTGGGTAACGTAGATCAATTTGCAGGTTTAGTTTCGCTCGTGTTTAAATGATTTCTTTCAACTACACCCGTGTTTGATTCAAACGTCCGTAATTGTTAAACGTCCGTCACATAAACGTTTTATGTAGACGGCGGTGTTTCGATGCATTGAGAGCCGGTTATTTCACCAGGGTAATACTCGCTTAGATTTATACAGTATTAAAAATGCCCAAAAACTACAAATTTTTAACTTTCAAATCATAAAAAAATTCTATAAAGGCGAGGTGTTGGTTAGGAAGATGTCGCTTGGAGCGCTATTATAGTCGCTTAGTCTCGCTTGTATTTAAATGATGTCTTTTAACTACAACTCTTCCTGATAATTATACCTTTAAATGTGCGCATATTTGTTTGCGTATGGTTTTCCCTTCGATTGCTGTGTTATTGTTGAAAATGAAGTTTTCTTAATCGAAAGCGTATCTTACATTCAGGTGAAGTCCGCTTTGATTTCTATATTAATTGCTAAAAATATTTTAGGTCTTATTACATTTTCTAGACTTAAGTTTTCTCATGCTGGAAATTTTCTTGTAGGTTTTCGCTCAAAAAATAACCTAATACAGTAATTATAACTTAATTTTCTACTATTTGTATGCTGTCTCTCTATATGATTGAATATAGCGCTTCAGTTGATAGTTCTGGTGCAGTGTTTACTTTGAAGAGTTGAACGTGTCCCAACAAGTTTGACATCCAGTCTTTTACCTATTTGCTGCTGTCCAATCAGGCTTAGATTTTAGTTTAGGAAACGATTGAACATATTAAGTTATAGAACCATTGAAATTTCCATTCTTACCTTTACTAACGTTTACCTACTTCCTACATTTTTTTAAGACTATCTACAATATCTGAAGACCCATCATGCAGAGAAATATTATAATAACCAATTGAATTAAACTCAATAGTAATTTTTCTCGCTGCCACTGTTGTCCGTCAAACTTCCTCAATGCAGTTGCTCTCACCTAAAGTCTCGATTAACCCTATTATTGTTGTAATTGAAAACTATTCTATGCTTATCAATTATCGTAACTCTTTCAGTATATTTTAATTTAACCAATAAACCTTTTTTGGCTATTATTTCAATATTGGTTTTTTTACTACCATTGGTTGAAAATGCATAATGTACGCAGATTTAGGGTTCTTAAGTTGCAACTTTCTTCATTTTTAATACTATATAAAGACTTTAAGACTTCATGAATTATAGTACCTAATACCCTGTGATCTATTACATACGACTAGGGCTCTATTTTTATTAATTTCTGAACTGATATATATATATAACATTTAAAATTGTTAAATTAATAATTGCTGATTTTGAATGATAAAATTGTTATCGTTTCTTTATATGGTACATATATGATTCCTGCGTTTCTTGGCCACTCATGGCGGAACTGAAGCATCTTAGACTATACCATATTTTTTTTTAATTTCAAATATCTTGATTTTGTCTCTTTTTTCTTCTATTACATACAACGATCCTCTGTATAAACTTATAATTTGAATCCACTTTTATCTTTTCAGAATACAGCTATTACCTCAATCAAGTGCAATCATAATCGTACCTCCAAATTTGTACACAACAACTTTTGAGCATGACTATTTACATATTCATTAATATTTCAACAACTCCATTATATTTTTAACCAACTAAGGGGAACTAGGGAGTGGGATTAACCATGAGCCGAGGACAAATTTCAAAGCTTATTATTATTTATTGTGAGTAGTGTGTATTGGCGGCTTCTGTTACTGACGTTGGAGTTGAGCCCTCAACTAGCCTGTTCTTTGTATGAGGTTTTGACAGTAATTTACGGAATTGGGGACCAATTATTGGGTTGGACCCTCCATCAAGCATAACATCTAGAATATTTACATAAATAATATTTATTTCACAGCTCAATTTTTTAAAAACTATTTACTAAGGAGGGATATTAAAACCTACTAATAGGAGATTATTAAAGCTTTTTTTGCTATTGATTGTGAATTTAGAGTATTAGATAGTTGTTTGTTACTGTCTTGGCTGTTCAGGTCTTATGTGGAACTAAACTATTTCAAAGTTGACTTTTTATTAATTCAAACTAGGGGGCAACTCCTAAGGGGGCATGGGGGCGGAGCCCCCATCGAGCCGTAGGCGAGTCTATAATATATACAGCCCTATGTGTAACTGGACTGACTCACTGATGATCTTAAGTCCTGAAGCGACCGTTTAAGCTAGAGACTTGAAATTTGGAACGAACATTCTTTGAGATGTTTCAATTTAGGGAAAATCATCAAACTACAAATTTTCAACTTTCAAATTATAAAAAATGCTAAAAAGACGAGGTGTCGGTAAGGAAGTACGTTAGTTCTTAAAGATGTCGCTTGGAGCGCTATTTAGTTCTCGCTTGTATTTAAATGATGTCTTTTAACTACACCTCTCACTGATGATGAGTCCGATTGTTCTCTCTAATATTTGAGTATTTTGCAAATCGTTTTCCTTTAATTGTTTGTTTTGTTTTCCTTCGTATTGTAATGGCAATGAAATTTTATTGCATTGAAAGTGGTTCCTTTCACCAAGGTGATGTCCGCTTTGATTCCTATAGCAACAACGCACAGTGTGTTGCCAATGCAGCTTGTGCGCTTGCTTGGAATTATTTACACGGGGAATTCTCTTCACCTATTATTGATGGAATTCTCATGGCGGGTGACAGTTTATACAGACAGTCTCGTCGTGTGAATTGCATCAGTAATAGGTATCTGTTTCCCGAAGACCTAGTTAGAGATGTTATTATCATGGGCGAAAAAATCCACATTGCTGACATATCGTACGTATGCAATGGTCTTTATCCACTATCTGCGAATGAGTTGTCTAACTCGGCCCGTCATTTGTCAAATATTTTGGAAGACATTTTATCTACTGATTCGATTGGCGGTTTTCTGTTTACGGGACAGATGAATACAGTAGCCTTTTGGCGTGATGATGGAATGTTGTTTGTTTTTGACTCTCATGGAGTAGACGAGGAGCGTCGTCACAGCTCAATTGATGGTGAAAACCGTGCACGCCTCTTTGTCTGCGACAGTTATTTATCACTCGCTTCTCTTCTTCTTGCTAATTCTGCACTCGGTGGAATTGAAAGTCAGTATAATATTACTAACTTACATTCCAAAGATCTATAGGCGGACTGATTCAACAGCACATGCAGTTCTTCATCGGAAGATATTCCAGTTGACCACCCAGTCGTTAAAAGGGGACCAGGGCGACCTAAGAAAACTAAGCGTGGGCGGCCTAAAGTTCTCTCGACCACCCGTGAAGAACAATTGCAGCAGGCAAAGAAAAGATATGTCGAGAAAAATCATGAGAAGCGTAGGGATGCGGTCAAGAAATACAGTCAACAACACCCTGAAGTTAACAGGGCTGCTGTTGAACGGTATTCCCAACGGAATCCCGATGTACACAGGGCTGCCTTGTTAGTCAATACACTCAACAGCATCCTGAAGTACATCGGAATTCTGTGAAGCGATATGACCAGCTTCATCCCGAAGCTTCACGTCAGAGAGTTCAGGTTTTTCGATTGAAAAATCCAATAGTCGTCAAAGAGCTTAGACATTTGCCTGTTTCACTTAGTCATCTCATCAACAAACATGGTCCAATGGCCACCTGGAATGGAAATTTATGCGATCACATTATCGCTTATAAATTAAACAAAGTTAGTCTTTGGGCGGAAGATATCTACAAATGTCCTCTATGTGGAGCTAGGTTGTTTGATGAAGACGTGATAGAAAAAAATGGTGCTGTGGAGATGGAGCTTACAATGTCCTTCGATTGCCTCCCTTCAAGCAGCATTCTATTCTAACCGTCGATTTCTTGAACGGGCAAGGGCTTACAACGACCTTTTCGCTTTCTGTGCTCTTGAGGTGCCCGGTGGATACCGGCATCCAAGTGGTCTCGCTTTCTTCAAAATTGAAGGTCGTATGTACCATCATGTATACAATTTGTCCGCTCCGGGTCAGAAGTTCGTTACTAAGTCTCGGCATATCCAGTTAGTTAATCGTTCTCGACTGTACATAGATGACGGTGAGGAACGTAGAAATATTGCTATGGGCAGGTCTCTCGATGGCGAAGTGATCGATGAGATTACCAGTTTCCTAGATTCTTCTAATCCATTCGTCCAAGATTTTCGTCGATTAGCCAATGAGCCGTCTGTCGCTGCTCATTTGGATTACGAACTGACCACCCGAGCGACTCATGGCCCAGTTCTTGGTGACCGACAAACGGGCGTTGAGGTCCACGCTGTCCTCAGCACAGAAGAAACAGTTAATGAATCCAGGAAATTAACCATCTGGAAAATAGGTGACGATAGGCCAACGTCCATAGACCTGTTAAGTCCGTTGATGGAACCCTTCCAATATCCTTTGCTCTATCCGCAAGGTACATTGGGTTGGCATATTGGTCTTCTTGACAATAATGGGAAAAAGCTCACTCAATACAACTACACACGTTGTCTTCTCCTTTCCGAACCTCGCTTTTCTCATATCGGCCGTCTTTCTCAAGCTTGGCAGGTTGAGATGTATGCGAGGTATGAGGAAGAAAAACTTCGTTTCATAAAATTTTCCCAGACCAAACCAACTTCCAATGCCATGCGGATAGGGCCATTGGATGAACTCCTTGATGTTCAACGTGGTAGTCGTACAGGTAGACAAGTCTTGGAAGACATAGCCAATGACGAAACTGTCCAGGGCGAGGGTGGGGCACAAGCTGGAAAAGTTTACCTCCCAAGTACATTTACAGGGGGTCCCAGATACATGAAAGTTCATTATGAGCACGCCATGGCTCTTGTTTGTCGTCTGGGCTCCCCCACTTTCTTTCTAACATTTACATACAGCGCGACTTGGGAGGAAAACAAGAAAGCTTGTCCCCGCGGGGGTGGGCGCAGTGACCCTAGCACTGCTTGCAGAGTCTTCCGGATTAAACTTCTGGAACTTCTCCGAGATCTGCGAAGTGGGGCAATGTTCGGTCGTGCGGTCTATTTCGTCTACGTTATCGAGATGCAGATGAGGGGCCTTCCTCATGCCCACATCGTATTCAAGATTAACGGAGACGGACCAGTCCAAGCATCCGACATTGACTCACTAATCCGCGCAGATATTCCCTCGGAGGAAGAAGCCGGAGGCCGGCTAAGAGAGTTGGTTCTGAAACACATGGTTCACGGCCCATGTGGTACTGATCATCGAACTGACTTTCCTTGCTGGACTCTGCGAAGGGTTACTGCACAAAGTTCTTCCCTAAGCCCTCGTGTGAAACTACACACGTTGATGAAAGAGGGTTCGTCCAATATAAACGGGATTATAGTAATAAGGGCTTCATAACGTCACGTAAAAGACAAGTTGGCGTACATGACGGATGGGTTGTACCATATAACCCGGCCCTGTTGCTTAAATACGAAGCACACATTAACTTAGAGCTAGCTTCTACTCGCCGCGTGATAAAATACCTCTTCAAATATCTTATGAAGGGAGGTTCCCTGCAGAACGTCACTGTGACTCCTTCAGTAAGCAAGATGATGAGGTAGATCATTACGTGACGAAGAGAATGGTTGGTGCTAGTGACGCATGTTGGAGACTTCTGGGGTTTCCTATTTCAGTGTCTGAACCAACGGTTGAGTGTCTCCCAGTTCACCTGGAAGGGAAACAGGCTGTCTGTTTTCGACCAGACCAGCTGGAAGATGCTACTTCCAGAGCTAGCTCTAAGTTAATTGTTTACTTCGATCGTCCTCAGAACCCCGAATTTGACAATCTTACTTATCAGTCTTTTTATGAAAAGTACATTGTGCACACGAAACGTCCTGCCAACGGCGAAATATTCGACCATCCCGACGGTAAACACTTTATCACAGCGCGCCAGCGTGGAGAAAAAGTGTGTCGTCTATTTTGGGTCTCTCCCACCAGAAGTGAGCAGTACTACCTTCGTTTACTTCTTATGCTAATTCCTTGCCGTGGGTATGCTGATCTTCTTTCTCGTGGTGGAAATTGTCATACTTTCCAGGAAGTAGCTCGAAATCTCGGCCTGGTTGAGGATGAGGAAGAGTATCAGTATGCCTTGCGTGAAGCAGCCCAATTTATGATTGGCCCCAGATTGCGTTCGTTCTTTGTGATCCTTTGCAATATGGGAGCTCCCGCTGCTCTTTTGTGGGATGTTTTCCGAGATTCACTTTGCGAAGACCACTTAGAACGGAACCCGCACGATTCGGACCTGGCAGTCAAACTGGCTCTTATCGAAATTGACCGTAAGCTTAGGCGTCAGGGCTCTTGTTTAGTAGATCACGGCCTCCCAGATGTTCGTGACGACACGACGGAGTTGGGGAGAGAACTCCTTATGTACGGGGACAATATTCAGCGGTCAATTGTCGAAGAGTGGCTCCCCAAACTGTCAGAGGACCAAAGGCGCGTATTTGACTATGTGAGTTCCCTCCTCCAAAATCGTCAGGAAAACAGACAGTCCAAACTCATTTTCCTCGATGGTCCTGGTGGGTATGGGAAGACGTCGCTTATCCGCGTCATTCTCGCTTATGTTCGAGGTTGCCGTCAAGTGGCTCTTGCTGTGGCCAGCTCCGGGATCGCTGCTGGAAACATGTCGGGGGGTACAACTGCCCATAGCATGTTCAAGATTCCACTCGATCTTGGGGATGGCACCGGCTATTGGAGTGTCACCAACGGGTCTCAACGAGCAGAGCTCATCAGAGCCGCACAGCTCATAGTTTTTGATGAGGCTCCAATGGCACATAGGTTTATCTTTGAGATCATTGACCGTTCTCTGAGGGATTTAATGAACTCAAATGTGCCATTTGGAGGTAAGATCGTACTCTGCTCGGGAGACTTTCGCCAGATCGCGCCCGTCGTGGTGAAGGCTCGTACACCATCTGACGTTGCCTGTGTATCACTCCGGGCGTCGCATCTTTGGCGACACTTTCAAATTTTCTCTTTGACGACACCTCATAGGACTTGTCAATCCTCTGCCTACTCAGAGTTTCTCCTTGAGGTGGGCAACGGAACTATTCGTTCCAGCTCTTTTGGTGAGGGTAGGGATTGTCAAATGCTTATCCCTTTGACTGGCATTCGACATTTTGTTACCCTGCCCGATTTGATCAATTTTGTTTTTCCTCCAAACTGCCTATTGGATCCGGATCTTTGTGCACAGAGAGCGATTCTCTCGACTGTAATTGTGAATGTCAAGGAGATTAACAATATCGTCTTAAACTCCTTAGACGGGAACATTTACGAGCTGAGAAGCGCTGACTCTGCTGACAAAGAAGGCGATGATGGACTGGATGTCGATATTCAACTTCTGAACCAGGCTACTGGGAAAGGCGTCCCTGACCATGTCCTCCGTCTGAAGATTGGTTCCGTGTGCCTCGTTATGCGGAACCTAAACATCGCTGAAGGACTTGTTAACGGCACAAAAGTCATTGTGACTGCGATCAGCAACTGCTTGGTCACAGTCCGACTTCCTGGACAAAGGGAACCGATTTGTATCCCCCGAATACAATTCACTTTTCCCTTTGTCGAGGGATCGCCGTTACAAGTTCGTCGACGTCAATTTCCGTTGATGTTGGCCTATTGTATGACAGGGCACAAGAGCCAAGGTCAAACAATAGAGTCAGTTGGTGTTGATCTTCGGACGGACTGTTTTACGCATGGTCAGTTGTACGTCTTACTCAGTAGAGTTCGACATCCAGACAACATTGCTGTTCTGGTAAATCCCGATAGGATCCGCGAAGGAGTCGCATATGCAAAGAACATTGTATATGACGAACTCCTTCGATAAATCCTTATTTGACTCAGCAGTAAGCCAGGGGGCCTGCATTATCAAAATTCCCCGTTGGATTTAGACATTTTATGGCAGTACGATAGGGGGCCTGCCCATCAAAAGTCCCTGTTTAGTTTTTTGTACAGTAGTTTTAAGGTTTGTGAGCAGATCACTCCCCGGTGTGATTTTAGTTTTAAGATTTGTAAATATATCGCAGAGGCTAGGGTTGCTGCGTATCAAACTGCCCGGTGTTTATATTTAATATTGATTTGTAAATATGTACATATATGGTTCCTACGTTTCTCGGCCTCCCCGTGGCGGAACTGGATACGCCAGATTGCAACATTAAGCGCTGGCTAACTAACAGAGAAACATTGTCACTTGAAGTACTACAATGAACTCATAACACCTGAGTTCGAATTATCTTGACTTAAACTATACTTTGAAACAAATTTCAACTATTTTGCAACTCATAAAATAAACTTTGATTCCACTCCTGTTCTTTCCACAACTCCTTAATTAAAATATCATATCACCTAAATTTTCATAAAAGCCACATCAATAACTAGAATATTTATTTAATAACTTTATTTAATAACTATTATTTCACAACTCTCAATTTCATATTTTAACAAATTGTAGTTTTCTAATAGTAGGGGTCTTTCTAGGACTATTCTTTTTTTCATGATACACCAACTAATTCAGTCATATTCGCATCAAAAACTTTTCAACAGTACCGATATTGAGCATAATACTTAGATTATTTACATAGTTATTTATTATTTCACGACTATCAATTATATTTGTTTACAAATTAAGATGAATTAGGAAGGGGGTTTAAAAAAAAAACCGTAGACGATTTTCAAAGCGTGTTTTTATTATTATTGATTGTGAGTAGTGTGTATAAGACACTTAAGTTACTGTCTTGGCTGACCCGTTCTTCGGTTGGAACTAACCTGTTTAACGACTTGACTTCTTATTAATTTACGAATTTAGGGCAACCCCTAAGGGGGCATGGGGCGGAGCCCCATCGAGCCGTAGGCGAGTCTAACATATATACTCCCGCAGGTGTAACTCACTGATGTATATAAAAGTTCGGACGGAACCGTTCAAGGTAGAGACTTGAAATTTGGCATTCCCTTAGCTTACATGACTTGCATTCAGAAAAAATTCTAAAAACTAGCAATTTTTAATTTTAAATAAATAAAAAAGGTAAAAAATCTTGTTTTGTCGGTAACGTAGTACATCCCATGTTAGAGCATAACATCGTGTCGGCAATGTAGATTACTTACCAAGTTTAGTTCTCGCTCGTTTTTAAATAATTTCTTTCAACTATACCCGTGTTTGAAACGTTTCAATATAAATTTACAAGACGTGTTGTGAAGATGTAATTTTCTTTTGAATAATTCCTATTTGGGAATTTTAGGATCACCCAGTCCTTTTAGAGAGAAACGTGAATAACAGTTAGTGCTATAGAGTATCTGAGACATAGCGAATATTTCATTTTACTACAACTTTGTTTGAGATATACTTAAGCCGATATAAAGAGCTCGAAGAAGGGAACTTTACCTAATTTCTAGGGTTTATATTGACACACTGCGAAACATTTCATATAGTTTAGCTGCAAGTAGCTGAATTTTGCATTTTGCTTCCAATAAGCTTGAAGTTTTCTATTAACTTAGCTTTAGTATTAAAATTAAATTCATTGGATGAAAAAGTGTAACACCCTAAAAAAATTGAACTTAAAATTTCATAACTATTGCCAGCTAATATTATGTGTTATTTTTAACGTCTTGTTGGTCCTTTACCCTGCAGGCAGTTTTAAGTTAACTTATTTATTTATGTGGGTGGTTTACCATATGTAGACATTTTTATAACGACTGTAATTTTATTTATTTCCTTCAATATTGCACATGCACATATCTTGTACGGCGCCGATATCAATAAAAGTACCAAACATAAAAAATAATTGTGATGAATGCCAATATAATGTATTTTTATTTTGCCTGTTAGGCGGAACGGGTTGTTTTTCAATTGATTGTTAGGCAACTGATTGTTTTGAATTGTTTGTTCCTTAGCGATGTTTTACATTGTTTGTTACTTACTGACCTAAAACTTGGGCCTCCAACTACTTGAGGTAAATTTGCAATTATTAACTAATATTTGAAATACTTTTGTCAGTAATTATAGTAATATTGTATAAGAAAGTTGAAGTTTTGTATTAACTTAGCTTGATAGTGATATTAAAGGAAATTCACTAGGTTTAGAACTTTAAGAATTTAAAAATATTGAAATAAAAAAATTATAATTAATGCCTGGTAATACTTGTATTATGTGTTTTTCTTTAACCTGTTCAATATGAATGAATTACTCTGTTACATAGAATATTGCGAATGAGGAACATAAATCTAACTTATAAACATTTGACTTTTTGTCGTATCTCAAATCGTTATTTTAAGACCGTTTTGCAACTTTTATTATTACTAAATTTGATATTCTGTAACTTGTTACTAGGCCTAACTACAGTTAAATTGTGCTTGAAGTTCGAATTTTTAATTCACTGAACTTATAAAATATCCTTGTAACTTCAACAGGATTTATGAGCAGTAACTAGAATAATTATTCTAAAATTATTATTTCATAATATACATTTTTATTTTGTAACGAACAGTATTTTTGTGAATAGTCGTTGGCGGGTTCCAAACCGTTCGTTGGCGGGTTCCAAACCGTTTGTTCATATTTTTCTATTTTTGGTTTTTCTGAAATTATTTATATTTTTATTGAACTGCAAAATAGTTTATTTAGCTTAGTCATTCTACATTTTCATTTATTTTACATCCCCTGACGATTAGTTTCTTACAGTATAGTTACTTTTATAATCCATATTAATAATACTCAGATATAGTACATAGAAACCACACATTAACCTACACTCATAACCTGGTAAGTACAGTTAGAGTATCAAACAAAATTAACAATATTAACTTAATATATTATGGGAAGATTTTGAATGTTTGAGACTTGCTAAGCTACAAACTAATTCGGCGAACACAACGAGGGGTATGGGGGTAGAGGCCTCTCAACTAGCCTGTTTAGTGCTCGAGACTTTTACAGCAATTAAAGAATAGGGGCAACTAATTAATGGTATTGGGGGTCCATCCACTATAATACCTATAATATTTGCTTAGTTGATTATGATTTCACAATTTTCTATTGTTTTACGAACTAACGAGAACTAGGAAGTTGTTTTAAAACGAGCTACAGGCGATTTTCGTATTAGCCGGTTTTCTTACTGTCTGCGGAGCAGTTCTTCGGTGGACTTAACCTGCTACAACTCTACTTTTCAATAATTTACGAATTTAGGACAACCCCTAAGGGGAAATGGGGGCGGAGCCCTGCGTCCAGCATACTAACTAGAATATTTACGTAGGTAATTATGATTTCACAACTCTTAATTTTTATACTAAAATAGTATAACTACGAAGGGGTTTAAAAATAGCTAAAGGAAAATTCAAAGCTTTTTATTATTATTGATTTGAGTAGTGTGTATTAGCCGGTGTAACTGTCTCGGCTGTCCAGTTCTTCCGTGGAACTATCCTATTCCATACTTGACTTTTTATTAATTTAATAATTTAGACAACCACTTATTCGGGTCAACCCCTAAGGGGGCTTGGGGGCGGAGCCCCCATCGAGCCGTAGGCGAGTGAAGCCATATACCGTCAGATGGGGCTACTATGAACTGTGGGGCTACTATGAACAAAAAGTAAAAAAATGTTTCGACTTGGCATAATGCCCATTAAATGTGTCATATCATCCTTGTAATATACATTTTCTGGTTCCTTGGTTCTTATACTTTCAGAATATATCATTAAATAAAGTATAATTTTGCATACAAAAATTTAAAAAAATGTTAAGTGAGACTACGTTTTTCGACGAAAAACCGAACCCACCCAAACTCTTTTATGCAGACCAAAAACCACAAAAGATTGGCTCCTCTAAGTATTTTTTTACTATACTTTGGTTAGTTGGGATCAAATTCTTGCAATCTAAAAAATTTTGACTACTTAAAAAAATTTTTTTTTTGTTAAAAAATTTTTGCACTTTTTAGAATGAACATGGGGCTACTTTGAACAAAGGGGCTACTATGAATATCGGCCAGATAATACATTCTTATGAAATGAAGTAAAGTTCCTCAGGAATCAGGGGAACAATAAATTCATCTGGCCTCCCCAGGATGATTTTGATATTGTACCGTACAGCGACATTGTTGAGGTTCTACCAGAACCAAATATGGTTTCATCAAACCATATGTATGTATATATATATACATATATATCAATTTGAACGAACGGTGTTTTTGGCTTATAGGGACCTCAAAACGAAAAAGTATCATGGTCCCGGGCTTAGGTCTTGCCGTGACTACTACCGTAATAGCGTATTCCCTATAGGGAAATTCGCTAAAAACTCTCACTTATGAAAGTTACAGGAATGATATAAACATAGCATTTATGGTATTCTTCTGTAATTCATGATTTATACTGATTTTTAAGGACTAACTATTTTTAGTCTAGGCCTACTCACTAAAATCCAAAATGTAATGAATTAATTGGTGAAATGTAATGTTGATACACAACATACTTGATGAATTAAAAACTGAAACTGAACTGGCCCTAAAAGGCTTTGCCTACCAAAAGTTGTTAACGTCAAGACATAGGGCAATCTACTTACTGTTCAAATTTTACTTCATGAATACACTTTTAAAGATAAGACTTATTAATTAGTTTTGTACATTTTAGTTGGCTTTTCGTTACTCTGATTAGAGCCGCCAATTTGACAATAATTGACATAACCTCCAAATTGAAACTTTGTTTATGCGACTACTTCACTCCGCTCCCGTTCTCCGTTGTGGATCAATAATTTCGACTTTAGACTGGACTGGAATTAAGCCGGTCAACAGACCAATCAGAACTTCTCAGTCTTGATTGTTGATTGTTGAACGTTGCCAAAATGTAAACAAAGAACCAACGACTAAATGCCTCCAATGCATTTGTTATGGGGAAAATCTAAAAGTTACATTTTAGGTTTATTTTATTAATATCCAACCAAATGTTTTCAACAACGAACTTAGCCTTAATAAACGGTATCAGTTAACTGACACATACTTTCTCCCAACAATATAAAAAAGGTGTTAAAAGCTCCAAACATTAATGTCTTGATGACTCAGTCCGATAGCTACCAGCAGCTGAGCAGCGCTCGTTTGACCATGGTTTGACCCTACGCGCGTCTGTGACTTTTAACAACGTACTGCGTTTACCGCTAAACGAAAAATTGAATTTTCCCCGCAATAACTTAACGTAGAGCAATAATTTTAAATACTGGATTATTTAGTTTTTTGAGCTTGATTTAATGGTGATAAGTAAAATTTATTTCGAGACAACAGCTATTTTGAAAATTCAAAAAATTGATTTTTGAAACACTTTTTACTCCATAACTTTTGAAGGCGCATTTTCTCAGAGATGCGGGTGGTGTCATTTTATTCACCATTTTAAGCTTAATTAACCACAAAATTTTAATCAAAATCGTTATAGCCGTTTTTGAGAAATTTTGATTTTTGACGATTTTTGAGGGTTTTTGGGGGTAAACTACCCTTAAAAATCAAAAACTCAAAAAAATGAAAAAAAAGCCTGGAATTATCGTGGGTTTGGACCTACGTACCAAATTTCACCAAAATCGGACCATTGGGGCATTCTCTAGCTCTGTATACATCCTGACACACACACACACACACACACACACACACACACACACACACACACACACACACACACACACACACACACAGACATCACTCCGAAAACCACTTTTTTGGACTCAGGGGGAACCAAAATGAATCAATCCACCAACAACTCAAATTCGAAAATTTTGACGAAAACAATACTTTCTCCATATACTATGGTATAGGGGGAGAAAGTAAAAATAGCATAAAGAATATTCAACTGAAATTTGAGACTGATCTGTCACTTCGAGAGTAATCGTCAGACATTACATTTGCAATATGAGTCACTCTAGAGCCTATTCTTCGAATAGACAAACATGAGAAAAAAGTATGCAGGTTTGCTGCCATGATATTTACAAAAACCAAGATTTTTACCATTAATGGATGGATCTCAACCAAATGAAACTACTAAGTTTCATCCAAAAATATAGGATAATAAGTGAAATATTAACACATCCTTATTCTCCATAAGAACTGTCTTTAGACTTTTTAATATCTCTGTAACCAATGGAGATAGAGCAAAGCTTTAAGATACTAAATTGTGTGTTTTATTAGCTAAATCCAGTGGTAAGAATCAAAATTTAAAATGTTTTAAAATTAAGTATGAAAAATGCACAAAAAACCATTTTTTGTGGTATATAACCCCCCAAAGCTACCCCTTCCGATTAGTGGATATATCTGGTTTAGAAACTCATCCGAATAAAGGTAGGATTACATATCTCTACCAAATTTGGTCTTGATCGGATTGTTATTACGAGAGTTATTGTGTCTAGGGACACAAACACATATATACAGGGTGTTTCCCAAGAACCTGGAAATATTTTGTGTATTTGTTCCTTAGGTCAAGACAATGAAAAAACATCATATAAACATACAGGGTGCGGCAAAACCAATCTATTTTCTTTCTTGCACCATTCGGCGACTACGTCTGAGGATGATGGGGGTGGGCTTATTGGAACACAAATTTTATGCCATTTCAGTAGTCATGGAGTAGAGGTGGCCTAACCTATATGTTTACATTAGGCGTGTTTAGTAACGTGCGTTCGTTATCGTGGCGTATTTCGTGCGCCTCGTCAGTAAACATAAAAATTTCTTTATCAGCATTTAAATCAATCACTTTTATCAAACATTTGTCGCTCTGCATGGTCAGTGGTCTTTAATTACTGAATAATAGACTGAATAATTGGTTTGGATGGAAATTAAGATTGAACCACAAAATTCGTCAAACCGTGAGGTCAGCCATGTTCAAGGCATCTCGCTAGCCTACCGGTTAGCTTCATAGACACTGGTTCAAGAAGTCACAGGTTTGATTGCCGGGGTGTCCACAACAATGTGATGGGTTTACATACGTTTATCTTACTTACGTACTTTTTTTATTTTAATTCTTGACCACCATATTGGATGTTAATTTATGCGTAAATGATAATTATTATGAGTGAAATGTTCTTGAAATATAATTTTAAGACATTTTTATTCTTGAGTAACTTATTTTTTATTTTACTGAATGGTTTAGGAGAGATATGGGCAGATAAAGTTTGTCCCATGTTATTCTTATGGAACTAAAAATGAACTTTAATTATACCTGTAGCTCCCTAACCGTTAAGGTTTAGAGAAAAATGTCAGAGAATAAAAATGTCTTAAAATTACATGGACATTTAAAAAACATCATAAAATGTAGGGTGTTCCATATGTAATTTTAAAGTTAACCGCCATATTAAAAAATTGCGGCCATTTATAAGAAAATGGAATTCATATTTTTTTATTGCCTTAAAAAAATTGTGATGTTCCCCACTTAAAGTTTTTTTAAATTTTATGGTTTAGGATATGCTAATGGTGGTGGCACAGTTAAGTTGTTCACCCTATATGTATATACCGGGTGAGTTTCCTAAACTGATCCAATAGCTAACTTGTTTATTATATCTGACAGTACGGTACACTTCTTATGGGGGACCCCTTTACTTTTTTATGATACTTTCAGATATGTATTTGACCTTCCAAAATTTCACGCCATTTCTCCAATGTGAAGGCCCACTTTCAAATTTCTAACGGAACACCCTATATTTTATGGTGTTTTTGAAATTTTCATGTAATTTTAAGACTTTTTTTATATTTTGGCATTTTTCTCTAAACCTAACTGTTAGGGAGCTCGAGGCAATTAAATTTCATTTTTAGTTACATAAGAATAACATGGGGCAAACTTTATCTGCCCATATCTCCAAAACCATTCAATAAAATAAAAAAATACTCAAGAATAAAAATATCCTAAAATTATGTTTTGAGAACACTACACTCATAAAAATTATCATTCCAATATAGGATATTCTGCCCAAAGCTCAATCTGGATTCAGAGAAAATCACAGTACCTGCACTGCCCTGGTAAATCTTTTTAGTGAATTATTTGATGCAAAAGACAAGGGAAAATTTAGCTCACTAGTACTGCTAGATTACTCCCAGGCTTTTGACTCTATCAAACATGAGTTGCTGCTGGTGAAAATGAATTATGGCATTGGAGCAGAAGTAATTGAGTGGGTCAGATCATATTTAGCTGACAGAACACTGGTCTCGAAGTTTGAAGGCGAGATATAATCTACTCTTCAGAGAGGAAAAGTTGTGCGCTCAGGGAAGCTGCTTGTGCCCTATACGTTTCAATCTTTACACATCTGACTTTCTTTCTTGTGTCCAAAGCTGCACGCCACATTTGTATACTGATGATTGTCAGCTGCATTTTTCCTATGATCCTGATTTGACAGAGGATGCCATTTTCAGGATTAACGTAGACCTAGATAACATTTTGACTTGGTCCTCTGAAAATGGTCTGAAACTCAACATAGGAAAGTGCAGTGTTTTATATCTAGCATCACATGATCGTGTACAGACCGTCAGTGAGAATGGTATGGAGGTCACTCTTGGTGGCGAAAGCCTAGCCATTTGCAATAAAGTCAAGACACTTAGAGTCTTGATTCAGGAGTTTGTTTTCAGAAGCTGTAAAACTACAGCTTATGCATTCTTTGGTATTATCAGTTTTTTACTATTGCTACCCTGCATATGAAAACAGCATCACGATGCAATCAATCAATCAATCAAATTTTCTTTATTCATGATTCATACAATGTATAAATACAGAATGGCGTCAATATCTTGCATAGTTGTTACTAGAAAATAGTAAACTAACTTATACACTAAACTAAATATAAAACAATTCTATACATTTCTTAAAGAAGTTACACTCCAAAATATTCTTTAAATGAATAAACTGATCTTTGAATCAAATAACTTTTTAACTTTTTCTTGAAGGTCTTAATATTTTGTATATCAGTTATATCTTTAGGGAGGTAGTATACAAATTTTGTTCCTGCAGCTGTAGGTTTTTTATTATAAAACTGTAAATTATGATTTTGGATGGCTGGGAAATTTTTAAAACGGGTATTATAGTTATGATAAGCCCCCAGTTTCTGCAACGAATCCTCAGTCAGTTTTACCGCCATTATTGTTTGAAAAATATATAATCCAAAAACTGTTAGAATTTTTAGTTTTGTGAAATGATTCTTAACAGATGTATTGTTATCTAAATTAAGCATGATTTGTATCGCTCTCTTTTGTAGAATTAAAATTTTTTCCAAATTTTGGATACTGGTAGCACCATATAACTCTATTCCAAAAGCTATATGAGAATAGATGAGTGCATGGTAAACCTTTAATAACATTTCCAATGAACAAAATTTTGACAAAGTTCTTAGTATAAATAAGCCTGAGCAAATTTTATTTATCAATTTGTCAATATGATGATTCCAAGATAAATTTTCATCGAGCACTAAGCTTAAGAATTTTGTTTCATTTACTTGATCTATTTGAACATTTTCTATTTCAATGGAGGGATTTATATTTGTCTTTTGTGCAGTGCAAAATGATATAAAATTTGTTTTATCTAAATTTAATTGTAAATTATTACAATTTAAATAGTTCTTTATTTCGACAACAAAATGTCTGACTGTGCAAAGTGCCTAAAAACAGTGAAAAATGCGAAAACGAAAGTTTCTTGTGAGGATTGCAAACAGATTTTCCATGGAAAGTGTGTGAACGTAAGTGCCGATGACGTTGCCTATTTAACGGAACAGGGTGAAGTGTGGAGGTGTGATCCTTGCTCGAAGGTAAGGCGTAAAAGTATGGCTCTGGAGTCTAAAACTGGCGTGTCTTACGAAGATATTTTAGAACTTATATCAGAACTCAGGGATGATTTCAAGAAAGTAGAAACTAATCTAGGCACCTCAATTAACGCCTGCCATGAAGATGTAGCCGAAACTAAGGAAATCGTGAACAAGCAACGTGAGGAGATAGCAACTTGGATGAAAGTTGTAGAAGATCTGAAAACTGAAAATGCGACGCTCCGTAAACAGGTGGCTGGTCTGGAGTCAAGGTTAGACGAAGCAGAGCAATACTCACGGCGCAATACCCTAGAGATACATGGTATTCCTATGGAAAGAAGTGAGAATGTCATAAACCTAGTGAAGACTGTCGGTAGAGTATTGAATTATCCGATAGAGGATAACATGATCGACGCATGCCATAGACTTCGTTCTAACGGCAATAAGACACCTGGAATAATCGTTAAAATGGTGAGAAGACTAGATGCTGAAGGACTTATAGAAAAAAGAAGAGTCAAAAGAAATCTCAACACTCATGACCTGGGTATAACAGCGCGGCCGGCAGAACCAGTGTATGTCAACGAAAGTCTGGCCCCCGGACGTCGTAGACTCCTCAACGCAGCTCGTCAAGCCAAGAAGGACAAGTCCTACACGTATCTGTGGATCCGAGGTGGAAAAATTCTTATGAGGAAGAACCAAGGCGATGCTGTGAAGGTGATTACTTCGATGGATGATATTGCAACATTGTGAGATGCTTTTTCAATGGTAGCAGTAGCCTAACCTATGTTGTAATTTAAAACCTTGTACTTTTGATCTTATCTAATTTTCTATTGCAAAAGATATTAATTTTTTTTTTCTTGGTGTTTATTAGGTTAAGTTTGATTTTCCACTTTTATTTACTTGTTTTTATGATTATAGATCTGTAATTTTATACTTTATGGATTATAGTTTAAATAGTTTCAAGGAGTTTAAAATTGTATGCTATGAAAATTTCAAATGTTTAATACAGGCTAAAAGACTAACGCTATTATTATTATTAAACACATTTTCTCCCATTAACTACAGACCATGAAAATAGTAGGCCTAGTGTGATAGAAGTGATGGATAATTTTAATATTGTTCATCAAAATATACGTAGTTTGAGGTGTAACTTTGACAATTTTATTGCAGAACTCAGTGGCAGAGATTTGTCCCCTGAAATAATTATTCTGTCAGAGATATGGATTAATAATAATGAGTCCAGCTTTTATAATATTCCTTATTATTCAAGTTACATCAAAACAAATGAGGACCACAGAGCTGGAGGTATTGCAGTATTTGTCAAATCATCTCTTAATGTACATTCCTGTAAATCAATTATTTTTCAGTCTGCAGACATTTTGATTTTGGAACTTAAATTTAATTTTCAGATATTTACTATAGTAGCTGTTTACAGATTACACAGTTTTTCTAAAGACTTTTTTATTAATGAACTTAATAATTATTTAACAGAAAATAAGAATTTCAAATTAAAACAAAATGTTTTCTTGATAGGAGATATGAATATCAATTTATTAGAAAGTAATTTTAGTGTGGATAAATATAATATGTGTCTTAATTTAAGTGGATTAGAATGTTTGGTTAAGGACCCAACTAGAATAACAGATGAAACTTTCTCGTGCATAGATCATGTTTTTGCAAAAGTAGCCAATAAAGATAAGACGATAGTGGAGGCGGAAGTGGTGCACGCCAAGGTCACCGACCACTCAATGGTGGTGGTGAGTGTGCGTGTGTGCGAGTGCGCGGCGGCGGATGGGCGCTCAGGCACAGCTGACCGCTCCGATCCTCCGCCGCCGCCCCCCGTGTATCGCACGGACCACGCGCTGCTCTCGTCACTTCTTGATACTACAGATTGGACAGATGTATATAGCCAGCAAGATCCTTCTAAAGCATTTGACATATTTCACACTAAATTACAGCAATTGATTCAAGAAAGCAAGGTAGAAGTTGTGGAAAATAAGTTTAAAAATTTTAAGAAAATAAAACCCTGGATGAATAATTTTATCTGCATGAAAGTCAAAATTAAAAATAAAATTTATGAAAAAGTTAGGAAACATCCTCATAACGAAAAACTTGTTAAATATTTTAAAACATTCCGAAACAAATTAAACCTTGATATTAAAAACTTAAAAAATACATACTTTGAAAATATGTTTAGGAAATGTAATGGAGATTCAAAAAAAATTTGGAAAGTTGTAAATACAGTAACAGGCCAGTCACGAAATGAATCTAAAATAATAAATCTAAATATTAATGGAAATATAGTTAGTGATACCAAAACAATTTGTAATGAATTTAACAATTTTTTTCTTTCAGTTGTTGAGACATTAAAAATAAACCAGTTGAACCCAATAAATTTTGATTCTTGTGTTGCTGGCCAATGCTTTAGAACTATTCCAACGGTGCAGAGTATTTTTTTGGATTATATAAGTTCTGATGATTTAGATAGTGTCATAAAGTCATTGAAAAATGGAATATCACCTGGTAAAGATGGTATTAGTTCTTCTTTAATTAAATCAATATATTCTAGTATATCTAATGTTTTATTGTATCTGGTAAATTTTAGCTTTAATAAAGGAGTGTTCCCTGATTGTTTAAAAACAGCCGTGGTGGTTCCCTTGCACAAAAATGGTTCACATAATGATTGCAATAATTTTAGACCCATATCTCTTTTGCTTACCTTTTCGAAAATTTTTGAAAAATTAATGAGGAAAAAATTAGTTAAATTCCTAGATGCAACAAATTTTTTTAGTCAGAAGCAATTTGGTTTCAGGGAAGGGTTAAATACAGAGTCAGCATTAAAAAATTTCATGGATGATGTTTATAATGGATTAAACACAGGGAACAGTGTCAGTGGAATTTTTTTAGACATAAAGAAGGCATTCGACACCGTAAATCATGATATTCTTTTAGATAAATTATATAACTGTGGTGTAAGGGGACTGGGGTATTGGTGGTTCAAAAGTTATTTATCTTGTAGAAAGCAGTTTGTTAGGATTAAAAGTACCTACAGCGATGAAGGATACATTAAATATGGCGTACCACAGGGTTCGGTACTTGGACCGATTTTATTTCTCATATATATAAATGACCTTTGTAATGGCAATTTGAAAGGTAATATAACATCATTTGCCGATGACACAGCACTTTGCTATGTCAAAGAAAGTTGGGAAAGTATAGAAGAAGCAATGTGCTCGGATTTGAACGCCCTTCAATGGTGGTTCAGTAAGAATAGAATGTTATTAAGTCCAGAAAAAACTAAATATATTAACTTCAGCCTTAGAAACGAAAAACATTTTTTCAATTCTGTACGTTATAAGTGTATAGATTGTTTATGTAATAATACTGAATGCTTTACAAAATGTGCTATTGTGCAGCGAACAGATAAGATAAAATATTTGGGGTTAGTATTGGATCAGGAGTTAAATTGGAAAACTCATTTGGAACAATTGAAACAAAAATTATGTGGATGCCTAAGATATTTTTATTTTTTACAAAATATGTGCTCCGACAAAATACTAAGATTGTTATATTATTCTTTAGTCAATAGTAGATTAGATTACGGAATATTTTGTTGGGGTGGGGCCTATGAAACCAACTTGAAATCTGTGTATGTACTTCAAAAGAATTTTATCAGAATAATAAAACGCAAAAGCAGGATGGAACCATCTCGCCCTTTATTTGTTAATTTAAATATCCTTCCTCTTAAATATATGTTTGTCTTTAAGGTACTAAGGATTTTCTATGTTGTCAGTGGTAATATAATGCCTATTGTACATAATACGTATAAAGGAAAACTAAGAACTCAGCAAAGAATATTCGTACCTAAGCCTAATCTCGTATTTTTTACTAATTGTTATTGTTTTCTTGGTCCGAAAATGTTGAATAATATTCCCTCTACATTAACAGATTGCAAAAATTTAAATTTATTTTCAAAAAAATTAAAAACCTGGTTGTTATCACATGAAAACATAGATTTTCTCATTAAAGTTCTGAAGTAGCCAGTAAAACAAAGTCAATAGTGTTTATTTCTCTTCCATATACAAACCTATGTATATATTTTGTATAGTTGTTAAGGTGTGTTTTTTTTTGTATTTTTATTATAAGAATTACATAAATTTTTGAAATGACATGTACAGCGTTAACCTTAGAGTTTAAGTCTTTGAGAAATTTTAATTAAGGTACTGCTAAGTTTATATTTTTATTTATATTGAATTGTTCGCTCTCTGCCTCATTTAATAGTATTAATTTTGTGTTGGAACCTCAGTACGGGCTTTGCCTTTTGAGGCCCTAGATTTCTCATTCTTGCGTTACATTTAACACGGATGAAGGTAAAATGTTTTATTGTAATACATAGTGTTAATAGGTAGGTAGTCTAACATGTATAATGTAAAATACTTTGTGTTATTGTGAAGCAGTTTGAGAAATAAATATTCTTTCTTCTTCTTCTTTCTTCTTCTTATTGCCGATAAATTGTTTTGGGCTGAAGATTCTATTTCTTGTAAAGATCGTACAGAAACTAATAAATTTGAGTCATCTGCATATAAACATAATTTACTATTTTTGCCTCTAAGAGCTAAGGGTAAACCTTTTATGTAGCAAAGGAATAGAATTGGACCAAGTCTAGAGCCCTGAGGAACTCCATATTTGACTTCCTTCAGAGATGATTTCACTTTTATCAAACTGTTAAATTTATCCACGTGAGGAATTTCAACATATTGTTTTCTATTTTCTAAGTATGACTGGAACCATTTCAGGGAATTTTTTTCTATACCAATGCTATTCAAAATTGAAATTAAAATTGGGTGAGAGACACTGTCAAAGGCCTTACTCAGGTATATAAAAATTCCAACTGTATTTTCACCTTTATCAATGGCATCAATTATACTTTCGACCAAATCTATACCCGCAGTAGTAACCGATTTCCCAGGCCTAAATCCATGTTGTTCCTTATCAAATAAATCATTAATATTTAAAAAGGTCATCAGACGAGAGTGCATTGCACGTTCATATATTTTGGAAATAGTGGGCAATATAGATAAAGGTCTGTAATTAGAAGTGTCTGTTACACTTTCTTTTTTATGTAAGGTTCGTATTTTTGATATTTTAAGTTTACTTGGAAAAATCCCAGAAATAAATGAAGAGTTTATGATGTGTACTAGGGGCTTAATCAAACTATCTTTAGCACTTTTAATAACAGGCATTGGAATTTCATCAAATCCAGAAGTAAACTTATTTTTAAAAGATGATAAAATTTGATCTACTTCAATTTCATCTACTGGAGTAATATGGAATTTCCTATAATTTTTTAATGGTGAGGTTAAACTTGGTATTCCTGGAGAGAAAGTAATAGCTCCTGATTTATCTACTATATTAACAAAATGGTCATTGAATACTTCACACACTTCTTCAGGTTTATTATATTCTTTGTTATCTATTATCAGTTTAATCTGTTCATTGTATAATGTTGTTTTGTTTTTGTTAATTTCGGTGTTAATTATATTCCAAGTCGCTTTAGACACATTATCTGAGTTTTTTATGCTACTTTCTATATATTCCCTTTTAGTTGAATTTACTTGTGCAAAATAACTTTTTTTGAGGCTTTTAAGCAATTGTTTAAGAACTTTATCTTTTGTAACTCTAATGGTTTGACTGAGATTTATTATATCATCTTTTTTTCATCTTTAACTCTTGAGTAACCCAATTCCTCTTGCTTGGATAAAGGCGGGACTTTTTCTTTGGGAAACAAAAGTCAAAATAAAACATGAAGATATTAAAAGAACACATCATATTTATCTTCTACCGATGCCAAAAATAATTCTGACCAGGTTTCATGTTTGAGGCAGTTTTTAAAATTTGCAATACTTTCAACAGTATATTTTCTACAGTCTTGAGTTATAATTTTATTTTTTTGCTTTACCTCTGGGGTGATCAACTCCAACAACTGTGCATCATGATCTGAAAGTTCAGTTATTATGCCTGATATTAAAAGTTTTTTTAGAGGAATTGTTGTAAATATGTTGTTTATACCACTTTCACCATCAAAAGTTACCCTAGTAGGAAAATTTACTAGATAATGCATGTTATATTCCTTTAAAGTATTACAAAAGGCCTGATAACTCTTTGAACATTGAACATTTTAATATGTCAATATTTATATCTCCATCTACTACCACACTTTTATTCATTTTTGTAACAACATTTAGCATAGAATTTAAATTTTCAAGAAAAACATTTTCAAAAGTAGAACCTGGCGTTCTATATACTCCTACCAACAAATGTGTGAGCAAACGCAACAGTTGGGTCTTGTTTGTATTTTTCAATAATTTTTCTCATATCTTCGTCTTTAACTTCAACACTGCTTTCTTGGAAGAGCAGTCCCTCACAAGACTTATCTTCAGGTTTTGGGTGCACAAGGTCTTTTATCATTTGAGAAATAATTATTTTGCCTTGCTTATTGAAGTGAAGGCCGTGCTTCGTGTGAAGATTCCTAGAGAGATCGCCCAGGGGTAAAAAGTTGTCATGTTTTCTGTTATTTAGCAGCTTTTCAATTTCCATGTTAATGAGACTTACTCTGTTGCAAGGAATCTAAAATAAATAAAGAGAAGGTAGGGGTCAAGACATACAACGCCATCTATGCACCAGGTGTTCTTTTGCACCTATGACATCACCATTAACTATTACTGGAAATGATAATGATAACGTCATAGGTGCAAAAGAACACCTGGTGCATAGAGGGCATTGTATGTCTTGACCCCTACCTTGTCTTTATTTATTCTCGATTCCTTGCTCTGTTGTTAAGTTCAGGAGAGTGGTGTTTTTGAGGTAAACCAGCCACAACGATGTTTGTATGCGTTGTACTATAAATAATTTTCTTAAACGAGTCCAGCAACTGTTTCTCTCCATTAACTATATTATCATTAGACCCGCCAATGATTATAATGTAGTCTTTTTCGTCAAATGTTTGTCAATGTTTGCACGTCTCTGGTTACTTCGTCAAAAGTGGCATTCGGTTTGAAAATACTACAAATATTTTGTGTTCTAGTAGGCCAAATCTCTCATAAATGTGTATACATGTTCCTACCATGGCTGTCCATCAAAAGCAATACTTTTTGTTTCCCAATTTTCATGTTGGTGTTTTGTTTATTTTTGGGTGATATTACATTTTTTGTTCGAGTTGTTCCGGTTTCTTGAGATTTGGATTCCTCCTCAGTTGTGTCTATTTGTCCTTCTTCGACATGGTCTGGTACAGAGAAAATCTCAAATCGGTTGCTTGTTTCAATTCCTTCCTCTTTCTTATTGGTTTGTTTAGTACATTGTTTTCTCGTAACTTGCTCCCATTCACATTTATTGCTTAAAACAGAAGGTAATGGTGCAGATTTATTATGAGTTGGAGAACTCACTGTCTGTGTGAAATGTTTTGAGGAATGAAGATTCAAGGACTTAATTTTATTATAATAAACATCGATAGAAAAATCTTTGTTAAATAACTCATTTTCTGATATAGACATCTTATTTTTTACTAAGGAGCAAACAATCCCAATGTTGTGCATAACGTGAGCCCCACATTCAACACCTCCTCTCTGTTGACGACATTTCACATCTACAACTTTGTCACTTCGTTCGGCGGTGAGACAGAGTGACAGCTTGGAGGCTAGCTGCTGAGCGGGGACTTTGTTGAGGCCAATCAATGAGTCATAGTGGTAGAAAGTATTGGATGGTTTGCTGTAGACCAAGAGTGACCAGTGACGTTCTCCACTCTGTAATTCCTCATTGACTCTGTCATTTACCGTGGCCACAATGTACTCATAATTCCGAAGGCTCATGTCATTGCACATTTGTTGATTATTTAAGTCATTGTCGATTTTGAAGATGTGACTCATTGGTGGTGGAAGTAAAATTACATTTTCTGGTATATAATTCTGTGTCTTAATCCACATGTCTATTTCTTCATCTCCAAGCCAATATCTGTGGGTTTTGGTAGCTGAGGGTCCTTTTTGCATTTCCCTATAGGGAATACGCTATTACGGTAGTAGCCATGGTAAGACCTAAGCCCGGGGCCACTTTACTTTTTCATTTTGAGGTCCCCAGAAGCCAAAAACACCATTCGTTCATTTTCATATATATGTATATATATATATATATATATATATATATATATATATATATATATATATATATATATATATATATATCTATATATCTATGTGTCCGTGGTACTGATAACTTTTGAAGGGGACCTCCGATTTTGATGAAATTTGGTATGGAGGTGTAAGACCAGGTCTATTTTCATGAATTCGCGAACCAGCATTGTCGGGTTATGGGAACGGGGTTTTATGGGGTTTCAAAGGGGTCAAAAATGGGTTTTTGTCATTTTTTGACCTTAATTTTTAAAATTCATCAATTTTAACTGAAACCATTTCAAAGAGCTTAAAAAAACAAACAATTTGGTATTTTGAATTTTTATCATAGCATAACTGGTTACGGGGCAAATCCAATAATGTGTTTTTCATGTTATTCTTATGGGAAATCAAGAAAACCCTATATCTTGCTTATTTATTGACATAACTTAATCAAATTTGGTATGTACATTATCTAAGGTTTAACTTATACTTGCTTACAAAACCCATATGGTGGCAAACCTACATACTCACCCCCATGGGGTTTATGGGGAAAATAAAAAATTGCCAGTGTTTGATACAATTTTGTGTTTACATTCACCAATTATTGATTACATTAGATTTTCTAACAACACCCAATGGCAGAAAACCTACATACTCGATCCTATGGTTTTTTTATGGGGAAAGTAAATAATCTGAAATTTCATTGGAAATTCGCTGAGTACGCAGGTCTGCTTCGAAGGGGGTATTTTATTTTTAATGTTCGATTTGTTCTCACTTTGGTAGCTGCTGTGCACTTTGACTTCAGGTAATTTTGTGTTATTTATTTTTGTATGCTCAGCAATTTCAGATTCCATATCAATTACTCTGCATTTTAATGATTTCAGATCTCTTTCAAGATTGGATTTATCCTTATTTAGTAACTGAATTTGAGATAATTTGTTTAAGTTATCATTCTCCAAACTGTATATTAGTTCATCTTTGAATTCATTGTCTTTTTTAATCCTCTCTTGTAAGGATATTATTACATTTCTCAAGTCATTTTCATGTTCCTTATTTTTCTCTTAGAAATTTCTAATTCTAGTTGTTTAATTCTGTCTTCAAATTCCAATTCATGCTGGTTTTTTGAAACCTTTAACTCATGAATTGTTTGTTTTAAGATTTCATTTTCTGCTAGTAAAATGCTACCAGCTTCTGCAGCCAAGATCAGTGAAGTTTCCAAACATTCATCCTCTTCATTTAGATCGTTGAGTTTTTCCTTAAATTCCTTAATGTTATGGCAAGTATTTTCAGTGATCTTTGAATTACAATCTCTGCACTTCCAATCTAGTATTTCTTTTTTATAAATTTTATTAAAGGTATCATTTGTCATCTTAATACAATTTGTGTGAAACCACAATTGACAGGGTCCATTGCAACATACTGCTTTATTTTTTACTCCAGTACCACATTACCGCATTGGGGGCATGGCGCTCAGAGAGTTCAAGAACTACAGAACTCAACACTGAGGTATGTAATTTTTTTGAGGGAAGAGGCCACGTGTCAGAGTATTGGGATGATGTTAACATGCTTTGCATAGGTGATATTTGCAATTTGATGACCAACTGCATGACCCATAAAGTCCTTGCACTCGGGGAGCCACGTTAACTGAGAAAGACTGCGACACCGTGATGAGGTTTCACAACGGGCCATCAGCTGTAAAATCAGAACTTTCAAAGAGTTAGGCTTGAACATTGGCAGTGTTTTTTTTGGTTAGTGAGATAGGCGGTGTTAGAAGAAGCACGATAACAGCGAATTCTGTTGGATTTTCACTAAACTACGTCGCAAGGACGTGTAAAATGCATATGTTTCCATAGAGATACAAGAATCTCAATATTGCCAAAAATGTCACTTAGGCGGTGTTGTTTCTTAAGCGACGATATAAGGTGAGCGGGACAGTGAGTGAGCGTAGCGAACAGGATTAATTACCTATAAAATAAATTCAATCACAGGCGAAGCTGTGATGGGAACATCCAGTATATATTTTATATAAACAGTATATATTTTCTGTTTTATATATTTTATATGTCTGTGGTAAGTACTGATAACTTTTTAAAGGGACTTCCGCTTTTAATTAAATTTGGTATGGAGTTGTAGGACCAGGTCTACTTTCATAAGGTCGTGAACCGGCATATCTGGTTATCGTAATGGGGTTTCAAAAGGGACAAAAATGGGTTTTTAACAATTTTCAACCCATTAAAAAAAAATTTAATAATTTTAATGTTAAAGAGATTAAAAAACAAAATTTAATATTTTGAATTTTTAAGTTAGCTGATGTTTATGAGGGAAAAAAATGTTTTCCATGTTTTTATTTCTTATGGGAAATCAATAAAATCGTCTATCTTGCTTATTTATTGATATGGATCGATAAATTGGTATATATAGAATCACTATGAAGAGCTTAATTTATATTTGCTTACCAAACCCATTTGGCAGCAAACCTATAATAAGTACGTACCCACCAACATGGTGTTTATGGGGAAAATGGAAAAATACCAGAACTTAATAAAATTTGGTATGTATACATTCACTGTTGGGGTTAATTTATATTTGCTTACTCAACCCGTATGGGGGCAAACCTACATACTCACATGGTATCCACAGTGAAATAGTAAATTACAAAATTCCGCTGAGCAATTGAAATTCGCTGAGTACGCAGGTATGCTGCGACGCGAGTATTTTATTAATTAATGGTATCTTATATGTCCTTTTAGAAAATCTTTTGTAAGGTAATTTTTTATTTAAAAACAAAGACACCGCCACGGCCACAAAAATTTGAAGAAATTTCTGAAGAAAACACAAATTTATATAAAACAATTGAACTGATACTTATCTATATATTTAAAACACAAAGTTAAAAAACCTTTGGACACTTCGTCTGTGACTTCTACTGGACCAATTTACATGCGGGTTGTACCAAAATAAACGTTTTTGGTTCTATATTAGCAGGTTTTATTTGTATTTCAAAAATATTTACGTTAAATCTGTCAAAAATGAAAAATAAACTTTTCTTATGGAGATTTAACATGGGGAAAAAAGCCAACATTTTCAATCCTTTGGACAGTTCGTCTGAGACTTCTACTGGACCGATTTACATGCGAGTTGTACCAAAATAAACGTTTTCGGTTCTATATTAGCAGGTTTTATTCTTATTTCAAAAATATTTACGTTAAATCGGTCAAAATTAAAAATAAACTTTTCTTATGGGGATTTAACATGGAGAAAAAAGCCAACATTTCCAATCCTTTGGACAGTTCGTCTGAGACTTCCACTGGACCAATTTACACGCAGTTTGTACCAAATAATACGTAAACCTTTGTATATTAGCAGATTTTATTTACTTTAACGTTATCTTACTTCCTTAAATTAAAATATCGACATTTTCAAACCTTTACAATTTATTTATTTTACACGCTTTCAATCAGCTGATTGTAAACACACGAGGTATTTAGTCTAAATACAGTGGATGAGCAAAAGCTCATGAAGGATTTGGTTTATTATGGCCAGTACCTAAAAACGTTTCCAATTATTATGATGTATTGTCATTTATGAAAAGAAAGTTGCTTAATCATATAATTAACGTTATCTTACTCCCTTAAATTAAAAATGTCGACATTTTCAAACCTTAACAATTTATTTATTTTACACGATTTCAATCAGCTGATTGTAAACACACGAGGTATTTTGTCTAAATTCAGAGTGGATGAACAAAAGTTCATGACTGATTTGGTTTATTATGGTCAGTACCTAACGTTTACAATTATTATGATGTATTATCCTTTAAATGGAAAGAAAGTTGCTTAATTATGTAAAAACAGCTGATTGCTTTAAAATTAAGACTAAATTGTAAAGGTTTAGTTTAAATAAATTGCTCACATTTGTATTAAAAGAAACGGATGAATCGAAATTCTTTGTGCAATCAATTTTTCGTTTGCAACGTTGTAATGCTTTACATTTACTTCGCCTAACGACAGTATTTATTTGTGGCGCAGTCGGTAGCGTGACTCACTCCAAATCAGACGGCCCGGGTTCTCGACCGGTCTTCACAAATATACTTTTTGTAATGTGTCCAATAACGGCGTCACTAATAAATGTTTACTGATGGTACCGATATTTATTTTAAGCAAAATAGATACATTAAAATATTTATAGGCCTGTTCAAGCTCTCAAAAAACTCATTTATTAAACTAACAAGTTTACAAATTGATAGTTTAGGCTTGCTTATTTTTTTATATTTTAACTAATATAACGCTTTGATTTGGCTACTAAGGTTTAGGCATAAGTAAACAATCGATTTTTTATGTTCATAAAATACTAAAGAGTGTCTGTGTTACATAGTAAGGGTGCAGCATTATTGTTTTTAAGGAATATGCCTATAGGCCTACTTTGACAGACACTCCAACTAAACTATTTAATTTTCTGTTAAATAAATTTGTATTCTTTAAATTTGGATAGTTATTGAAACTTGCACACTACAGCATAAATATCGCGATATGAAAGTGGTTTTAAATGGTTTCTCTACGTTCTATACCCTAATACACCAATATTTGTTAAAGCCAACCATCATAAGTTACAACACTCTAGGCCTTTACTAATTCTTGAAAAAACTGTTAAGAACAATTTATCCAATAGGCCTACAAGTGGATATTGGTATACTTATTTCTGATGTTGTTGAACCTAATAGAACGGTTTCCTTAGGCTAATTAGATTTGCGCTTACCTAAACAATCAAATTGACATGTTTATAAAATACTAAAGAGTAGGGCCTATAAGTACAAGGGTGCAACATTATTGGTTTTACGGAATATTCCTACTTTTCCGACGCTCCAACTAAAATCGTAGTATTTTCTGTAAAATATATTTTTGTTCTTGGTATGGCAGTTCAAAGAAGTACATTTTATGGACTACCTTACATTTTTGTACTATTATAGCGTTTCATTTACCACTAATAGAGCTAACTTATATCCGTCGAGTATCGACGGGCAACAACTAGTTTAATTGGATTACCTAATTTAAGTTATACTTAGTTGCACTGGGTAACAATGTTTCCTCAACACAAACAATAGGCATTGTCATAATACTTCATGCTTGACAAAATGTACTTTCTTATACGTGCGAAGAACTCAAGTGGGATGTAGATGTTAACTGTAGCCCGCAATGGAAGGTGTGTGGATTCTCTTGCTGTGTTTTACATGTACGGGGGCGATTATGGTGAATAACAGTGGATCAGGTGGTTCCAACAATACTGATAAATCTGATCAGCTGATCACCCAGGAAACACAGATTAAGAGATCAGCTGCGTACGGAGGATATTATCCAGGTAACATATTGTTGACACTGCTTTTGAATGAATCCTACCATTAAGACTCATTCTCATTTTTGTTCTTCATTCATTTTTGCCATTTTAAAAATAAAATTATTTTATTTCCATTCAATAAATTACAAAATTTTACATGATTTTAAATGTTATTTGTTAAAGAAGTACGGTAAAGCAAAATACATAATTTAATTTACGTTTTTTACAGGATGTACATAATTTTATAATACATACCATGTTTAGAAAGTATTATATTTATTATTTTTTAAATTTGAATCCTATACTATAATACGAGCAATGTCTGAAGGGATGTGTGTTCCACGATCTCGAAATCTAGCGGATATATTTTGCTTAAACTTTGCATTTAAGAGTGTTTTGGCCCAAAAATAAGTTTTGAAACACCCTCAATCCTAGGAAAAATCGAATTTGGTCTAATTTTAAGCTTAAAAATAGTAATTTTTAATATTGGTCTTAATGGTTGCTATTTTGGTAATGAAATAACAATTAAAGGTAAACAAAAATAAATTAATATAAATTTTTAACAGCAGTTTTTTAACAGCTGTTATCTGTGAAGAGTCTGGTGTAGGTTTAATAGCTTGATTACCATGACACTATAGCAAAAACTTATTAAAACCAACAAGCAAGGCTCGATTAACCTGATACTTTTTATTATATATTCTGTGATTTTCTTAATAACTAAGGCTACCATTAACAAGCAATATTATAAATTAGTTTTGAGAAGGTAAATTTGATCGTCGTAGTAAAAAGATTTGTAACACCAGTGATATTTATAGATATTTTTTCACTGTTGTGAGGATGAAGTAAATTATATTTTCAATAAAAATATAATAGCCTATATTGTGAAAAAATTAAAGGATAGTTATCAGATCTTGAGTCATTATTAGTTGGATATTTGAAAAAATGCAGGATGAATAGAACGTTACTTGACATTATTTTGTGTTTTAAGGTAATTTTTCAATAATTATATTAGTTATGAAAACTTATATCTCTTTGCAGCCAAAACGTGGAAATAATCGATTTTAAAAGTTCATTATACTGCAGAACTATTTGGCTCAACTCTTCACAATTCCGACCTAAAAAAAGCCAAGTGTTTACTTTTTAATAAATTGTTAAATCGAAAATTTTGTCAAATATAGTAAAATGTATTCAAATTAACACATTGCAAAACAAATTAAATTGTCTAATCAAAATTTGCATACTCAATTAATTTTCTATGTACTTGTAAAAGATTTCACCTGGATAATCTAGACAGTTCATAACTTTTAACTTAGTTTCTCCCTCTCTCTCTCTCTCTCTCATTGTTGAAAATAACAACCAAATTAAAAACTGTACTTTAAGTATTTTGATCCCCATTTTGCCTCTTTACACCCTTGCCTCACAGACGACCACCACTATGGCTACGACCATGGTGTGGACTACTACCCCCACCACCACCACGCCCCAGAGTCGCCCCACCACTACCACCATTACGACGCCTTCAAGGCTCTGCTGGTGCCATTGGCTGGTGTCGCCCTTCTGGGCGCGGCGGCCATATTTGCCTCCAACCCAATCTTGCTCCAGCTCGGGGTCGTACAGGGGAAACGGAGGCGGAGGGGCATCGAGGAGAGGCACCTCCAGGACTGGGTCATGCTGGAGAAATTTGTGAGCAATGTGAGTATTTCTTATAGGTTTTTTATTTTTAATGTAAAAATGTATTTAATGAAGTTTTGTTAATGAAAAATGAAAGGAATTTGTTTAGCTCTTTTAATGCACTGCCAGATACACAAATATTTCAAAATTAAGTTGTAGTAAAGAGTATATTTAGTGTAGTACCACTCAGTGGTAATAGAAGTCTACATAACAAAACCCCAACTTACTTTTCGTGTCCGTGCTGATCAAATGAACTTCTACCAAAATCTAGCTGCTTGAATGGCCTTGTCATTTGCTTTATAAATGTCGACATCTTGAACAATAATTGTACCCATGTCTTCGCACAGCAGGGGGTTTCTGGGGTTTGGGTGGGACCAAAATCATAATTTTCTTTGTCACTTTTTTATTCCTACTTCTTTAAATTGCTCTTGTACCTTGAAACGCCTGTCCTTAATCGGTTAAGCTTGGTTAAGTTAATCGGTTTAGCGCGCTTATCGTCTTTAAAGCCAATGTCAACCTGCCAGTTCTTTTGAGCTGAAATTTGATAACAGAGGTATTTCTCCACCACAATGAGTGCTGCCGCTTTCTGCATTGTTCTCCAATGGTCTGAATCTTTTTAAGAAGCATTGTCGACATCGTAGCCATTGTGCCACTACTATTTGGGTGAAAATCGGATGTCTTGGAACTGTTTCCTGCTTTAATTTTTCTTTTTCTACTGCCACTTGACTTCTTGTATTGGGAGCTATGCCCATTAATAAAAATACCATGTGATTTGGTGTTGGTTCCAAACAGCATGTTACGAGTCTGGCCGTCTCATTAAGAGAGACTTCCTCACCGCGGGCTGATGCTTCCAATACAGGAGTGCAATTCTCATCAGCTGAAAAACACAAGCCCATAGCTGTTTGTTGTTCTTAATACTTTGGGACAGGCTCCCCATGTTAACCCACAGTCAGTTTACAAAGATGTTATTCCTGGCACAAACTCTCCCTTTCAGCTCTTTGCTGTGATTTCTGATTGTCAGCGTCCTATCCAGTTTGACTCAGAAGTACCTTCGCTATTCTGAGTGTTCCAAAACTACAAACTATCTTTAGCTTCCTCTTAGCTTGTTGATTTCTTAAATTTGAGTTTTCTGAGGATTTTGTCGTAACAGATTTTGCTCATAGTAGGTTCTTAGGGTCTCTAGAGACTCAGTGATCTTCTTTTCTACAACTTAAAAACTTTTCCTTGACCTTAATTACTGTAAATAAAACTTCTAGTTCCATTACATTTTGGCTAATGGTTTGTATATTACATTGTAGAGTATTGGGGAAAGTATGCTACTCTGTGGCAAGCTATTTGCTCCCTCCACCGACTTTTCCTTTCCTTAAACGTCCCGCAGAACCTCCTGTTTTGTAGAAACATTTAGACTGTGTTAGACAGGCGAAGGTCTTTAGAGAGGGAGTGTAACTTTATTAGCAGTTTCTTATATGGCAAATAAGAGAAATCAGTGGAAGTTTTTCACATCAGCTTTGACTGGTTTTAGGAGTGTATGTACAAGGGACTTCCTCCAGATATTTATATTTGCTATAAATGTATTATCATTTTCAATAATCAGTTGTGGATTTCTCGCCCAAAACATTTTATTTGCTCGGTTCCTATATCATCCAGTCCTGCGGCTGAACTAATTTGGGTATTTTAAAAATCCTATTATTGAATAATTAACAGTTATAATACTATTTCGGTTTTTTGTTAATTTATGAGGTCAATTGTCTTAATGTAGATAATAAAGTGAATTTATATATTTTTTGTCTTTAAGCGAATTTTCCTATAGGGAATACGCTATTACGGTAGTAGCCATGGTAAGACCTAAGCCCAGGACCACTTTACTTTTTCATTTTGAGGTCCTCAGAAGCCAAAAACACCATTCGTTCATTTTCATTTATATGTGTGTCCTTAGTACTAATAACTTTTGAAGGGGACCTCCGATTTTGATGAAATTTGGTATGAAGGTGTAAGACCAGGTCTATTTTCATGAGTTTGCGAACCAACATGATCGGGTTATGGGAACGGGGTTTTATGGGGTTTCAAAGAGGTCAAAAATGGGTTTTGCCATTTTTGGGCCTTAATTTTTAAAATTAAACAATTTTAACTAAAACCATTTAAAAGAGCTTAAAAAACAAACAATTTAGTATTTTGAATTTTTTACTTGGCTTAACAGGTTACGGAGAAAAGCTAAGAAATGTTTTCCAATGTTAATCTTATGGGAAATCAACGAACCACTGTATCTCGCTTATTTATTGGAATAACTTGATACAATTTGGTATGTACATTCACTAGGTAGGGTTTAACTGATATTTGCTTACAACACCAATGTGGTGGCAAACCTACATACTCATCCCATGGGGTTAATGGGGAAAATATTAAAAAGTGCCGAATATTGATACAATTCAAAATTTTACTTTACCTAACCATTATATTTTCTAACTAACATTGTTTAACAACATCACATGGAAGCAAACCTACGTACTCATTCCTATGGTGTTTATGGGAAAAATAAAAAATCTCAGATTCCTTTGGAAATTCGCTGAGTACGCAGGTCTGCTGCGACGGGGGTATTTTCAAATACAGAATTTCAATGGTTTCCAAGCAGATTTTGTTGAGGAAAATTTTATACATTTCATTGAAAGTGTTTAGTACATTTGTTTCAAAATAAGTTTTTTTTCTTTCAAAGTAGCACTGAACTAAAGTAAAATAATCACAATTTCTTGAAAAATATTATAAAAAAAGGTTTATAACAAATCTATATTTGCAACATAAATAAGAACATTTTAGGTGTAAAAATACTAATGAATTATTGTTTTTAGTTAATTTTGTTTTTAAAGAATACCTTTAGTACCTTAATTTGATACCTTTATATAAAAATTAGTAGTTATATTAGTTTTATAAAATTTGGTTTTGTTTGTAATTTTTTTTAGGAATGAACTTTGACAACAAAATATAATACTGGAATTAAATACAAAAATATCATCAACCTTACGACTTGAAACTCTTTACATTAATATGAAATAAATACTGTTTCAAGGACTGCAGAATGTAGTAAGATTTCCTCCAAGGTCATTCTTTTTCTGCTTTTCTAATGTGTCAGGGGAGGAAATAGCTTTCAACTGGAAATAATTGCTTCATGCATTTCACAAGTGGGCCAAGCTCATTTTTAAGTGTTTTCAAAAACACACAATCCCCATACATTAGCAAATTCTGGCAGACTGTATGATTGGGCTAATTAAGTTGCTGTAACATCCAGTGTGTCACAGTGTGGGCAGGGACAAAGAGAAGTGAAAGTCACGGGTTGGCGACACTGATTACCCCTCTCTGATCTTATCTTCAATTGGCCAGCTCTTCATCTCTCAACAATCAGGAAGACAGGAAGGAATTTAGGTTGTCAACACTTGTTGAAAGATTTTCAGCTTTACCAACACTTCAAAATGTTTAGGTTGATCAAATTGTCACGTTAGGTTTTCTAGTTTTAGAAAAATCCTATGGTGTAGAATGATTTGATAGTACTGATTAATATCACCTGACACATCCTTTTTTTTAATAATTTAAAAAGATTCAAATTATTTTTTACACATACATTCTAATACTTTGTCATGAATAACTTGTAACAAAGTTCTATACACATGACTATTTATTTGTGCTCATAGGAATATTTTGCTGTTTCTTTAAAAGAGTAATTAGCTTATCTAGCTAAACTTATATGATTGACTTTTCAATTATGAAAGAAAATATATTAATTGAATCTCTTTTTATATTTGATTTTAAAAAATGAACTTCACTGATTTAGCACATGATCGCCCAATGACTAATCAAGGATTACTGTTTATGATTTTCAAAGTACTACGGTACGATTAACTATGCCATTTTACTAGACAATTTATTTTGCAGTGGATGGCATCACATTGATAATTCACATTAGTTTTCAATTTAACCATGAATGTTCAAACTTTTATTAATATTTCCTACTAATGCCTTTAAATGCATTTGTTTGCATACCACAATTGTCTTGCCGTGATATAAGTGTTCTTGTTCTTGGGTCTATCGCACATAATAAAATCTAGAAGTAAACAACACACAGATGAAAATAGGAAATAATTCTAAAAATCATAATTTAGGCACTTAATTAAGCCAACGACAATACTCTTGTACAATGCACATTGATGAATAATACTGATTTGAATTTCTAAAGTTACTTGAGTTTCATCTAAGTTTTGTTTTCCAGGGTAAAACCACTGCTTGTTTCAGTGAAATTTCATATTATGAAAATATCTTCAGGGTGTTTAGACAGGTTGGTGAAAGAATTTAGGAACTGATAATTTTCATAATTTTGATAATAACTATAGATGTAAGGTAAACTGACCAAACTCCTATAACAAATTCGGTCTATCTTAATTCCTTTTGCCATTTAAAAATACTTTGATATAGGAATAAAAATAACTAGGGGGCCTGTGCAGCGCAATGCACTGCATATTTTAGGGTACCTGGTGATCAAACTTTGCTCCATGGTAATACTTTGAAAAAAATTTCATTACAGTGAAAACCTGATAGAACATTATTGGTGTTTCATCGATCGATCTTCATTACCAATTCTCCAACTTCCCGATGTGATAGTGTTGAGATGTGGTGCTCGTTCTTTTAGGTAAATTAGCTAAGATTACGTAGTTGTTTTGATATGTCTTAGGGCCTTTGTTTAAATCCTCCTATAAAATCTATACAGTATACATATTTAACACGGTTTTTTGAACAAGGAACTCCTCCCACAGTTTTCAACCGATTTTATTGATTTTGGTGTCTTTGGATAGAGCTCGGCGTGAAGTTGTTTCTAAAGTAAATTGGTAAATATTCATTTAAAGGGAAGTGCCCTACAAGCCCTGAAAGTTCTTAATTTTCCCATATGATTAACATTGGTAAAGAAATTGATTGATTTTCAAGTAAACAGCTGTAAAGTGTAAAAATTGGACATCAGGGAAAGTCCAGGGACATCTTTTCACAAGAAAGGGGTTATGTTTAACCATGGTAGGCCTAACTGGTTAACGAATTGCATTAAGTATGCTTGCAGAAAATATTTATAACTAAGCTGTGGGCGTTTAACAGATTGTAGAATTAACTGAGTGGTCACGGATTAAAGGTTTTGGCCAAAGGGACTAGAGAAAAATAACGGCATGTCTAAAAAGCTTTGAGGAAATGATAAATGATAATGTGAAACATCCTCCAGAAGAAAAGCAATGAGATAAAGAACATCACATTAACATCACAACATCTCTTTTAGTTTGATTTTTAAAACAATAACCAGATAACGCCAATGATTGAAGACTATCTTTTAATTGCTTATAGCCTGCCATATTAAATTTTGGTGTCGCGATTGATAAGAAGACGTGCTCGAAGCACCACTGTCTTTCAACGTATAATTGATTATTTATATCGATGATTGGCTAATCAAGAAAATTTAATTTAATAGTTTTACAATCCATATCAATGAATATGAATAGTCTAGTCAATGAATAGTCATTTATTCCATCTTTCAACAATACAATATTGCAATTGATTTCGTCATGTGCCGTAATATTAGGCTTAGGCTATAAATAATTTGAGTGTGGAACAAAATGGCTCTGGCTACATTTCCAATGAATAGTTTTGAGTTACCGTACCATATCATTACAAGAGTGACTATGAGGATTTCTTTTCAGCTACCTACTTAAAATTAATATCACAGAAAATGTTTAGGCCTACAGTATAATATCACAGATAGAAAAATTTTACCAGGCTAACAGTGTAAATTTGAAATAGCTAAATAATATAACTACAAGAAAACATTAAAACCTACAGTAAAATTGGTGTCAATGGTAACTATAACATAAAATTTGAAAATAAGATACAATGACTACAAGAAATTTGGACTTAATATAAATTTAACAACGTACAATAACTAACAACGTACAATAAACCTATCACAATGATTTAACAAAAAACAAAAACCTATACAATTATTTTATCATGATCAAAAAATTCATTTACACTATAAAAAGGGTTTGCAGAAAGCCAGGTGGTCAATTTTCTCTTAAAAACTCTTAACGGTAGTGATCTCGTTTGACTATGCAATGAATTGAAAAATTTTATTCCAGATACAAAATGACTTTTAACGGTTGACTGTAATCTACACTGAGGCAAATCAACTTGGCTTTTGTTCCTAGTATTATAACATCTGTGAATTTATTCTAAACTAGTGTACATGTTGCTCGAAATCGAGCAATTCAGTTACTACCCTGATAAAAAAATTTCATTTCCTATAACAGAGAAATTTTTATTTTCTATAATAACTCTTGGTTAGCATGTTTTGTAGGCCTACATACACTTTGCCATCGTTACCAAATTGACCTTGGCCTTTTGAGTAACTTACCTATCCTATAGTGGCTTATGGGCCGAAGTTCCTAGTCAGCTGCCTTTACAAATTATTCAAATAGTAAGAGTTAGACCCTTACCTAAATACCGATGTTTCGCCCTAAAATTCCTTACCATAATTTTAATTTCAATTTAAATATTTTGCAAAGTCATTGCCCTCAACCACTTAACTCCGAATCTCGAAATGAAAGCTTAGAAGTTTTAAAAAGTAAAAACCATCGAATCATAATTTGAGTGAGAATAATTAATTAATATAACAATTATAATGGAAATGAGATTGAAATGTCTCCGGCAGTACATCTTCACGCAACTTGAGACTGCTTTCATTTACCTTTACATTAACAAGGCAGTGTAAAATATAAACATTTATAACAGTTAAAATCGTGTTATCGTGTTAACGTTGCTGAGCTGTATTGAAAGTAGTTTAATTGTGACGTTGGTGCTTACTGGGGGTAGTAACTGAATTGCTCGATTTCGAGCAACATGTACACTAGTTTAGAATAAATTCACAGATGTTGGATCCACACAGTTCATCAAACATAAAACGTAAATGACAACAGAATAAAAATCAACATTTCATTACTCCCCGGTCCTGAGTTATGCAGCACTCACTGCGGCTGTTTTGTAGTACTACTGTATGAGGTAGTCAATGACATAGTGAATGAGTCCACATTACTATTTATGCCTAAATCCTCTTTAACTTAACTTTACATGACATTATAAAGTTTAAATAAAGAAATCACAAAAATTAAGAGAATATACATCTTTGTTGGTGTGGTCATTTTGCTTTTAGTGGCATTTTTATTTTGGTTAAAATTTATCTTTATAAAAACCATTTTTGTAATAAGCTTTGTTTTCTATACTGGAGGTAAAAAACTTTTACATGTTGTCTTTTACACAGGTTTTTAAATATGTGTAGCGTTCTGCATAGAACATGTTAATGCTATAATAGTAAATAAAAAGGTTATTACACTTACAACCAACTATCCCTTTTCCTTATAGTTTACAGCAGTTTGAAAACCCATGCACACAAATTTAGTGTTTTATTTTAATATTTGTTACCTTTCATTATTGTTTCAATACCAGTCGGACAACCAATAAGACACATGTCAAAAATTTCTATTTCCAAAATTGTTTTCGTAAACAAAAATGAATTTTTTTAGCGTTAAGTTATAAAACTTATTTTTGTGCCCAAATACGCATCAATAAAACTTTCAAGCAAAATCTACCTGCAACATTTTGAGAAAAGGTTAAAACCTCAGATTAGACACTCCTCGCATTAAAGTATGAAATTGTGTTGATATTTCAGTACCAGTTCAATTTGCTTCTATTCAGCTTTTAACATATGTGTTTGTTTGTTTAACCAACAACAGCTGTTTTATTTAGCAATTAAATATAAATTGTTCCCCATGTTAATCTTATGGACAAAAAATGAACTTTGAGGGCTTCCCGTGAGCTTCAGAATTAAAATACCAAAAATCTAAAACCTTATTGCAAAACTACGAACTGAGACCATTCTTTTGACACCTAAAACTTTAAAATTGGTCCTGAAATAAGGGAGGAGTAGTGTTCACAAAAAAGGGAATCACGTATTATATATATAGAAGATAGATAGATATGTCAATTCAAAGAATATTTCGATATATATTCACTTGTTTAACTTTTTTACACTTTTTATTTTTTTAATAAAAAATTTTAGTTACTTTTTTTTAAATAATGATCATTCACTCATCAATATTTTTCTTATTTGTGGACAAATAACAAAATTTACAAAAATTTGATATTATTATGAAATAAGGCAGGCAGGCAGGATGTTGACTGTGGAGAGGGAAAAAGCTCTTAAAACATAATGTTAAGACATTTTTATTTTTGGTTATCTTTTATTTTACTGGATAGTTTCGTAGATGTAGCAAATTATTTTTCCCCAATGTTATTCTTATAGAATCAATCGTCTATAGCTCCCTAATCATTAGAGAAAATGCCTAAGAATAAAAAAATACTTAATATTTTGTATAAGTTACCATCTAAATCCAAAACTAAAAAAATTTAAAAAAAAGCCTGGAATTTGTGTGGGTTGGTACCTACATACCAAATTTCATGAAAATCAGTCGATTGGGGCGTATAGCACAGGAAATGAGCTTGTCTTGAAATCAATGTAGAATCCTTTGACTCAACAGTATAATGCAGATGCTTGTGATTATGACTTCTAATTGTATAATACATTTCCACTTGCAAATTCTTGCTCAAACAGGTAATTACATCAATATATTGAACGCAGATAACAATAAAATATCTAAAATCATATGAATTTATTATTGTCGTTCACAAATAGGAACGACTGCAGTTTGGCAGTTGACGAACGGAGTTAGGCAGTCGCACGACCAGAATTAAGGAAAGGCTGTCAATTATAACTTAAGATACTTCAAAACCATTTACAATTGCATTTTAGTAGCTAATTTATAATCAATGTTAAACAGTAAAACCTAGTTCATGCTTAAATATATTCCAAATATGTTTTAGGTGACTATCTTTTATTTGATCAATTATTTTAAGTGACTTTTTCCTTTAGTGAGACATTTGGTCCGTTTACCTTACATGGAAATTTATTATTCAGCTTGTAGTCGCAACTTTGATTACCATTTTCAACACTAACATGGTTCGCAGCTGCCGACGACTGCGGTGGAGCAGCAAAACCGCAGGATGCTCGCCAACTACCTGAGCTGCTCGGGAGGCTGTGTCCAGCGCGTGACGTGTGAAGTCCGGTACCACGGTGCTCCAGAGGACATACACATCCTCGATATGTGAGTAGCTCCAGAAAATATGAACCCATTCTTGTTTTTTACACGGATGAATATAATTTACAGCTTGCGTCGGTTATGTTTGGTATTTTAAATCCTTTTACCAATTCGAAGCACAAAGTAACAACAAACAACAAAGTAATCACTATGTCACAAAGTAACAATGAGTTATATTTTCTGACCGTCTAGACAGCTACAAATAGGCCAAGGTCAGGTTGTTAATGGGAGCGTCCTTCTGCCGCTCTGCAGTCACGGTTGATTTGTCAAGTGATTAGGCTTAAGGGTGTATGTTATTTTCCGCGTGAATAAACTTTGAAAGTATTCTGACATATTCATCAAACCTAATCCAGCTGCCACTGCATGCAGTGGCCAGTCTGTGCCGTGGCCAGGATTGGAGATTTATTCACCGAAATCTTCATGGACGGCACCTTTTGAGAATTAAAACTAAAAAACCGTTCAACATAGAATCGTAAAATTTTCATAAGGTGTTAATTAAATCCTTTTCTTCCGATTTATGCATTTTTTTAACGATCCCGGTTAAAAACTAGTGGTATTTGTATAACAAGTAGTACATTTAAAACAAGAGGCTAAAATTTGGCCATACAGGTTCATCTTCTAGGATAGATAAATTCTTAAGTTCTCAATCAATTGGACTTAAATTAAGAAAAGTTTAATTTTATGTTATCGCTTCTTGGCCATTTTTGGACCCCCCCTAAAATCATCCAACCAACATCATTTGTCTGACCCCCGGACCCCCCCCCCCCAACAGAAAAATTATGTCATTTTTAACAAACCTCTGTTTTAAGTAAAAATATTTTTTTTTGTCAAAGCTACTTAAGGTCTTTATTGATTTAGACTATCAATTCACTTTTGAACCCCATTTTGGCGGTAGTTTGTTGAAAGAGCTATTCAAACCGGATATTTTCATTTACAAACCACTGTAGTAATACATTATTTATAGGATCGGAAGTTGTTGAAAAATATGACGTATTTCAATACCCCCCCCCCCCCCTCCCATCTGATATGTGTCATCACAGCTCTCTCCTTCTACATATCTTGGTCTAATGATGTACGCTACCAGATAAACTAAAAACATTGACCAATCATATCTGAATTTACCTTCAGAAATAAAGCCAAAATGACTTTCTCAATGAAAAATAAACTAAAATAAACTATAAAACGCCTAAAAATAGTATTATGTATTTCCTTATATAATTTTTTTAATAGTTGAATTGTATACAAATTTTTCATTTTTTTACTGTCAAAATTTAATATAAATCATAATTTTTTAAATGATGTCATATCAAAGCCAACCCTCTCCCCTTGCACATCACCCTACTGTCATTTTCAATCTGGACATCCCCCCCCCCCAATTTTCAGATGACGTAATTTGTGGACGTATTCTTATTTAGAAAAAATTAATAAGCCTGTCTAGCTTTTTCTTTACCAACAAAATTATAGTAGCTCATAGGCTCAAGAATGGAACCACAAAAAAATGGAAATCCAACTTTAACATATATACAGGTTGTCACAAAATTTTGTGACTGGCTATGCATATTTGTATTCTACAAATGAAAATAAAAATAAAAATGCTCAGTAAAAATTTTTTATTTCGGCTTCTTTTTTTTTGTTTTGTTTATTACATAAATTAATTTTAATTTCCCTAACAGAACATCAAATTTAATTTAATAATCCATATAATTTTTATCTTAAAAATTAACATTGGTGTGATACAAATTCATGGCAAACATGAATTTAATACAAAGATCCGTAGATCCGTTAAGGAAATAAAAATTGTTTAGTGTAAAATACAAAATAACAAATAGCAACTAAACAAAGTGGAAATAAAAAAAAAATTTACCGAATATTTTTATTAATTTTGAAGTGTAGAATACATATATGCATCACCAGTCATGGACTTTAGTGACACACTGTAGTTCTTAGGTGAAACTAAAAATTTCTTTCTTTCTGAGAGAGAAAATGATAATAACTGAGAATTTGCTTGGAAATTGGGACAATTTAAATATATGGGTGTACCTAATAGCAATGTTTTACAGGGTCATCTCAGAAATAATGCACAACGAATTCATCGATGAAAAACTGAAGAAAAGTATAATGAAAGCAAGGAAAAGTGGTCATTCAACAGAAAATTGTAAGGAATATTTTTGTTCAGAACTGGAAAAAATGAAAAATATTGTTTAAAAACATAAAGCTTAAATTAGAAAAACCATATTTTGTACAAAAAATATACAAGGAAATGTGTCAGCTTGTAACCATATTTACTGACTTTATTTTGATATATTACCAGTGTAACTTTTGAACACCTCTAGCACATATTGTATTTTATTAATTAGCAAACAAAAATTTCTTGAAATATAAAATGTCAGTGAAAGCTCCACAGAATGTCAGTGATGTTATCCTTGAATCTTTATTCGAGAATCAAAAAAAGTCCTTTTGTGGTACGAGGGAAGGAAAGAGTGGTGTCTCTTACCAATGAATATTCAATATTCGTTCCGTGAGGTAATTTAATTAATCCTAGTACTTTTTTCTCTGAAAATAAAGACTACAACAATTTTTTCCCAATGGGCCGTTAAAATTAACACAAAGATGTAGATTATGTGAACAAATCATGAGTTCACAAAATTAACAACATGTACAATGATAATATCTAGTTTCAACTGCCTGAATATGTTTCTCCTTTCCTTTGCAGTCTGTTAGATAAATAAATATAGTGTGTATATTTTTTTAAATTTTACTCACCACTTGCAGAAGACTTCAGATTTTGCCATTGAAATTGAAATCAATGCAATGACTTCAATTTGAACTTGATAAATTTTGGATGTAAACACTTCAAAATAAGGCATTAAGAAATAACTTCAAGATATTGATCAGGTAGAGAAAATAAATTGCAAGGAAAAACTTACAATATGTTTACTTTTTACAGTTAAATACAAATTCAAATTATAAAAATCCTTTTTTAAAGAAATAAGTTATTATTTGATTCAGGAAGCAACTTGGCAGATATCACAAACTTCTCTCTAAAGTAACTCAACTTGACCTTCCATCCAACGGTGTTACTGCAACAAATTGAATCCTATATTTTTTTAAAAACTAAAGTTAAAAGTGAATAGGGACAAAATAAAACGAATTTTAGACTTGTGAATACACACAATTATAGAATTTTCTTTTTATCATTATCATTAAACACTTTTCAATCCAGGCTTTTGTCATTGGCTTTTTAAAGTAGGTAATAAACAGCATTTATTTTTGTACTAAACACAACTAATTTACTCTCAAGATAAAATATAACTTCTATTTTCATTTAATTCACAATAAGGATTGCCAGATTGAGTCTATATAGTGTTTGGTCATCAATGAGATTTTTTCCAGGTTTTACAAGGTCCAGTTTTGGTGGGGTTCCTTGATAATGTATTTGTTTGTAATCTAACATGCCCACAGTCTTGTAACTATTGGATTAACATTATTCAGTAGTATAATGAAGTGAGGATACCTGAACGTTGAGCACTTGCAGTATCTGAGAAGCGCACTGAGCTACTTTGGGCTGCTGCGAATCCCGACTGCAGGCCCTCAGTCTGTCGATGGTTTCTGGTGTAAGCTCGTCATGAAGAGATGAACTGTGCCGCAACAACGTCCCAAGGGCTACCAACCCCCTCAGTAACGCTTCGGGCTCGGGCAGCCAAGGGAGAACTAGGGCCAGTGTTGCCACCACCTGCAACGGGAAAATCATGTTGAAATATATATGTGTAAATAAATATATGTGTCAACATTTCAGGGATACCAACTCTGGAATAATTAGCCTCAAATCAGTAGGGGTTTGAGTTTTTTTACGTGAAAGAGGGACTTGGTCTTCTTCTAGTGTCACTTGACTAATATGTTTAATATTTTTGCTTTTCCTTTGATAATTTCCTATTAAAGAGTGTAGTTTAGGCGGTTAAGTAAATTGAAACACCAGCCTTGATCATAAACTAACAATATATATAAGGAACCATATTTATAAATAAATATGAACCATCAAGTTTTCTTTTAAATCTAAAAGAAACATTTGACGCCTTTTAATTTTGGCATTTTAGTAAAAATTTGAAATTCTTTAGGTGTCAAAGGCACTAGCCACACTTCACTTTACTTCAATTTCACTTTCCTAAGGTATCAAAAAGAGGGATTGAATTTTTCAATCCTTCTAATTTCTCTGTTTTATAGAGCGTTATAAATAACTCAGTTAATAACAACCCTAATCTAATTTTTATCTAAGTAATATATATATATATAACTATTTATTTCAGGGGATTTGACAACAAAAATGTGTTATTGTAACTGTAGCAAACGCCGTCTAGAAAATTGTTTGCCCTACAAAAAATTTCTTTTGACATTCAAATGACGTGTTGTAAACAGGTGATTACTGTTTAGTATGACAAAAAGATAGTTTTGTAGTTTGATCATTTACCTCTTGTTGACTGGCTACATCATTGACCCTCAGCACTGCAACACATAGGTTCAGTAGAACTGTCATCAGGGCTATCTGGAACAATGGAAACATTTGAGTGTACTGCTTAAAATAATGAGTCTACAGGATAATAAACTTATTTTCACGTTTGTTTTGTATTTTAGATACATTGAAAACAACTAAATTCATTGTTGAAACTCATTGAATGTACTAACCCTTAAACTAGAGGTCTGCAGTACCAAATTTTGATATGTTTACCGTTTGGTACAACACAAATTTTTTCCCTTAAGATCTCAATAAAAATCAGACAGTTCAAAATAAACAAACTACAAACACAATACCTTTGTCGTCCACTAAATGATGACTGATTAAATTTGCTTAAAACACCCCATGGCAGCAATCCTACACCCACCAGTATTTATGGGAAAAATAAAAACCTAATTGCAGAGATCAGTCGAGTATGCAGTTCTGCTGCGAAGGGGGATGTGACTAACCTGCAGCCCCTTGTTGGCCTTTGCAGAGGCGAGTTGTCGGACCGCGACCAACAGGAAGTGTCTTTTGGAGATGACCAAAGCTTCCCCTCTTGGCTGACTCATCAGGTTACAGACCACCTGTAGCATAGGACAAGCACACGGTTAGAGTCTGTAGGAGTTACACTTATGAAATAAGGTGTTGATACTACCAAAGTTTGAGACTCAACATGAAATGAGGTCGAACCAAGAAATAAGGAACTAAAATTAAAAAGCTTTTTCTATCTACAGTGCACTCTCGTTCATCTGAACTAATGTGGCAGATGGCCAGTTCGGATGTTCAAAAATTCCAATGAACTAGATTCCATAATTTATGGTTCTATTGACTATTTTTGGCATTATCAAACCAGTAATTTTCTAAAAATAAGATACTGAAACTACATGACATGATAACAAAAAAATTATAGGAATAAAAATATAATGCAGGAAATAAAAATCCCCACACTATCCCCACCCCATATTTTATAGCAATATTTTTTGCTGATTTACTGGCATCGATTATTTTAATAGTTTTAAGTTTATCATTGATAGACACACAAAACCTTTTTCTGCTTTCACTCATTCATCGAGGAATGTAGATTATGAAAAGCGTCCGGTGACAAGTGATGCAAAATGTGATACATTATTGCGGGTATAACAAATTGGAGATTGAAGGCACTAAAACTTACAAATTATTTGTTGTGTTAACCCTTTGAGTGCCCTACAACAACGTATCGTTGTTGCAATAATTCGCGAAAAGTGCTTTGGAACGAAATATCGTTATGCCTATTTTTGCCGAAAAATGCTTTGCAACGATATATCGTTGTCACGTAAACATGAGATTGTTGCTCTATTTTTATGATGACAAACCCGTGGTTTATATCATCTGAAAGCGCATAAAATGCCCTTTCCAAAAATATCAACTTCACATTATATTACTAGATGTTTTCATATAGTATATCTTTGATAAAAAACGCCGTGATTTAGGCAGCCACGGCGTACGCCACAGCTGCGGCACGACGACGGTCGACGACAGACAGCTGTTGCCTGTGTTTCTTGCGTAGTTGTTATTGTTGTGTTTAGCGATAATTAGTTCCTTTTATGTTTCATAATGAGTAAAAGAAAGTGTCCTTCTCCTGTTAGTGAAAAGAAAAGAAGGTCAAGAACTGTATGTGTGCGATGCGCCACTGGAGTCACCTAATGGCCATCAGTAACCTAGTTACACCAACATGACCACGATCGATCGAGTAGTTTTCTCTCTAGACACTTAAATGCAATCTTTTACTATATATAATGATAAATCAAATTATGTAATAAGAGCCTGATTTTTTTTTGAAGCTCTTAATATCAAGAAAAGTCTACCTCAAACCAAGCGAGCCACTGTTTTAACTGGATTTATGATTTTCCAAAGACTGCTTAGGTCTGTAAACAAAATTAATCGGCTGGTTGTGTCAGTAGCATTGCTTGTAGTTTTGCTCCACTTCATCTGATCATCACAATCATCAAATTCACCTTTCAGTGATGTTTACCCTAAAACTGTGTTCACCAGAGAACGGAATGAATCAAAGGAAGAGATTGCCAGAGCTCACTAACGTATTTGATTAGTAAATTTGACTGGTACAAAAGTCACAAAAAGTTTTATCAGTTAAATTTACTAATCAACTCTACTTCTCATGGTAAGTTTTCTTCAAACTTACATCTCTTTTAACCTTTATCTTTTGTATTTTTTATTTTTCTGTAACTTACTCTCTTTTGTCATCCTAGTCAAACACAGTATAAGTATAGTTATGTTTTAGTAAATAAAAAGACTTGAATATTTGCTACACTGTATATGAGTAATTTCAGGGTGTCTACTGCCGAGTAGATATAAAAATCAGTGACTTTTCGGTGACTTTTGGGGGTGGAAAATGTTAGAAATCAGTGACTTTTACGTGGCCTATAGAAGATTTAGGTAGAAATTGTTGTCGCAAAACTTTTGCTCAAAATCGCATTATTTTCTCTATTTCTACAAAAAATCTGTGACTTTTCTTGCATTTTAAGGAAAAATAAGTGACTTTTGATGACTTCAGTAACCAGTAGACACCCTGTAAATAAAAATCTAGCTGAACATGATTAGAAAGACATTACGTTACACACACCCTGAGTGAGAGCATCTGGTTGGCTGCCAGCGCGGTGGGTGCGAGATATCGCTCCAGGACGGAGAACAGTTGATTTCCGTCCTGTGTCGAGCACAGAGAGTCGTTGACCCAGGAGTTGCGAACGGCTAACCTCGTCACATCCAAAACTGGGAACACCACCTCTGCAACCACACACACAGTTAACTACTAACAAGAACAAGAACAACGTGAAAACGTTTGAGAACTATGCAAAATTTTGGCCGATGTGCGAATGCTATTCTTCACCACATTGCAATATTAAGGAAATTGGAATACTTTTAAACTAAAAGTATCTTCTTGTGGGCAAAACTATGAGGTCATGAATAAGGCTCTGTGACCTATTTTTCGCCACACTGCAATATAAAGAAAACTTGAATACCTATTTGAACAAACATCTTGTGAATGAATCTTTGAGGCTATGAATTTGGTCCATGTGACCAAAAACTAAACATTTTAATGTTTACAATTTTGTTGTAATTAGCTTGATTCATCACAGAGTTTGTCATTCTCATCTTAAAAAACATACCTGGGTCAAATCATACATAATGTACCTAATGTACTTATTTATATTTATGTATGACTTTCCGCCAAAGAACTGCAAAACTAAATTTTTGGTACTCAAATAACAGTGAAAAACAAATTATTACAGAGTAGTGGGCTATCGTGAAAAATGTTTTATTAAGAGCAATAATCAAGGACCTTGGCAACGCCGGGTCACCCCACTCACCGGGCGGCCATTCGAGCAGTGTGTTGAGCGTGGAGAGCGCCTGCGGGTCCGACGGCGCGCCCAGGTTGCCCAACTTGACAACAGCTTGCAACGCTTCCGAGGAAACATTCACCGGCTGTGACTGGTTGAACTGAACCAGCTTTTCTGTAACAGGCAAAAAGTGTGAGTGCCACAGGGGCAAACAACGTACGTAATGAACAGTTAAAACAAATGACCCCGATACACATCAATGTTTGTGTTCTTGATAAATTAAGGATATCACATAATTCATGAAATTAGGTAATTTAGTTTATTTAGCTGATTTCTCCTTCTGGGAAGAAGCTATTATAGTAGCTGTCACTATGGCAGAACTGAGGTATTATTTCTTTTACAGTGGCTAGTATGACAAAACTAAATTAATCAATTTAATCAAATGGCTAATCTTTCCCAACTTGCTGATCTGAAAATTGGGCTGACCACAACATTGAAAAGATTTGACAAACATAATAAATAAAAGTTATAGGAACTGAAAATATAATGTGCTATTGCATATAAACTACTTTACATTTCACCAAAAATATGATTACCATTAAAAAATTGTAATTAACAGGGGTGTGTGAATAGTGATTTTTCTGGTTGAGCCGAGCCGAGCCAGTAATAAAATATTCGAGTTTCGAGCCAAGCCGAGCCCAGAAGGCAAAAAAATTGTCAAAATATCAATTTTTATCGGCCCACAAGGCCTCTTTTGGCCATTAAAAAATTACAAAAGTATAACATTAAATAAAAAAGTTTTAATTAGGAATATGAGGATTCCCGGTTAAATTATAAATTCATTGTTATTTAGCCACCAAACTTCAATGGAATGAGTAAACAGCTCTTCCAGTTGACTGAACATTGAGGACAAAATACTCCCGTCGCAGCAGACCTGCGTACTTAGCGAATTTCCAATGGCAATATTTACATGCCTGTATCAAATTTCATAATGATCAGACGAGATTTTTGCAATAGTTATCTTGTTCACAAACACTCAAAATTGAAAATTCTATTTCCCATATAAGCCCATGTTAAATTTTTAAGTAAATCGTTATTTGTGAAGTTTTAAAGGTGTTTTTGACAAAAAATCACTACGTATCCAGAAAGTACACTTAAAAAGCTACAAATTGATATATAAAATTATGTAATTGCAGACCGGACCCTATAGCTCCCATGCTATAGCTCCCATGAAAACGACGGTAATAGCTTTATTCCAAAGGAAATTCACTAAAACTAAAAAGGGTCACTGTCACTATTTTAAGAATCCGGCAGCCTTACTGGGGTGGGAAGGAGGGTGAGGGGAGAAGGTTGGGCTGAGTGAGTGGGAGGGGGGATCGCTCGGTATAATTGATTCAAGGTAAAAGCCATATATACGTTTCTAAACTAATTGTACAATAATAATAGCTTATTATTTTGTTTAATTCATCGATATATACTACTGGATCGCGCGCTGCCCATAAGGCCCGTGTGGAGCGGGCCGGTCGTCGCACAGCGGAGTATTGCGGGTTGCATCCTGGGCGAATTGAAGGAGCTGGGTGGCAAGAGCGCCAGATCGTACTAAGCGTCATATGTGTTGCGTGGCTTTGAACTAAAGATGGCACTGGAGAACTTGCTGAAAACCAATGTATATCAGCTGATCAAAGCCTCCCATGACATTAACAGCTGATTTTAGGCGGTATCTCCCAAGAAAGCTGCATTTCGCGGTTATTTCTATGTTGGCTTCACAACGGACAGGTCAAGCTGAATTTATAGTCTTATTTTAGGTTTTTTCGTCTGGTTTTTGTCACATTTTCAATTGTAGGCTATATGTTGCAAATAGATTTTAGTATCTTGTACCTAGTTGTTTCATGTGTTATGATGTGTAGTATTAGCATTGCAAAAACAGTTTAATGGTAAAAAGTTGTTCAGCGTTTAATTTCGTATCAAGATGGAAGAAAGGGAGCGACATTTCTTTTCATCGGTAAGTATATTTTATTGTGTTAGGCACTACTTGTTTATTATCTTCTCTTTTCAGTTTTGAATTTATGTTCTTATCTTCTAAGGTTACAAACAGATTTTTTTTACATTTTAGATACGGTATATTTGCATTATGCTATAGGTTACAATCGTCAATGGTTTTATGACATCATGTAGCCGCGATAGTTCCCCCATAGTAGGCCTAATTTAACTTAGAGTTTTATAATTATATTTTTTGTCATCTATATAATTATTTTATTTTATTTATGCCTATTTCATTATTTTGCAAGCAAAGCTGTTTAAAACTGCAACTGTAGTTCATACCACTTCATTAATGCTAATAGTTAGTAGCCTATTATCAATATTATGCTTTCGTTTTCGTTATTATATTATTTGTAATAACAAATAATATAATAACTGTATGTAAAGTAAGGTACTGTAATGTAAAGGTACTGTATGTAAAGTTTATTATTTTATCAAACAGACAATTTTTTAAGTTTCGTAATAAAATTCAATTCAGTTTAGTGTAAAGAAAACAACTTCAAACTAACTGTAAGAGTTTGTAACTATTTTAAGGAAAGTGTTTTTCAATCACATTCAATTAATGATGAGTTTACAGGTTCTCATGTTATAATTCTGATTAAGTACATTTGTAAAGTATTTTTTAAGATTTTGTCCCATCACATAACAAAAAGAAAAACATCAGAGGAAACAGAAAAAAATAATTTAGGATTAAGACAAAAAATTAACAACGACTATTTTGTTTTGTAACCTGTGAGCGTGTTTTAAGCTTTTTTATTACTTTTTGCAGGAGTTTATCAGTAATAAATTAATTTTTATACCTATATAGTTGTTTTATTTCATCCTAACAAATTTACTTTTTAAATACGTTAAACTTCTATTGGGTATATTAATAGATCTTTAGAATGTACAATAAAAGCTTTAAAACATATTAAATTATTGTTGGACACTGTTATTAATATTATTCTAACTGGACGTGTAGTTAAGAAATATAACACACAATGAAAATGTCCTAAAACTATTTTTCACCACGTAAAACAACGGCGTAAGTGACGCTACAATGCTATTGTGATTCGCTGCGGAGCGCTTTTGCCACCCACCGCCTTCAATTTTTAGTGAACGCAACCCTCGGCCGGCACAGCCGGCATTGGCAGCGCGCGATCCAGTAGTATATATCGATGGTTTAATTATGTACAATTTGGAAGAAAAGTCAACCAAAGTTGTAGACACCCATGGTTCAAAATGTAGGTTAATTATGAATTCCTGGTAGGCTAATAAATTTATAACATTGTCAAAATAAAACTTATGTGTCTTCATCAAACTTTTCTTTAAATGCATTTAGCATAAAACAAAACAAAATTACCAGGGGATTATAGCGATAACCAAGCACTGAACTAGAAAAGAAACAAAACCCCACCTTTTTTGGTTTCTATTTTTAGAACATTCCATCACCGGGCAAGCGAGCAGTGTGAGTGTTTGAGTGTGTGTGCGTGTGAGAGTGTGTCGTCTCCACCAGTCGAGGTCATTACCGCGTTCCTATTGCGTCGCGTCGTAAACAAACCCCGCCTCGCCCCGCTCCACCCTGCCATCCTATTATCGCCCTGACCCCATGTACGATCACATAGCTCAAGTATAAAATGCAGTGTTTCTCTGTTTTTGGCATTAATTACTATCTTAATTAATTTTTGGCATTACTAACAATCAAATAATTGTTAGTACGGAGTTTTCTTCTTAAGGCCTTTTTTTGGGCGGAATTGTTGCTTCTGAAATCATTTTCAGCTCGACCACTCGAATAGTTTGGCATAACCTCGAGCCGAGCTGAATAGTGCTAGTATTCGACCACTCGAGTAATCGCACACCCCTAGTAATTAAATTGTACTTTGAAATGGTGGGTTGGATAGAAACGCTTAGTAAAAACACAAACACACATAATATTCCAAAAAAAGTAAGGGAGTAAAATTTGTTGTACTCTAATAAATATTCTTTTGTTGAAATATTATATAAACCTACTTTTTAAATTTTATTCATTTTTGGTAATTTTTTCCAAAAAACATTATATTTTAAGGGTAATATATAGCTAATATTCGGTAAGAGTCCCGCTAATCCAAACAAACTAACTGGGACCGGATCCTGTTTGGTTTAGCGAATTTTCGGACTAACCAGATACCATGTACATCATGTAATTAACAGATTATATAATGCGTAAATTACTAATACTAGTATACGTGTTGCTCGAAATCGAACAATTTATTTTAATACAATACAAATGTTACTTTTATTTCTAAATCAATGACATCCGACCAATCCAATATTGTGAGCATCTGTAATCACCAAAACAACACGTATTTACAGCTGATTATTAACACATGTTTAAAATGCTTTATTCAATCCCAATGTTATTTAAATGGGAAATTTTGAGATTTCAATGGTGGATAGCGCCTTTATTTTCAGTCCGATTCTCATCACTTTTTGGCGGAAACAACTACAGACCAAGCCCTATCCAATGACACCAAAAACTTTAAAATCGGTTGAAAATTGTAGGAGGAGTTCTCAAGACAAAAAAACCCTTAGGGCCGGTTTCCGAGTCCAGGGTTATCTCTATTCTCGGACTAAAATCCAGTATAAACCAGTTTTTAGTCTAGGACTAAAGAAATTGGGTTTCGGAGCTCAAGGATACCTAAAGTCTAGAAATAACGCTAACCCGAGAGTTAACTCGGGAGGGATATTCTCGGACTTACTCTCGTGGGTTTCCGAGTCAGGTGTTATTTAATCCTCAAGTTAAGTTTTATTCTTTTGAATTTCGGAGTTAAAATTTAACCCACAACTGCTTAGTTGAGGACTATTTTTTTGGATATGTCGAGGAATATCTTGAGCATTTTTAATCCTGGCAAAGGGTAGGGTTAAGTTGAGGAATATCTTTTTCAGTAGGCGCTGTAACCTGAGATTAGTGATGAGATTCACTCAATATTACGTTGGCAGTTAGACATTTAGGTTACGGTTGTTTTTAGATTAATGTGATATGGAATCCCTCGATTATTGAGACTACCCCAGACCCCAGATATGCGCATCCACCCTTTCAACTGAGACTTGTGTGCGAGCAGTAAACGCATTTTACGACACAAAGTAACGAACAATTTAAACCCCGTTTTAGGTTAAGAAAGTGTTCATGAACTTGCGAGACGGATTGCCCCAAGGCCTTCTGAAAATGATCGCAGGGCTCCCCATGACACATATCAAAAGCGTCTGCTTGCAAAATTGTACATCGGGAAGTATTGTATATTTAAATGGAAATGAAAAAAAAACCAAGCATAACAGTTTTATACAGGCTACTATTCTACGAAAAAATATTTTTTTAGCAAAATGGGTTCCTCGGTGTTCTAGGTATAGTTGACGGGATCAACGCTATACTACGGACAAAATTTTTTTTAAATAATATTATAAACATGTTCTTATTTTTAAATATAATTTGCATCAAATAAAATCACAACGTTGTCTAAATGAGCAAGTCATTTAATGCACTTTTTTTACTAGTATATGGTAAAATAAAGTGTTTGAAAAGATCCTTTTTTTACGAAGTGTCAGTAAGAATTTTCAATTAAGAAGACATTCAGTCAATCTCAATAATCAGTCATTTGTTTCTATGTCACTGTTAAAAAAATATCACACTGATACTTTTTTAATAAACTAAACCAGTTATTAACTAGACCAGTTTATTAACTAAACCAGTTATTACTTCTATTCTTCAGTTCTTTCTCTACATTTTCCTCACATTCTACTTGGCCATAGTTAAATAAATTTTATTAAAGGAGATTATTGAACATAATGTCACGCAGAATGTTCATTGCACATACACAGAGAGCACACCACCAAGATGGAACGTTGCGTTATCAACTGATAAGGGACAAGACACGGGAGCTGTGGCCAAAAACGTAAACTAAATCCTTCGACAGAGTGTCGTCTGTAGGCTGTACACCGTGAATGCCACTACTCAAAATAGAGAATTCCCAGCAATTCCCTCCTAACCGATGGCATAAGTTAAAGAATAAATATATTCTCGGACTACGATAATCCGAGAGTTACGTAAGTTATCCCCGATCTCCGAAACCCGATTATTTAATATTTTTAACCCACCGATTATCTTATTCCACGGATTAACTAACTCCGGGATTAAATATCCCCGGACTCGGAAACCGGCCCTTAGCGTATTAAATAAGTATAGATTAAAAATAACAAATCGTATAATTTAGTTTAATGGATATTTTGTTGACTTTTGTTGTTATTTAATTAAGTTTTTGAAAGGGACAAATATTATATATTTTGGCAATAAAGCATTCGCGATATCTGAAATTAATCTTAGAGACATCTGCAAACGCAAACTCTCATCTCTTTAGTATTGTTCTGTGAACAGGTGCACGGACAGGCGGAAGGAAGTCCATTGTCCGTCAACCACTGACTCAAAAAAAGTGTTATAAAAATAGACCCTCCTCCATTTATTTAACTACATCATTATCTAATGCAATCTAGTTAACTTTTTATATAATGATAAATTATTATTTTTTATAAAAAAGACCATGTTTTCTTGATTTTTCCTCTTCAAAGTTAAGCGGTATTTTTCCGAAGAGATTTGTTTAAATGAAGCAGACTTACGGATGATTAGGACTCTACTCTACTATAATTTTCTGTCAAACTATTTTCAACAAAATATCTAGTAAAACCATTGACTGCATACATTAAGTAAACAGTCTTTCATCATATAATTACCATTTTTGAAACCAATTTACAACAGGATTTCTTGAGGCATAACCAAACCAAAACTGACATATAGAATGATTAGAAAATCAGATCTAACTTAGTTCTAAACTCTGCACATAGAACATTCAATAATTGAGGATTCTTTTAAGCTGTGCTGATAAGTTTTTTTGCGGCTCTGCAAAATCAGCTGAAAATTAGAACACTGATTACAAGGCCTCTGGTTACTGAACTCCGGTATTAAAAAAAGTACATGGGATGAGAAATACATTCATTTAGTGCGTATAATCAACAATAAAACCCAAACTAATAGTAAACTAAAAACTATTTTCAATAACAGCCAATGACCTACCAGAAATTGCTTGCAAATTCCCCTGATCGAACCTCACATAGCTGGTCTGAGGGAAAAGGGGTGCGGTGGGGGTGACAGGGGGGGCAGGTGCCACAGCGGGGGCTCCATTGGGTATGTATCGGGTGCCCCCCGTGAAGGGGTCGGCAGCCCCCACAATGGGGCCCCCCACCGCCGGGGTGCCGGGGATGTAACGGGTGCCTCCTGTGAATGGGTCAACCCCGCCTGCCGCTGCACTGGCCCCGCCTCCAGGGATATATCGGCTGCCCCCTGCCACAAACACATTAGAATTCTTCACTACATTCCATTCTTTCAAATAATAAAACCATGTTTATTCCAGTACAAGCAGGTGTACATATTATCCTTGTATTAGAAAATTGTATCGAAAGATAAAATATTTAAAAACCAAGAGAAGATACAAAGTTACTCACGATGGCTCGAATAATAAATAAAGTGATGGGTCAGTTGCAAAATTTATCGGTTCGGTTTTTTACTAGTACCGGTTGTCAGTTGTCGATTTATTTTAGATGTAAACATGAAACAACTCAAGGTTACCATCTAAAATCAGGCTGATGCCTATTTTCTGCCTTTTACACATTTATGAAGACCAGTTAGTTATTGCAAGAAATGTTTATCCTAATATGTACCCTTATATTTGATCTGAAAACAGTCAAAAATCAATACAACCATTTTGGTGGGTAAATTTGCAATTTTAATCAAAAACTCATTCCGCCTGTCCTTGGTTTTTCTCAAAATATTTCCAAATCAAACTCTTTTTCTTTCTTGGCTCCATAACTGAGTAGTTAACAACTAGCCTATTAGCCTATCCGATTCTAAAAAATTAAGTTGATCACATTAAAAGGCACAGATCGTAACTTCAATTCAAATTTTATCTCGTACGCTGTCGGCTGTAGCAGTATTCCCAGACTTCAAAACATCGTACCACACGATAATAAATTATTGCACGCCTATCAAAAATGTCATGTCTATCAATGTAATTAGTGATTGATGTTGGGAATGATTTGATTTTGTATTATTTTAGGCATGCAAAATCAATTATTTTCCAAAACTATCATTAATTATCTTGAAAAATTACGGCAAATCTTTGGGAGGAAAATCAGTGTGACGTCGGAGAATGAGTACAATAACTAGGTATTATCGTGTACTTAGAAACACTGTCGTCTGCTGCGCAGGACAACAGAATCAAATAACCACAGACTAAGATCGTGACACTCGGTCAATTCTGGTGTTCCCCCATACCAGTTAATTCCAAATCGGTGGCTGTGGAGTGCTAGTGAGGGTTCACTAGCGCGCGTTGTGATTGGAATTGGAACCTAACTCTACAGCCAATCACAACCACTGTTAGAATGGGTTGTTTTACTCCATCCGCTTGAGTCGCTAATATGTCAGATTTCATGTTTTTTGGTTGTTTGTTTCCGGATCAAAATTAGACTCTAAACTAGGTTAAGTTACCTTATGGTCCGCCAGATTGATCCTTGGAAATCCTTTATGGATTACGCGTTTCGGCTTACAGCCATCTTCAACTAAACTATTTTTGTTTCAATGGTGATTTCTATATACAAAGAGAAGGCCTAGCCATGGGATCACCTCTTTCAGGAATCTTAGCAGAGGTGTTTTTGAACAACATTGAAAATAATAAACTTTGGACCAACAACAACCATTACAGAAATAAGATTATTTGCTATTTTAGATACGTGGATGATATTTTAGTGATATATGACGGAAACAAGAGGCAAATGAAATTATTAAGTAACTATATGAACTCAATCCACCCACAATTAAAGTTCACAACCGAATTAGAAAACAATAGTAAACTTAATTTCTTGGACCTAACACTCACAAAAAATGGTGAGCTTATCTCTTTCAATATCTTTAGAAAACCAACAGCCACTGATTCCACAATACATGCTACCTCTCACCATCCGTATTCACATAAAATCGCAGCTTACAACAGTTTCACACATAGATTGCTATCTGTACCACTTTCCCCAGAAGATTACGAAACTGAGAAAAATATTTTGAAGTATATAGCTGTAGTTAACGGATTCAGTCCCACATTGATTGACACATTAATAAATAAAAAACTAAAGAAAAATGTAATAAAAAATCCTGTTAGTAAAACGGTGAAAGAGTACGTGTCAGTAGAATTCGGTGAAAACATCCCCTTGAACATAAAAAACGAATTAACAAAACACGGAAAAACAATAGCCTTTAAAACCTCCAACAAGCTGCAAACCCGCCTGAACCCTAAAAAACCTAATAAAGATATAGGTGAGAAGACTGGAATGTACAAGATCGAATGTGATAGCTGTAATAAATTTTACATTGGACAAACTGGGAGACCTTTCGCCAAAAGGTTTAAAGAACATCTTCCTAAAAAGGTACAGGTCCAAAAGTCAAATTTTGCCGAACATCTTGTAAACAGTAATCACAGCTACACAGATCTGGCAAGCAATTTAAAAGCATTGCACATATGCCAAAAAGGACGTGTGATGACTGCATTAGAACAGTTCGAAATATACAAGGCAGCAAAATCTAGCCCAGACGACCTGCTTAATGATAAGAACACGCTCCAGCCCAATCTACTTTTCGACACTTATATCAAGTACAACCAAACAGCTGATGCATTATCTAGCACCGACGCCAGGAGACGACAAAGGTCACAAGACAACAGATGAGCTACCTCAGTCGAGACTCGACACGCATCCGCGGCGCCGCTAGTAATAATTGTTCCGATCTTTATTGTAGGCCTATGCGCTGTAAGTGTCATGTACGTGTTTTCGTGTCCGTGTGTTCCGTGTGTTATGTGTTTTGTATATTTTTTAAAAACTTTGACGCACCAATAGATGGGAAGCAAGTTCTTACTTGAGGATCTGAAGATGGCTGTAAGCCGAAACGCGTAATCCATAAAGGATTTCCAAGGATCAATCTGGCGGACCATAAGGTAATTTAACCTAGTTTATGTCAGATTTGTTTTGACAACCATTGCCTTGAGTGCGCTATATTTTGGGGACACCCTAATACCTGGAGTGTCAATACTAGTGTTGACTGACTGTCTTCAATTTTCAAGTTTTCGAGAGAGATGATAATTTATTGAGTCGTGTTTTAATCCAACATTGTATTCATGCCTAGAACGAACGCGATCGTCAGTATCATTCCAAATGTAGTTTTTGGGGGGTTTAAAGGATTTTATGCTCATACACACTATCTATCCGAAAAATCGGATATTTTTCGGATCGTATCCGACGCCTGTTATACATTCGGATCGGATCGGATATCCGAATCCGATCCGGTTTTCCGGATATCCGCACACCTCTACTTTAAATTAATCATATGATCATTCATTATAAATATAAAATTCATGTATAAATAGAAAATATTGGACATTAAAGTTTGTTCCTTTTACCTATATGGTAGTTTGATTGCGTAACAATCTTAAGCCAAACGCCTGTCCCAGAACATGCCAACTTCTAAACTACGTTTTGTTCAGACTGCCTGATTCGAGTGAAGACAAAGACGTTCAAAATTAATTTCAAAACATCGAATTTGGAAAATGGACGTCTTTGACTGCCGGTTTTCTTATTATTGGTGAAAAACTACATGAATCACGGTATTTGGTGGGATCATGGCATTTGGGTGTTTTACCTTATGGGAAATTCACTAAAAAACAAATGACATGTCAACATTTGGCGCAATACAAGTCCAGTACTTTTTCATTAGTTGATTCTTTAAATTTGATGAGTTTTAATGTTTTTTGTATTTTATAAATTGATATCAGAGTTCCGCAAACCCAGACTGATGTGGACTGAACGGTGTTGAGATAGAGGAAAATTCTGGGTTATCAAGAAAGGAATAATCATAAGAAAAAGCATGAATAGTTTACGTTATTCTTACAAAAAAACTTTATTTATGCACCAAGTACATAATATAAAACCTAAAAACTTAAACTTCAGCTGTTAAAACAAACTTCTAGAAAACCAAAACTGTTCTGTGGGCTCAGATAGACGCCATGGTGTTTAGCGCCTTGAAACCTATTGCACTTAACTGCTACGGCAGGCTTTCCAAGTTAGGCCTATCCAGGATTATGGGTTATCTAAGTCTGGGCTTGCGGGACTCTACTAACTGTACCTATATGACGATGAAATAGATATTTTTATGGATGACCTCAATATTTTTTTTAACAAAACAGCTTTAGTCTTTACAACTACAAATTAGCACTGACATACAAAAGGTAACATAAACTTTCATTTTGAAAATCATGGATCTGGAACCCATTAATCATATCACTGTTAAGGTAATATGATGGATGGGTTATAAACATAAAAAATTCATCAACTTTTTATGGCATCTTCATCCGCGTCCGTACTAGCTAAACAATCGTGGTGGACATGTTCCTCAAACACAAAAATTACGAACGTTTATAACAAACATTTACTGACCATATGATTTACATTGGAAATAAATACCAACAAACAAACAGTTCGACAGAACATTTTTTGGTGAACATGTTCCACCAGTGATTTTATAGAGTTTTAAAATTTATTTATTTATTTTTATTTTTAGATAAACGTTTTAAGATCTTAAATACCTGCCACTTTGAAAACCATAAACATTTATACACATTGCAAAAACTTAAGTCTGTGCCAACCATTTGTTACAGAAATCAAAATTAAGTGTATAAAAAATAGGCAGCTAGCAACGAAATTCACCATGTTAAGAGACATGTTTATACTGGGTTTCTTGTTTATTTTTGGAAAAGTAATCACATCCCAAAGTCTGAAATCATCTCGGGACGTACCAGTAAAAGGATCTACGGCGCTGACGACGGGCATGACGGGATCGCTGTCTTTGCTGTTGGTGATGATGAAGTTGGCCACCTGTTCCAGGAACTGTTGGCTGAGGTCGTTCTTGTGGATGAACTGCTGAGCCGCCAGCCACGGGTCTTCACCCTTGTTGTAGGGTAGCTTCAACGGGGGCTTGCCATCCTCAATGTCCACGCTGAACACGTAGTCGTACTCCTGGAGAAGTACCCATTTTGAAGTTTCATATAAATATAAAATATATGTCCTGTTGATTTCATAAATAACGTGATCTGAATGTAAAACAAAGTAAGATAAAACTAGCCTAGATTCAACATAGGCAATAATTTAAAAAAAAATTACCTACTTTTAAAATTTTATTACTTTACTTAAAAAAGGAAAAAATCCCATTAACGATATTTAAAGAAATTGACAGTAAAAAATGTGGTTTGATCATTGTTGACAAACTTTTTGAAATGTTTAATTATTAGCAATCACATTTCTGCATCCGATTGTATTTTAGTGCCAATATTAGACATTCTGATAAAAATCGAATACATAAATAAATAAAAGTAGGGGAAATGGTGAGTGTAATTGGGTCTAATATATTACATTATTCATGAACACCACCTATTCCAAAAATCTCACCATGTCAACCAGGCTTTAATCCCTAATAGTTTGGAATAGTGGGACCCTTCTGATCTTCAACAGTTCATGGGATTTAAGTTGTCAATGAGCTCACTAAAACGTAAAAGAAAGTTTATACACCACATGATGAAGTAGAATGTTTAAAACTACAAATCAAGTTCAAACTGATATCTGGGGACTATTTCTGAGAGGGATTTTAAGTTGTAGACTACAGTGATCAACAATCAATTGATTTCTTTTTCTGTATAAGGTCTGTTAAACTGAAAGTTTACCATACTTTTATTTCAAAACCAATAGAAAAGACAGTTTTATTACATCAAGTGCTAATGCCGTATAGCAGTATCAAATTTTAAAATCACCCCTGTTATAAAGTAACACCCACTTTGCCGTTGTGCAGTGTTTTCCCCGGTGCGGCCTGTGCACCCGTCACCTCCCCGATCTTGGTCCACTCGCCCTGCGCGGCCGACCAGGAGTAGCAGGTTACGCCGCCGCCCTCGCGGATCATCTTGGTCTGGCCGTCCGACCGCCCCGGCTCGTACAACGCCTCCCGTCCTGGCAGGCTGCGATACGACATAACCTTTCAGATAAGTTGTAACGTTAAGCATCATAAACAGAAATAGATAGGCCATACAGATAAATATTGACCAATTTAAGAACTCTCGCTCTGGGAGTATAAACATGTTTCTACTAAAATTTTAGCTTCTTCTCATAAGTCTTGCTCAGTTTTCTATTCAGCTCGTGAGGGAGGGAGGCTTTTTAGCCAAAAAACTTGAGTGATGCGCATAAAGGTCAAGTTTGCAGCATTTCTGGTGTTATTGCTGTGGGTGTCTCTGTGTCTGTCAATCTTGCTAGAAACCGCATACAGGATGACTTCACTAAAGTAAGATGCACAAAAATAATCAAATGAGAGTCAATGCATTGTTGCAAATTTATTCAGAAACAACCTAACATTTGATACTGAACTACCTAACAGCCCGTCAAAAATGATAAATAATTTTCCAAGATTTATCATTTTATTAATATTATAAAAACATGATGTATTATAAGTTTTATTGGTCACAGATTTTCATGAAAATCTTGGCAGTAAAACTTATTTTGTATCACTCCTTTAGCAATGTGAAGTATTAGTGAGAAAAGTAAACTGTTAGATTTACTGAAGCATAGACATTAAATCTACATGAATATCTCAAAATTTAAACGTGCAGCAGCTGACGTGCATGCTTAGTGAATTGCCAATTACATTACTTCATTTTTATCCACAAAGTTTTACTGACATGCCTATTTTGCAAAATAAAAAGATGTATATTTTAATTTAAAAATATAATACATTAAAATAATAAAATAATATTTAAAAACATATAATTGTACATATTACAGTAAAATAATAGTAATTAGTGATAAAATAATTTTTAGTATATGTCACATGTATAAAGCATTCATGTTGTTTTTGTAGTTTCACTATAGCGTACACATTATGACATTAATTAATTAGGCTAACCTTTTGTGACCGACCTTTGGACCCTCGCCCCCATTGCCAGCGAACAATAAATTCTACAGACGGTCGCAAATAAAAATGGCATTATTATTTTTTAAGAACCGGAGAGGCGGGGACATTCTTCTGGTTTGGGCTACGGACATCGTTCGCTATCGCAATTGGAAGCAATCGCGGCCATGATCATAGCATCAATATTGATGCATGTTGAATCAAATCAAAATTCAATGAATCAAATCGAAATTTTGATGCATTATCAATGCATCACCCCTTTCTAGTACCTAACTTTTATTTTGCAATTTTTTTGTAATACTCACTCCGAGATCTTGACGCCACCTATCTCTTGGTCCTCAGTTTTTCCGAAGTTCATGATATCCTCCTCGTAAGAAGCCAACGCCGCAGCATCGGCTTGCCTGCTGGGGTCAGCACTGAACACTCGGACGACCCCATCACTAAAAGTAACGTGACACCATCAGGCGATAATCTAACTTTACTAAACCTATATGTGCCTTCAACTTAAGAGAGTTCCTTGTAAGACTAAGATTGCTGGGGAAAGATTGATTCCTCAAATTTTTTACTCATTTCATTGACAAAGTATAATTTGTTTAAGGTATATAAATATAAAATTAATGATACAAATTAATTGTGATTATTATCATGTAAAAGGTGTAAATCATGATCTTAGCTGCACAAAATTTATACAGAATGCAGAGAGTAAAAAATACAGGTGCATGGTAAAATTTTTTTATGAAACCCAATCAGATGTTTTACTAAAAATATTTCTATTTATAAATGTAAAAACGGTTGGTTTGGGTGATACCACTAGTAAAATGTATTTTTTACTACAAGACTCTTTTCAACTAAACTGGTATTATAGCCCAAGTAATATGAAAGATCTCATTTCTGAGTACACGCTACAATTAATTATGTTTTGATATAAATCAAAAATAACTTTTTTACTAAACCATACACTAGAGATATTTGTTAGAATGCAAGACACTTAAGGAGACAGAAGTCCAAAACCACACAGAGAGTGGGCATCCTTAGCATCAAACTGTGACCTGTTAAATTGACATCCAAGCCACCAACCGTTACAGTAGCATGGTTATAATAAAGTAAGATCATTTCATGTAAATTAAGTATGGTTATAACAAATTTCAGGTCAATTGGTCCAGGAGTATTCGTATACATTCAAGACACACAAAAACGCATACTTTTATTTTTATAGATATAAAAGATATGTAACTTATTTAACTTAGAACTACACTCACTTGGTGCCAGTGACGATGTCCCCATTGGGTAACCTAGCAACGGCCCAGACACTCTGCACCGGCAGGAGTATCTCTTCCGATTGCTTGTCAAGCCAAACTCTAACGGCTCTGTCTTCTCCACCCGACACCATCACGCCACCTGATACCACCAGACTGAAACATCAATACATTTTATGTCTCTAGGTTATTTATTTATTTATCTTTTGAAAACTACCAAGGGATTGTGTTTTAACATTTCAATAATGTTTAATTACAAATATTGATAAATTGTCTAGAAACCGTAAAAAAATAATGAGTGTCCTAGTTCAAAACAGGAGCCCAAACTGATCAAGGTTAAATTCACATTCATAATTGTGATGATGATTTGTCATACAAAATCATGGAGAAAAGGGTAGAAATAATGTTTAGGTAATTGTCAAATGTTAAGTAAATATTGATTGTTGATTGCAAGAATTTAGGGAAGAAGAAAAAAGGATGGTCTTGAGGTCAGAGCTTCAGTTGATGTCCTAGTTTGATTTTTCCAAGTCATTATAAAAGTTGATCCTCAGCGTTAGTTTTATAGAAGTAGAACATTTTATGAAGAAATAAGTTAAAATGAGGAAAGGTGTGTTTCTGTGGAACAGTTATGGTGTTGCATATGCATCAATAAAGAAAAAATAACCTCAAAAAAAATAATCCTAAAAAAATTTTAAAAATTATTATTATTTATTAAAAATAAATAATAATAATAAGAAATAATCTCAGATTGTCATTAGGGCCAGAGATTTGGAATGTACTGTATTTACGTAATTTTCTATGATGTATAGGTAGTGATGTGGGCCGGGTAAATACCCAGCGGGAAGGTAAATATAAAATGGGTATTTACTTGAGGCCAAAATAAGTACAGTACACTCTCGTTCATCGGACTCGGCGACATCGGAACTCCGCTTCATCGGAACTAAAAATCTGGATTATCAATTTTTTTCTTACGAAATAAATGATTTTTCCGTTTTAGCGCCTTCAATTTCCATTCGTTCTATCCGCACAACAGTGAAGTATCACATTTTGCATTAAACGTCATCAGGCGTTTTCCTTAATCTGTACCCATCGATATGATTTACGAGGCCGTTGAGTATTGCACAAAAATAGAAAGAGGAAGGGGGCAGGAAGTGACAACCGCTTCGACCGCTTCCCGAACTGTCATTCAGTCTATCTCGCGTCGCGACTGCACCTGTGTTATGTGGAAGTCAGTTGACTGTTGGAATATGAGAATAAAGATTTTGGATCTTTATTTCCTGTGTTGTTTTTATTCCTATAGGTTCATTGTTCCCATGTTCAAAGTTTGAGTGCCTTATTTTCATAAAATCTCTTGTGTTATCTTAAAAACAAGAGTGAATACAATCACGATAGATCACCGTACGGGCGGAAATGATGACTCACGACGGACTCCGCTTCATCGGAATTTTTTGACATCCGAACCGGCCGATGAACGAGAGTGTACTGTACCCAAAAACTGGGTATTTATGATTTTTATTTATTTACAGGGCAAATACAATTTTTTGTACAATCCAAATGCTCTAATTATGATAAAACAAAGGTTAAAAGTGTTAATCAGTCTTTATCATGGTCTCCAAAAAATATTTTACTTCTGAAAAATATTCGAGGGCCCGGGTAAATACCCAAAACCTGGGTATTTATGTTTTTTTTTTTTTCATTTATAGGGTAAATACAATACAATTTTTTTGTAATCTGAATGCTCTAATGATTATAAAGTACACTCTCGTTCATCGGAACTAATGTGGCGGATGGCCGGTTCGGATGTCAAAAAATTCCGATGAAGCGGAGTCCGTCGTGAGTCATCATTTCCGCCCGTACGGTGACCTATCGTGATTGTATTCACTCTTGTTTTTAAGATAACACAAGAGATTTTATGAAATTAAGACACTCATGAACCTATAGGAATAAAAACAACGCAGGAAATAAAGATCCAAAATCTTTATTCTCATAATTCATATTCCACTCATATTCCAGCAGTCAACTGACATCCACGTAACCCAGGTGCAGTCGTGACGCGAGACAGACTGAATGACTGTTTGGGAAGCGGTCGAAGCGGATGTTCACTTCCTGCACCCTTCCTTCCTCTTTCTATTTTTGTGCGAATAATCCACGGCTTCGTAAATCACATCGATGGGTACAGATTATGGAAAACGCCTGATGACGTTTGATGCAAAATGTGATACTTCACTGTTGTGCAGATAGAACGAATGGAAATTGGAAATTGAAGGCGCTAAAACGGAAAAATGATTTATTTCGTAAGAAAAAAAATTAATAATATCCAGATTTTCAGTTCTGATGAAGCGGAGTTCCAATGTCGTCAAGTTCGATGAACGAGGGTGTACTGTATAACAATGATTAAATATGTTTAAAAGTGTCTATTTAAGGTCTCTACAAGCTGGTACTGTTGATGTACTGGTATCAACAACTTTCTTAATGCTAAACAAAATATTTTATACTGCAGTATATATTTATAATTTAATTTCCTAAAGTTTTATATAACCATCCTTAGTTAATAGGTCTACTTGACCAATTAATTTAATACTATGCAGAATTGACTGATTACCCAGATTGGGTTTTTGAACAACTGAACTAACACCTAATAACTTAAACTTATTATTGATTAGCGATTCTGACTAAAGAACATCTAGGCCTAAACCGATTGAGCAGGATGTAGGTGGATAAGATGGTTTTTTGTACAATCAAAGTACAAATCAATAAAGTTAAGCTATGTATTTCTTGTTTAAAAAAAATAATTAATTTACATTTTTTTTTTTTTTTTTTTTTTTTTTGAAACTATTTTTGATTTTGTTGTATTGTTTAATGGTAAAACAACTGTTTCATTTATTTTTAACTGTAATTTTTTAAAATTAAATAACAACGTACGAAGTATAAATGCATTTTATTTTCCTAAGTTCTCAAAAAATTTGCAAATACAGAAATTATAACTAAGTTGAAAGAAAAAACAAACTTGTTTATTTAAAAATGAATCTTATTTATTTGTGGGTTAATTGATGCTTAAATGTACTAGGCTAATCTCAAATGTAAGAATAATAAAACAAATTAAAAAAGGTTGTCTCAACTATCATTATAAGTTCATTTTATATTGTGTTGATATTAGTTTACATATTTTATCAATGTTATTTAATTAATAAATTGTTAAAGTAATAAGTAAATTGTTAAAAACTGTCTTAAAATGTTACACAATAATAGTAATAAGATTGTGTTGGGTAAATATTCATCTCATTCGTTTTTCATTAATACCCAAATGGCCCATAAATACCCGGGTATTTACCCTTTTTGGGTACTTAAACTGGTATTTATGAGTCAAATGAATACCCTTATTTGTAGATAGTATTACCTAACTGTAATATGAAAGACAAAATTGCAATTGTCTTAAGGTATTTATAAATAATAGAAATCGCCGACTGGTCGAGATTCGACAAAAACTTCACTTCATCTGGATCCAATTAGTTGAAAGATATCTCATAACTAAAACATCTGCTCTTCCTGTTTTGCTAAAATTTGTTATTACAACAGCTGATTGTTGATTAAATCAATTTCTCGTCTCCCATAAGATTAACATTGGAAATTTGAAAGCCTGTAGGGCAGAGCCCTGGGGGCCGATGTAAATTGAAATGGGATTCTGCTCATCTACAGGACACTACCTTTCCAACGGTATGCGCGTATTTCTTCTACGATGCACACAAGCTGAGAAAAAAGGAGGAAAAGAAACATGCTTGCCTATTAATATATAGATGTACAAAAATTTACAAATCCCGTGAATGGTATTGTTCACAATTCACGGTATAATTAAATAGTTTGTACATTATACGCCTGTGGGTATTTACCCCGAGTTTTAAATACCCGGGTATTTTCAGACGTGCTCAACGGTTCGGCCGGGGTCTCCTTATCCACCAATAACAACAACAACAACAACCCGGGTATTTTACATCACTATGTAGTAGAGGTGTGCGGATAGTGAAATTTGACTTCGGATCGGATTCGGATCGGATAGTTTAATTTCGGATCGGATTCGGATCGGATAGTAAGGGGTTCGGATCGGATTTTATTCGGATTCGGATACTCGCACGGACAGAGTGAACTGTTATATTACTTAGAATTTAAATACAAATTAATTAACAGTAAAATCTTAGCACTTTATTCCTAGGAATGCATGAAAAATGTGTTAATTTTATTTTTGTTTAGTATAGAAATGTAGGCATACTATATTGATTTTTTTTGTTAAGTATTTGTTCAAAACTAGAATTATTGATGTTGTCCTTGAGTTGTATTATGTTAAGTATGATACCATTTCATATTTGTATGATTTTGTGTATTATAGGCCTGTTATAATATATTATAGCCTATATAATATAGTTTCATATATTCTACTAACTACAGTAGGTCTCATTCAAAATAAATTCACTACAAGGCTATCAGTATCAAACCAAGTTTTAACTTTAGGTAGGCCTATTGTTTAGCTCTAAAGTCGGTCCAATCAATAGGCTACATTTGTAACTATTTGTTTTTGGTAAGAAAATCTTTTTCGATAATTAGGCCTATTACAAATTTGCTTACAAAATAGATAAATTTTTCTCTATCAGAATTAGGTAATTTCACGCTCATTTTTTGTTTGAATACTACATTGATAGTAATATTTTGAGGAATAGGGTTATGACCAAAAAGGTCTATTTTATTCATTAGGCCTTGGCTATATGCAAGTTTTGATATCTTTGAGTCACTGTGGTGACAACAGTAGCCTAGGCCTACACCTTCATGTAGGCTACAGTCTTGTTTGATGTTTAAAAGTAGATTGATTAGCTTACTTAGGTTCAATAATGCAGTAACATGTGATACTTTTAACAATTTAGGTTTTAAACTTACATCCCAATTTGTTTTAGGCCTATTACAATGAGCTCAGTTAAAATAAAAACATTCCTATCTCAATGAATTTATGAAGTGGAAGCAAGTCACAAGTATCAATTTCAGTAATAATAAAACAACATTATTTTATTTTTCTACAAAGAACATTTTCTGATGTAGTTACCCTACCCTTACCTTTAGAACCAGCTTGCACAATAGGCATTCCGCCTGTTTTTCTCAAAATATTTCCAAATCAAACTGTTTTTCTTTCTTGGCTCCATAACTGAGTGGTTAACAACTAGCCTATCCGATTCTAAACTAAACAATGTTGATCACATTAAAGGTACAGTTCGTAACTTCAATTCAAATTTTATCTCATATACGCTGTCGGCTGTAGCAGTATTCCCAGACTTCAAAACATCGTAACACACGATAATAAATTATTGCACGCCACAAAAATGTCGTGTCTCTCAATGTAATTAGTGATTGATGTCGGGAATGATTTGATTTTGTAATATTTTAGGCGCGAAAAATCAATTATTTTCCAAAACTATTATTAATTATCTTGAAAAATTATGGCAAATCTTTGGGAGGAAAATCAGTGTGACGTCGGAGAATGAGTACAATAACTAAGTATTATCGTGTACTTGGAAACACTGTCGTCTACTGCGCAGGACAACAGAATCAAATAACCACAGACTAAAATCGTGACACTCGGTCAATTCTGGTGTTCCCCCATACCAGTTAATTCCAAATCGGTGGCTGTGGAGTGCTAGCGAGGGTTCACTAGCGCGCGTTGTGATTGGAATCGGAACCTAACTCTACAGCCAATCACGACCACTGTTAGAATGGGTTGTTTGACTCCATCCGCTGGAGTCGCTAATATATCAGATTTGTTTTGACAACCATTGCCTTGAGTGCGCTATATCTTGGGGACACCCCTAATACCTGGAGTGTCAATACCAGTGTTGACTGTCTTCAATCTTCAAGTTTTCCAGACAGAGATGATAATAATTTATTGAGTCGTGTTTTAATCCAACATTGTATTCATACCTAGAACGAACGCGATCGTCAGTACCTTACCTGTTACCTCCAGAGTCTGTCCCGTAGACCATTTCGGCGTGAGACCCGTCATCTATTACTACGTAATCATTCCAAATGTAGTTTTTGGGGGGTTTAAAGGATTTTATGCTCATATACACTATCTATCCGAAAAACCGGATATTTTTCGGATCGTATCCGACGCCTGTTGTACATTCGGATCGGATCGGATATCCGAATCCGATCCGAATCCGATCCGGTTTTCCGGATATCCGCACACCTCTACTATGTAGTATGTATAGGTCTATGATTGGGTTCAGAAGGAGAGGTATCCAGTGGGGGTTGAATAACAGGTTGGAGGATCTGGACTACGCGGATGATATCTTTTTCATGATGGTATAGCCTCTGGATCACTTAATTTTAACTAAAAGGTTTAAATTACCTGTTACTGCCAAGTGATCCTGGATTAGGTGAAGACGACCTAAGGTTTCGAACAACAGGTGTTCATTTTCAAGTCTTGCATCAAGTTAAAATCATTCCTCTTCCACGCTGAGGTGTGAAGAGTTCGTCAAACGATAAAATTTACACATAAACACAAACACACACGAAAACATTAATTTAAAACACTGGCCAGTACGAAAAGGAAAACGACACGTGAAATCGAACACCGGCAGCGGGTGGTGAGTCATGACTGGGCAAGTTGATTTGGTGCCGTGTGCCGTATCGACTGTTGACGTCACGTACCCCTCCTCGCCCTTATCTCTATGTCCGGTCCTCCTCTATCCCTGTCACAATCACCTATTATCTCTATTGCAGCGTTGTATATCATATTGGACTCAAAAGATAGTTTTTCATTTAACAAGTTTTGAGGATTTTTCTTAGATGCACGATATATTTCAAATTCTTCTGTCGTGTTCATAAAATGACCTTTTTTACATAAATGGAGGATCTCTAGATTCTTATTTACATCGGTGTAGTTATGATTTGATTCAATTAGGTGATTGGCATAAGCGGACTTTGTAGATTTCTTTGGGATGTGCTCTTTGAATCGCTGGGTGAATGACCGGGCTGTTTGGCCGATATAAAAACTCGGGCAGTCGTCACATTTAATTTTATACACACCGGTCATATTGGTTTTATCCTGTACTGTCTGTTGGCGCCTTTTTAAGAGAGATGAAAGTTTATTTGAAGTTTTGAAAGATACGACAACGTTATTTTTGGCCATTTCAGCTTTTAATGTGTTGTTTAGAGCTATTCCATATTCAGCACATACATACTTCTTATCACTGTCCTTATTGTCACTCACAATTTTATTTCTGTGTTTAGTTATCAGTCGATCTATCATTGAGCTTTTGTAACCGTTGGAGACAGCGATGTATTTAATAATGTTAAGTTCCTTATTGTAGTTATCTTGGTTTAGGGGGAGGGAAAGTAACCGGTGTACAAAACTATTGTAGGCTGCTATTTTCTGATTATATGGGTGGTGAGAGGTTGAATGGATTGTTTTGTCTGTTGTGGTTGGCTTTCTGTAGACACTGAAATTAAAATTGTCTTTACTTTTGGTAATGGCGACGTCTAAAAAATTTATACTATTGTTGGTTTCTTCTTCCAATGTAAATTTTATATTCTTATGAATGTTGTTCAAGTAGGAGCCTAGCATGTTCAGCTGTCTCTTGTTGCCATTGAAAAGGACGAGGGTGTTGTAACGGTGCAATTCTCGGTGGGGTTAAAATTGCACGCTACAGCCACGGAATCGCTCAATCGAGTTAAATGTCCAGGGTTATAAATGAATGTAGCAAATTAATATAATTTATTTGAGGGCTCAGACGCAAGGTAAAATGAACATCTAGTTCTCAAAGCAAATCCTTAGCTCATCATAGCCCTGGAATTTGGAAAAAGGTAAATTTAGATTCCCCGGTGAAATTCTGATTAAAATAATAAAACTAAAATAAGCCACGCGGCAAAATGAAATAACCGAATTCTTCAACTAAAACGCAAGCAAGCCTATCAGGATCTCACCGTCAAGTTAGCGCCAATTAATAAAATCGGGTTTCTATTTAATTAACTAATTTAAAATACAAGTTTATTACCTAATACAATTTATAAAAGTCCAAAGGGTTTCCCAGGAGCTGTTTCGCCCCGGGCCTAACACTGGTTCAAGACAAGTTTTCTTTAATTAATTTAAAATACAAATTATTTTATTCCCAGGGTTACTTCACCCTGGGCCTACAATGGCCTGGTGTAAAACGCGTCGAAATAAAATACAATATCGTACTCCGGTCAACCACGCGGTCTACCGGCTAACAAAGAACTCTTCAAGAGTACGAAATTCTCGTAAAACATTCAGCCCCTGTATGAATTATTTAATTAAATTAAATAAAAGAAACATTAAATTAACAAGGCTGAATTATAATGTAAACTACGCTGACTTATACTATTACTAGGACCGTACCTGAGCAATAACGCTTTGTCGGACGCCCGACGTTCGTTTAATTATTCTCGTTTCGCTCTCGCTCCACGCTGAGGAGAGTAAGACGGTGCGGCGGGCTGTTCGCCAGGCCATCGACTCGTGGTGGACCTTGCCGGCTACTCGCCTGGCAGTGACTGACGGCCGCTGTCCATGGAGTCGGGACCGCGGGCCTCCTCCCCACCACCGCCGCGCATGCGCAGCACGGTCTCCAAGTAAAACTCTGAACAGCTGATTCCAACCGGGCGGAAAACGTCAGCTGACCTTCGGTGGCGCGCGAATTCAAACCGCCCGAACGTTCGCTTCAATTTTAGACCCTTACACCCCCTACTTAGTTCGGGGTGAAAAAAAGAACCGAAAAGAAAAAAATGTTTTTGCTTCCTCCCTTACTCTAGGCAAGCTTAGCTTGCGGTTGGGGTTTCCGAACTTTGACGCGGAAGAAGGTCCCATCCTCGTTCCACCTTCGGAGGGTATGATATCTGTTTATCCGTGGGCCACGTCTGCCCATGCCGTTGTCTGGGCGCGTAGAGGCGTCACACGCTACCCGTCGAGTCTCGGGCGTAGGTGGATACAGAGGTGGCGTTTGCACAACATGCTCACCTCGGTTTCGTACCCGGCGTCGGATGGGCCCGGGCATCTGCCCTGCAGGTTTGGTCTGTTCGACCTTAAACCTTTCGCAAGTAGGACAGTTTTGAACGGAGGCTTTTACATCGCGTCGCCACTTCGGCCAAAAGTAGTTATTGCCAACTCGGTTGGCCGTCTTTCTGAAACCAAAATGCCCCGCGGTGGGTGAATCGTGGTTTTCCCGCAAAACAATGGATCGCTCATCCAGCGGAACGCAAAGTTTCCAGTTTTCCTTTGGATCCCCGTATTTTGATCTTTTACGATCAAATTTGTATAATTTGTCATTCCGTATAACAAAATTTGGATTGGACTTAGTATTTTTCCTAACTTGGTCTACTATGCGTCGGTACCACCTATCCGGCGGAGGTTGGTCTACTTCGACCGAACCGTCAGTAAGGGCCGATTCCTTTTCTACAATCGGACATACCGCGGTGTCGGGGTTGTCATTCTCCTTGGATGAAACCGCGTCTACCAATTGAGGTTTAACTCCACTACTCCCTGGATCATTTTGTTCCAAATGATCTGTACTACTGTCTTGATCATTTTGTTCCAAATGACCAATTTCAATATTGAAAGTAATTAGATTCAATCTCTTAAGGGTATCCATTCCCAGAATCACGTCACAAGTCAACGTGGGCAAACATACTGCTCTAAATTGATTTATCTGTCCGCCTAAAATTCCTTCAAATTCGTACACATAATTTTGTCTAGTGCACGTACCATCCGCGAGCGGTACAACCGTTGAAACTTTATTAGCACCAATTCCCTGGTTTTCCAGGTGCTGTGCGACCTTTAAGCTAATTAGAGTAATGGCCGCGCCACTATCTAACAGTGCTAGGAACTTCTTCTCATGAATTTTAATATTTACATACGGCCTATTATCCTGCACGTCAGTTAAAGCTCCAAAACCTTCAGGAACTAATTTTGTACATTGTTGCCAGTCGGAGGGTTCAGGTTTTATTTTGGACTCGACAGTCCTCCGGTTACGCGACGCGTTTCTCGAGCGGCATTTGCAATTATCTGTCCTCACGCCCACGGTTTTACAATTAAAGCATTTAATTGTTTTCGGCAACCTACAATCCCGATAAACGTGTCCGTGTTTATTGCAATTATAACACGTCACCGAAGAGCGAACAGATTGTTTCATCTGTCCATCTTTGTTGTTGGCCGGCGCCGACCTAGATTGCTTATCTCGCGATTGATAAGCCACCGCGCGGTTATTCCACCGCTGACTATAGTTACCTTTGTCGTTTTTAATTGGATTATTATTTTTATAACCCATCTGTTTGTCTTTTTCAACATTTTGATCCGTGAAGCTCTCATTGTTTCCTAAGCTATTGACACTACGGTGCCCGTACGGCTTATTGTCTGACTTCCGCTTTCCTTGGAAGGCTGTTTCCGCTACCAATGCCTCGGAGGGGTGAGGGGGAGGTCGGTACAACGCCTTCTCACGCCAGTAACTCTCCACGTGTTCTGCTTTTTTCAGCATCTCGTCCAGCGAGACTATTTCGTCTCGACTCATTGTTAATTTATAATCTGGCCTCATGTTGTTATAAATAACGTCGAGTTTCTCTTTCATTGAGTAGCCTCCACGCCTCCGCATTAAAGTCGTGATAGCGACAACAAAATTACGAAATGGCTCATTTTCGCCTTGGGTCCTACGCCTAATTTCCTCACCAAGGTTTCTGTTATAGCCCGGAGGTAAATAATACAATTCAAAACTGCGACGAAAATCATCATATGAAAGCCAAAAATCCTTATTGTTGCGGTACCATAATAATGCCGCACCGTGCAACAATTCAGGCAAAACTTTTAGAATACGCTCGTTATCAAGAGAATACGCTTCTTTTAATTCCTCAACACGTTCTAAGAACGAAATCGGGTCTTTGTTGCCGTCGAACTTAACATTCCATTTCCGTACGAGCGTACACAATGATGCTGAGTCATTGTGTTTTAGGCCCGTTGATTCATGATTACATGCGAATTGAATCGCGGTTGTGATAGGCTTATGCAGCTTACTATACACAACTCCATCGCCGGGAAGAGGCAAACTCGGGAAAATATTTTCACGGCTATCTGAGTGTGGAATATTGTCGCTTGCCCGGGCCTTGAGCGCAAAATCGGCTACTTTCCGGCAAACATCGTCTACTGATACGTTGGGTGGCATGCCTAACAATTGAATAAGTTTTCCTAAACCCTGAGTTTCGGCATGTTCCTGAGGAGGTAACGAATAGGTTTTAAATTGATTATCCGGATTTTCAAAAGACCATGGATTTCCGGCGACGGACATAGCTCCCTCGCTCGTCGGAGTTTGCTTGGATTTTTCGCGGGGAATACCATCCTTCCAAAATTTCGCAAAACGCCGCCTTAACTCGTCCATTGTTCCAGACGTATCTAATCCATATTTATTCATCTCCAACTTAAGTTCATCTTTAGTTAACGTCCTAATCCAACTAGTCCTAGGATCGTCCTCGGAGGGTGATTTCCGTGAAAATGACTGAGTGTCCAGTGGTAGGCTCAGTTCGACAGTCAAGGGTATTGTTGTCACTACTGTACTATCAGTCGCTGGTATTGGCCTAGAAACCGTCGTTTTCGGGATCGTACCTACGCTAGTAGTCATAACGGAACTAGTTGTTTCACCAGTTGAACTAGTTGTTACACCAGTTGTTACGCTAGTTTTGTCTGATTTTGTTCCTTTTTCCCCTTTGTTTCGCGCCGGAGAAGCAACGTAAAATGTGCTACATAAGAGCCGCAACCAAAGTCTAAGAAATAATCTAAAGAGTCCCATTTCAAAAACAATTAATTGCAATTAAACCCAAGTTTTCGGGCGCCAGCCACAATGGCAGAAAATAAAGAGAGATAATATAAAACTATCTTATTTCAGATAGCAAGCTACCTTATTCCAGGTAGTAATCAACAGTCAACGCTTTTAACGATGATTTCTTCTTGAAATTTACAAGTCCCTAAGCCCTACACAATTTATTCAGTCCCTGTTCGGCAGCGCCATTTGTAACGGTGCAATTCTCGGTGGGGTTAAAATTGCACGCTACAGCCACGGAATCGCTCAATCGAGTTAAATGTCCAGGGTTATAAATGAATGTAGCAAATTAATATAATTTATTTGAGGGCTCAGACGCAAGGTAAAATGAACATCTAGTTCTCAAAGCAAATCCTTAGCTCATCATAGCCCTGGAATTTGGAAAAAGGTAAATTTAGATTCCCCGGTGAAATTCTGATTAAAATAATAAAACTAAAATAAGCCACGCGGCAAAATGAAATAACCGAATTCTTCAACTAAAACGCAAGCAAGCCTATCAGGATCTCACCGTCAAGTTAGCGCCAATTAATAAAATCGGGTTTCTATTTAATTAACTAATTTAAAATACAAGTTTATTACCTAATACAATTTATAAAAGTCCAAAGGGTTTCCCAGGAGCTGTTTCGCCCCGGGCCTAACACTGGTTCAAGACAAGTTTTCTTTAATTAATTTAAAATACAAATTATTTTATTCCCAGGGTTACTTCACCCTGGGCCTACAATGGCCTGGTGTAAAACGCGTCGAAATAAAATACAATATCGTACTCCGGTCAACCACGCGGTCTACCGGCTAACAAAGAACTCTTCAAGAGTACGAAATTCTCGTAAAACATTCAGCCCCTGTATGAATTATTTAATTAAATTAAATAAAAGAAACATTAAATTAACAAGGCTGAATTATAATGTAAACTACGCTGACTTATACTATTACTAAGACCGTACCTGAGCAATAACGCTTTGTCGGACGCCCGACGTTCGTTTAATTATTCTCGTTTCGCTCTCGCTCCACGCTGAGGAGAGTAAGACGGTGCGGCGGGCTGTTCGCCAGGCCATCGACTCGTGGTGGACCTTGCCGGCTACTCGCCTGGCAGTGACTGACGGCCGCTGTCCATGGAGTCGGGACCGCGGGCCTCCTCCCCACCACCGCCGCGCATGCGCAGCACGGTCTCCAAGTAAAACTCTGAACAGCTGATTCCAACCGGGCGGAAAACGTCAGCTGACCTTCGGTGGCGCGCGAATTCAAACCGCCCGAACGTTCGCTTCAATTTTAGACCCTTCCACCAAATTCCGATCCTTTGTTTTGCGGGAAAACCACGATTCTCCCACCGCGGGACATTTTGGTTTCCGAAAGACGGCCAACCGAGTTGGCAATAATTACTTTTGGCCGGGGTGGCGACGCGATGTCAAAGCCTACGTGCAAACTTGTCCCACTTGCCAAAGGTTTAAGGTCGAACAGACCAAACCTGCAGGGCAGATGCCCGGGCCCATCCGACGCCGGGTACGAAACCGAGGTGAGCATGTTGTGCAAACGCCACCTCTGTATCCACCTACGCCCGAGACTCGACGGGTAGCGTGTGACGCCTCTACGCGCCCAGACAACGGCATGGGCAGATGTGGCCCACGGATAAACAGATATCATACCCTCCGAAGGTGGAACGAGGATGGGACCTTCTTCCGCGTCAAAGTTCGGAAACCCCAACCGCAAGCTAAGCTTGCCTAGAGTAAGGGAGGAAGCAAAAACATTTTTTTCTTTTCGGTTCTTTTTTTCACCCCGAACTAAGTAGGGGGTGTAAGGGTCTAAAATTGAAGCGAACGTTCGGGCGGTTTGAATTCGCGCGCCACCGAAGGTCAGCTGACGTTTTCCGCCCGGTTGGAATCAGCTGTTCAGAGTTTTACTTGGAGACCGTGCTGCGCATGCGCGGCGGTGGTGGGGAGGAGGCCCGCGGTCCCGACTCCATGGACAGCGGCCGTCAGTCACTGCCAGGCGAGTAGCCGGCAAGGTCCACCACGAGTCGATGGCCTGGCGAACAGCCCGCCGCACCGTCTTACTCTCCTCAGCGTGGAGCGAGAGCGAAACGGGAATAATTAAACGAACGTTGGGCGTCCGACAAAGCGTTATTGCTCAGGTACGGTCCTAGTAATAGTATAAGTCAGCGTAGTTTACATTATAATTCAGCCTTGTTAATTTAATGTTTCTTTTATTTAATTTAATTAAATAATTCATACAGGGGCTGAATGTTTTACGAGAATTTCGTACTCTTGAAGAGTTCTTTGTTAGCCGGTAGACCGCGTGGTTGACCGGAGTACGATATTGTATTTTATTTCGACGCGTTTTACACCAGGCCATTGTAGGCCCAGGGTGAAGTAACCCTGGGAATAAAATAATTTGTATTTTAAATTAATTAAAGAAAACTTGTCTTGAACCAGTGTTAGGCCCGGGGCGAAACAGCTCCTGGGAAACCCTTTGGACTTTTATAAATTGTATTAGGTAATAAACTTGTATTTTAAATTAGTTAATTAAATAGAAACCCGATTTTATTAATTGGCGCTAACTTGACGGTGAGATCCTGATAGGCTTGCTTGCGTTTTAGTTGAAGAATTCGGTTATTTCATTTTGCCGCGTGGCTTATTTTAGTTTTATTATTTTAATCAGAATTTCACCGGGGAATCTAAATTTACCTTTTTCCAAATTCCAGGGCTATGATGAGCTAAGGATTTGCTTTGAGAACTAGATGTTCATTTTACCTTGCGTCTGAGCCCTCAAATAAATTATATTAATTTGCTACATTCATTTATAACCCTGGACATTTAACTCTATTGAGCGATTCCGTGGCTGTAGCGTGCAATTTTAACCCCACCGAGAATTGCACCGTTACAGTGTCATCAACGTATCTAAAATAAAATATTATTTTATCCTTATATTTATTTGCATCAGACCATAGATGTTCGTTCTCTATTTTGTTCAAAAATAATTCTGTGAGGATGCTAGATAACGGTGATCCCATTACCATTCCTTCCTTCTGTGTATAATACTTGTTTTCAAAAACGAAGTAATTTTGCTTTAAAACCAGGCTAGTTAAATTCAACAGTTCGTTCTTAGCGTTTTTATTTAAGGAGGAGTTTTTATCTAAGTTGTCTTTCAGAATTTTCATTGTTTCGTCTATTGGGACATTTGTGAATAGGTTGACTATGTCAAAAGAGGCAAGGCTATGATGTGAATTTAACTTTGTCTTTTCTATTTGTTCAACTAATTCTACTGTGTTTCTTATGCAGTGACTATTTTCTAATTTTGTTTCTCGTCTGATAATCGTGTCAAGCTTTTTCGCTATTTTGTAAGAGGGGGATGGTGTAAAGTTGACTAATGGTCTGATGGGGACGTTTGTTTTGTGAATCTTAGGTAAACCCCTTAAAATGGGAGCTTGGGGATTAGTTACTTTAAGATATTTTATTTCATCTTTGGACAATAAGTTTGTACTTGAGGAGATTGATTTGTTTACATCCTTAGAGAGCGATAATGTGGGGTCTTGTTTTAGGATCTCTATATTATTATTGGTAAAAAATTCATTGACTTTATTAATATAATCCTGTTTGTCTAAGATAGATCAATGATAGATCGACTGATAACTAAACACAGAAATAAAATTGTAAGTGACAATAAGGACAGTGATAAGAAGTATGTATGTGCTGAATATGGAATAGCTCTAAACAACACATTAAAAGCTGAAATGGCCAAAAATAACGTTGTTGTATCTTTCAAAACTTCAAATAAACTTTCATCTCTCTTAAAAAGGCGCCAACAGACAGTACAGGATAAAACCAATATGACCGGTGTGTATAAAATTAAATGTGACGACTGCCCGAGTTTTTATATCGGCCAAACAGCCCGGTCATTCACCCAGCGATTCAAAGAGCACATCCCAAAGAAATCTACAAAGTCCGCTTATGCCAATCACCTAATTGAATCAAATCATAACTACACCGATGTAAATAAGAATCTAGAGATCCTCCATTTATGTAAAAAAGGTCATTTTATGAACACGACAGAAGAATTTGAAATATATCGTGCATCTAAGAAAAATCCTCAAAACTTGTTAAATGAAAAACTATCTTTTGAGTCCAATATGATATACAACGCTGCAATAGAGATAATAGGTGATTGTGACAGGGATAGAGGAGGACCGGACATAGAGATAAGGGCGAGGAGGGGTACGTGACGTCAACAGTCGACACGGCACACGGCACCAAATCAACTTGCCCAGTCATGACTCACCACCCGCTGCCGGTGTTCGATTTCACGTGTCGTTTTCCTTTTCGTACTGGCCAGTGTTTTAAATTAATGTTTTCGTGTGTGTTTGTGTTTATGTGTAAATTTTATCGTTTGACGAACTCTTCACACCTCAGCGTGGAAGAGGAATGATTTTAACTTGATGCAAGACTTGAAAATGAACACCTGTTGTTCGAAACCTTAGGTCGTCTTCACCTAATCCAGGATCACTTGGCAGTAACAGGTAATTTAAACCTTTTAGGATGATATCTGTCTTCTCTCCCAGCGCCAAACAGACTTGCAGTACAAGCTGAATGCTCTGAAACAAGTGGCAGAAGCTGCAGGGCTGAGAGTAAATAACTCTAAAACCAAAGTAATGCGAATAAATGCAGTTAATAGACAGCCCTTCAGTATTGGTGAAGATGAGCTTGAGGAGGTAAACAGCTTTGTCTATCTAGGGAGCGCTGTGTTCACAGTGGGGGGAGCTGAAGAGGATGTGCAGGCCCGTATACGAAAAGCCAACGTTGCGTTCGTACAACTTTATCCAGTCTGGCAAAATAGACATATTTCAAGGAAAACTAAGCTAAGAATTTTCAACTCAAATGTGAAATCTGTTTTGTTGTACGAAAGCGAGACGTGGAAGGTAACAAACATGATAACCTCAAAGTCGCAAGTTTTTATAAACAGATGCCTTCGCCGTATTATGAACATACACTGGCCGGACACAATATCAAATGAACTATGGAGAGAGACAGGACAAGCTCAGATCAAGCTGCAAATTCGAGAGCGTACGTGGAGATGGCTAGGTCACACACTTAGAAAACCTGATGACGCTATTGAGAAAAAAGCACTTGACTGGAATCCGCAAGGCGCAAGAAGAAGAGGCAGACCCCGAGAAACCTGGAGAAGGACAATTAAATGGGAGGCGCAGGAAGCTGGGAAAACGTGGAGGGAACTGAAGGCGCTTGCGAGGAACCGAGAGGATTGGAGAGCTCTCCTGGATGCCCTATGCTCCCACAGGAGATAAAGGAATTAAGTCAAGTAAGTCATGTATAGGTCTATTACATATAAGATTTCCTTGAAAGGTTTTTTTGAGGATTTTGGCATGTTTTATATGATTAGGGTAGCTCTCTTTTGATGGTTGAAGATCTACATGAAGATCATGGTAAACCATTAACAATCAAACTATATACGTGGATTGTCTTAGGAGTGTCAATCCCGGGCCGAAATAATCTTTTAGATATTTTTATACTATAGGTATTCAACTGAATGAAATGTCTAATCTGAATGAAAACATAGCCAATTTCATGTAAAATTATTAACATTGTTTTTAAGATTACTGGTTTATAAAGTGGTTTCAAAGTAGTATAAAACTATTCCAAGAGTCAAGACATTTAAATAGTAATTTATTTGGTTATGTTACTAGGATGATAACTAAACATCATATGAAAACATTTTGTAAAACATTAAACATAATTTATTGACATCATATCATTAAGTCCTTTCACGGGAGCTTGATAGCAACTAAAAATGTTGTGGGTCGGACTAAAATATAAATCATGATTTAAATAAAATCACAAAAAATTTGTCAACTAGGGGAAGGAAGTGTTGAGGGATTGGAAACTATTCTTAGCATCATCAATAATTCAGGTATGGAGCTGGACAATGAGAGCAATTTCAAAATTTTTCAATAAATTGCCATTTTGCTTTAACAATTATTTTCAAGTTTTCGTTGGAGTTACGCACCGAAATACTTAAAAAACAATCATAATGACAAGGTAAGGTAGGATTGACATTCCTAGTTGTCTAAAAAGTAACACTTTTAAAATAAAATATAAAGAATTTTTTTATGTTTTGTATCATCTCTTAAAATTAATTTTTGAAAACATTGTAATGATAAATTTAAATTTCACTTAGATGTTTGCCAACATAAACCTAATACAAGCTGGCACTTCACAACTGGCGTAAATTTCTGTTACAGCGCTCAGTTAATAGCTTAATGTAAACAAAGTAGTATAATGTACAATATGCACGCTTAGATGGGTGACTGCATAGTGGGGGTAGCTTTTTAAAGGTTTGATTAATGATGCTTTCTAATAACTGATTGACATTTGATAATAACAAGACAGGGTTTTGGACCATTCCCCAACTCTCCGTCAAAACATAAAATAACAAAATGCCACTGGCGTGGATAAACAAAAAAATCACAAAATTAGTGGTGCTAGCCATGATGTAACGTCCATTATTTTATAAGCCCTAGATTATAGTAACAAACAAAAGTAACTATAAAATTACCTGTAAATATAGTGTTTGTGGCCGAAGTAGGTATCGAGACACTCGCCTGTGTTAACATTCCACTTCCGGATGGTTGCATCGTTAGCACAGGATAGTAACTCCACAGCAGACAAAGCAGCCAGCCCACGCACACAGTCCTTATGACCTGCAGAGAGGGAAATGTAGCAAAATCAACTTTTTGCAAACATTGCATCAAGAGTGATAACTTGATTCACTTATTATTCTTCCTATGTAGGCGCAGTGAAAGTGATAAGTAGTGGTGTGCAAATAGTGATTTTCAACCTCGAGCAGAGCTTTTTTTAAAAATTTTAGAGCTTGTACCTATTTCAGATCCTGCAGCCTGAACCATCAACCATTCTCAAAAACAAGATAACAGTACTGTAATATAACTATGTAATTTTCAAAGTAATGGGCGTTATTTTTATAATTGGATGAACGGATCGAAGAGGAGTGTAGGGAAATCCTCATACATGACTGTTGCTCAGTGTAGTGACAAATCCCGCTTTCATTGATTAACGATTACGTTTGCAAGAAGCCTCAGATCGACTTAAAAACTTTCAAAGTAGATTTAAGGCATAATTTTTTAAGGTAAATTTCGTTTCTGAAGTTATTCTGTTGAGTAATAAAGTAATGAGAAGTAATTTAATTTCCCATAAGAAATGCATTGTGGGCTGTAAATAACGGTCCTTAAGGCTTTGTTAAACTGTGCTTGAGTTGTTAGTTGTCAGACATAGACTAAGAATGTGTTAGGGAAACTATTTTCTGCCAGTTGTACTGTAACTGCACTAAATATAATAGAATTTGATATTCATGAAATATTTTCAAATAGGTTATGAATACGGTACTAATATTTTGTATTAACAAACTATAATAAAAAGAAAATATTTATTAAAATTGTAAAATTTGTAAATAGTACCTAATGGTAATCAAATATATCTTGAATTAAAAAAACAAAAAGAAACTTAACCCTTTTTCTATGTAGTTAATATGTGTAATTTGATAGATGTGTTATTTTTTATTTATTTATTTTTTAATAGCGTGGAACTAGGATTATCTGACTTATGTTGCCGTTCATCCCCATACACGTGGGACAAGCGTAATCCTAGTTTTAGCATTTAGCCATGTTGATAATGTAGGGGTTTTATGGGGAATCTTGTAAAAGGCCTACATCATAAAACTATAATGAACAATGTTGGATTTATGAGCACTAGCCTATACCAAAACCTTGCAATTACCGACTTGCAGAGCAATGACACCCCTACGCCTCAGTATTGCAACATTGCCAGCACACAGACAGCAACGCTTTTTATACTAGATTCACTCACAATGTGTATTTAAAATGTTTCATATATATATATTTTTAACAATGTAGTGGTATTAACTATAAAGTTTGGTTCCTAAACAATTTTTTCAATATTTAAAAACAATATTACATCATAAAATCAAGGTAATTAAAAGTTTTGATCATACATACCGGTGAGCGTGCGTAGGTAGCTGCCGTCGGCGGAGTACACTCGTATGCTGCGGTCGGCCGAGCCGGTGGTGATTACTCCGGTCGGCAGCTGCAGCACACTCCACACCGTGAGTTCGTGGCCAGTCAATGTCAGCACGCACCGCTGTTCGCCCACGTTCCACAGCTTGGCCGACTTGTCCCACGATGAGGAAAGCACGAACCCCGGCTGCGCTCCGGGGCTGAGGCAGCACACTGGAACAGTGACCATTTGGCTAAACTAGTTCAACAAAGGAAATCGTTACTTGTTTCTTATAGGCCACTAGTTTTTGTAAAAGATAAAAATATCTTAGAACCTCATTTTAAATAATATTTCATCATAAAATGCCGATTATCATGTAATTAATTTTTGTTTTCCACACATTTGAAATAATCTCCGCCATATTGTAAAACTCATGGAAAAATTAAACTATTTATGACAAAATTAATAATTTATGATGCTAAAGTGTTTAAAAGAAGGCCATAGAAATACCTAAGGCATTTTTATGCTAGGTCTTTTTAATTTAACAGGAATTTTATGGAGATAATGGATGTAGCTCCATGTTATTCTTATGGGAAAAAAATCAAAATTCTATCGCCATTATCTCCCAAACCGTTAGGATTAGGGGTACACCTTAAACAGTAAATTAGTCTTAAAATTATAGTATGTAGAATACAAAAATATCATAAAAAGTGGGGGTTCGCATTTAAAATTAATGACCTAAATTCTAGGTAGGTTACTTCTGGTACACCCCCTACATTGAAATTATCATCAATCGATAGAGCACAACCGGTTAACCTATAATGGCACGGTTTATTTTTGTGAAAAATTAATAGTGTAGATTTTAAAAAGGGTATATGGGTGATCTGGGACACACGGTATACTTCAAATACCGGTATATATTTTTGGGATTAAAATAAAATGTGATTGTGAAAAAAATAGGGGACTTCAGGTAGGTATTAGGGGAGTTCAGGTGGGGAAATTAAATTCTGTCTCTCTACCACACATTAATTTTGAACATGGTATGGTGAGATGTTTATATTAGTTCCAGCCAACAATCAAATATTAATTTAATGGTTAAAATTATTTAAAAGGGGCTAGTGGAGAGTATTTCTTTCTCAAGGCTTGAGATATTCAAACCGTTCCAAGCCCTAACTGCTGTATTTATCTTCTCTACTTTACAGCATATCAATGAGGTACCACCATATTATATGTACACACTAAAATGTACCCTCAATAACACAGAAAACCACTGATCTCAACTACTGTATTTATCTTCTCTACTTCACAGTACATCAATGAGGTACCACCATATTATATGTACACACTAAAATGTACCCTCAATAACACAGGAAATCACTGATCTCAACTTGATACTCTTGATTATAAAAACAAAACAGGAGAAATGAACAGCAAATATTTCATTTTAAATCATTAATAACTGATAATACTAAACAAAAAGCAGAGCTACAAAGAGTAAAGTATGATTTAATATCTTACCATTATCTTTGTGATCTTCCAAAATAAAAAGTGGATCAAAGAGTTTTGGGTGGAATGCGCATATCTTCTTGTCACATCCACCGGTCAATATAAGCCCTGCAGGATGGTTGGTGGAGGGGGGAATGACACACACGCAACTGACAAAGCTGGTGTGACCCCTTAGTGTTGACGCTTCCGTATACCCAGAGTTGAACCTGAACAAAGCGAATGTATGATAGTTTGGACTGTTTGGATTAAGGATGCCCAAAAACAACAAAAGGATAAAAGCAAAAGTGAAAAAGAAACATCTTATGTTAAAGTGCCATCACTTAGAATACATACAATTCATCTTCTATATATTTGTCAAATACCACTCACTCACGTATGAGAGAATCTCTAAAACTACAAGGCCTCGAGGGTTAAAACTTGGCATGGACGTTTATCTTTGCTCATAAACGCTCACTAAGAGACGGTTTTGCAAAATTCCAGGAGGTCTCCGCCCCACACGACCTCAAAATTTCATTACAATGTTATTCTTATGGGGAATTTTTAATACAAACACAAAGCAACAACGAATCTCCAAAACTAGCCAGCCTGAAGGATTGAAATTTGGTATAGACGTTCCTATTTACCCATTGGTGCTCACTAAGAAACGGTTTTGCAAAATTCCTACAAGGCTCCGCCCCACACGAGTTCAAAATTTCTATACAATGTTATTCTTATGGAGCACTTAAAATACGAACCTAGGAAACAACGAATCTCCAAAACTATAGGACATACAGTGTTGCAATTTGGAATGGAAGTTCCTCTTTGCCTATAGGTACTCACTAAGATACGGTTTTGCAAAATTTCATCAGGGCTCCGCCCCACACGACTTAAAAAATTTGATGTAATTACTGTTGAAGATTCAAAGCTATCAGCTGTTTGTGAAATAACACATTTAAAGGGCGACAGGCCATATGACAATGTTTTTATCTTTTTGTAAACAATTTAACTGGTATATTAATGTTTATTAGTTAAATAAGTTTAATCTAAACATATATAAAATGTAACTTACAGACTGACTGATAGCAAATGAAAAATTCGTGCACCTACTTTCCCACGGTCAGAGGGACAAGTTCTTACTTGTCTTTCTGTAAATCATCCTTAAACTAAAGACTAAAACATGAGCCAGATATCCGGAAGCCGGATATTCGGCGCTTCAGCTTAGAACCTTGCCGGGTATCTGGTATCCGGTATCCGGCCAAAAGAACTATCCGTTACATCTCTAATATAATGCAATACCAAATGATATATGAGAATGTATATGGGCAAAATAGATCATCTTAAGGGTTTTTGTTGAACAGAATTTAGCCAACACAAATTGTTTTCTTAATACAAACAATCCAGAACAAATTTTATTTTTTAAGGCTAGGACATGACCATCCCAAGATAAACTTTCATCAACCAGAAGACCCAAAAATTGTTTCATTCACTCTGTCTATTTCACTATTTAATATTTTTATTTCTGGAGTTGGTTTGTTTTGTATGAAAGGATATAAAATTAGTTTTTCCCAGGTTTAATAATAAATTCTTGTTGTCAAAATAAGTTTTAAAACATAAGAGATTTTTATTTATTACTAATTCTACTTCCTTTAATTCTTTACCACAAACTAACAATCTGTCTACAAACAGCTTTGAGGACTAGAAATTAAACTGGGCATACCCCTCAAATAGCACAAGAACGGAACAAAACAGGTCCAAGAATGGAACCTTGTGGAACTCCATGAGCAATAGTGTTTATGAGAATGAGAGAATGAGAACTTTATTCAGTCAGAAAATATTTCATACAAATACATTGGCACGTCAATATTACTTTGATACATAAATAGTCTATGAGCTAGAAATCTGTTGCATTCCATATTTTTTTCATATATTCTTCTACAGAATAAAACGATCTTTACATAGGAAATTAGAAATTTTAGTTTTAAAATTTTTATCACCAAGCAGTCTTATATCTAATGGTAACTTATTATATAACCTAATAGCCATTAACATAGGGCTTTTATCAGTCTTAAACAGTCTAACCTGAGGCAAATTAATATTTCCACATGATCTGGTGTTGTGACTGTGCAGATCTTTTCTATAAATATCTGTTCTATTTGATCTAGATTGGCTCTGAGGTAAAGCAAACATTGCTGAATGAATAAAGAAAATAAAGTTAAAATGTTAAAAGCCTTAAAAAGTTTTCTACAACTATGATATTTGTCCACTCCTGCCAAGACTCTGATGGCCTTCTTTTGCATTATAAATACCTACTTCATTTGCATAAGAAGATGAACCCCAAGCAATTAAACCGTAGCTCAAATGGCAATGGAAAAGTCCATAATATGCCTGTATAAGGGACTCCTGTTCTAATTCACCACATAAACGTTTTATTGCAAATATGCTTGAGCTGAGTTTATGTTTTACCCCAATGACATGTTGGTGCCAGTTCAATGTGGAATCAAAAGTTAGACCTAAAAACTTCGGATAAAGGTCTTCTTTTGGCATATTAGGAATTTCTCTAAGACTAAATATAACAGTGTTTGTCTTATTGTCATTTAAAAGTAAGTTATTTGCATTAAGCCAGTCCTCTACTAAACTTTTATTTATCTTACAGTCTTCTAAAAGTGTATTATAATCTGTATTTCTAGTAATTACAGTAGTGTCATCTGCGTATAAAACAATATCTGCAGGGACATTCACACTCAAATCATTGATGGCCACCAAAAACAACAAAGGCCCGAGTACCGAGCCTTGAGGGACTCCACAGGATACAGGTTTACATTGTGACACTTCATTTCCTGATACTACATACTGAGATCTATTTTGCAGATAAGAGCTAAATAAAGATAAAGCCACACCTTTAATATTGTAATGTTGTAATTTTTTTAGCAATATTTCATGAGAAACTCAATCAAAGGCTTTGCTAAGATCGCAGACGGTAATTGCCGCAAAGTCCTTCTTTTCGTAACAGTCAATAACCTTATCAACTAAAGAAATAATAGCATGAGTTGTAGATAATCCTTTACGAAACCCAAACTGGTTTTTACAAAGTAGCTTTCATTTCTAAATAATTCATTAGTTGCTTACCAATAACTATTTCCAGAACCTTAGACAAAACCGGCACCACAGCTACCGGTCTATAGTTTCCTTTTTCATCCCTTTGACCTTTTTTAAAAACAGGATGAACTTTTGTAATTTTTAATACATCAGGAAATATACCTAGGGTTAGACATTTATTAATTAAAACCGTTAATGGAGCAACAAAGAAAGTTACTGTTTCTTTTACAAGGGCATTTGTCAATCCAAAGTGATCCATACTCTTTTTATTAGCTAATTGCCTTACTACATCTACAATATCATTTTCAGTTAAACAGTTAAAACTAAAATCTAAGTCATCAGGTACAATTCCTCTACTTAAATAGTGATTACAATTATTATTTACATTTAAACTAGGACTAGTTATATCTTTGGCAATGTTTACATAGAAATCGTTAAATTTGTCTGGCGTTATATTATTTACACTATTTACATTCTCTTTCTTATTTTTATTTACAATGCTCCATAATGCCTTTGTTTTATTTTTAGCATTCTCAATAAAGTTAACATTTGCTTGTTTTTTAGCTTCTTTGATTTTATGCCTATACATGGTTTTTATTCGTTTGTATTCATCCTTGTACCAGTCAATATTCGTACCTTTTGAAAAGTAGTATAGAGTGTCTAACCTCTCTTTAAATTTTTGTAGCTCTGAGTTGTACCAGCGACACTTGTGGGCTTTCTTACTTTTAGTTTTGAAATTATTTACGTTACTTACAAAACATAAATTAAAATAATGTTTCAAAATGTCAACAAAATTACCAAAGCTTGCATTAATATCATTTATCAAAAATACATCCTACTCCCACCGCTCTTTCTTTAAAAAGTATTTCAATTCTCTGATACCTGACTCAGTTATCTTAAACACAGGATTAAAATCCATTCTACAAAAATTATTAACCAACTTATCCTCAGTGACATATGTAAAAACCTGAGCAAGGTGATCACTTATATGTTTGTTGACTACTGTGGCAGTGTAATTATTTTCTAAAGAAGTAAACATATTATCCAGACATCTGTTTAGGGAAGATCGCACTTTTATTAATTGATTTGATTTATTTATATGTGTTAATTCAACAAACTGTTTTCTATCTGAGATGTATGATTCAAACCAATTCATTTCCTTACCACAAATACCAATGTTTTCAAGAGTTTTAAGAAGTTTACAGTGATGAACACTATCAAATGCTTTGCAAAGATCGAATACTCCAATGGCATTTTCACCTTTATCAATGGCATCAACTATAGCTTCAACGAATTCTATGCTGGCAGTGGTCACTGACTTGCCAGCCCTAAAGCCATGCTGCTCAGCATCATACAAGTCGTTTTGCTCAAGATTTTGAGTTAATCTAGAACACGTATAGTCCGCTCATAGATTTTGGAGAAAGTAGGTATGATTGATATTGGGCAAAAATTGCCTGGATCTGTGTCAATACCTTTTTTTTTAAATGGGTTTAATTTAGGATATTTTAAGCTTTTCAGGAAAAGTCCCAGAAACAAATGAGGAGTTTATTAGGTCGTGCCCCGCGAGCACCTCGCTAAAGGGGCGTCCCTCAGCCGGCTTGACCAGAACAGCATCAGGCTTCCTCGACGGGATCTTACTTGGTCCAGGTGTTTTGGACTTGTTCACCATCACTTGGTCACCATCGCTCGCTCCCACCTCCTAGCCTTATTTCTGACCTGCCGGCATTGATGCATCCTGTTCAGGTGGTCCATGGCTTCTGGGATGCCGTTCTTGATGCATGAATTAACATTCTTCTGCACCTTCATGAATTTCTCCATCTTCTTAAGAAGAGCATGTATCGACTCCAATAC
>CM061531.1:195737926-195897749 GCA_030545055.2 Neoaliturus tenellus | reverse complement strand
TTGGATTACTAATGCCCAGTTATTTGTTTACACATTCTCGCTACTTCCCTATCCATTTTCACTCGCCTGATGTCGTCTATTCATTCGTACGTCTGTGTCATGTGTCAGACAGACTTTTAGACAGACGACTATATATAATAATAAAATAATAAGTTTATGTGATGTTGTTTGTGGAGGTGAAGTTGTTGAAGTGAGTTATAACGGTATTTATCAAAAGACTCTGAGGTTTTAAAGTTTAAATATGTTATGTTAATAATAGTAGAATCAATTGCAATTTCTTGTAAAAAGGATACATAATCCTCCGCTTAGATGATGCCTTCAATGCGTAGTAGAGGTTAGTTTACTTCCTCATAAGGAAAATACAATTTTTCAAGTTATAACCATAAGCATTATTTAAATTGTTTTGTTTATTTAAAAGTATAGCTGTTAATTAAATGTATTAAATCTAAAATAGATAACTCGAATTAGGCTTTAATTTTAGGCCTAGCTAAAACGTAGCATAACTTTTAGGATAGCCTACAAAACATGGAAATATGAGTTAACTCTTAGTGCTACAGGATTTCATTTTGGCAAATTCAGAAGTGTTGCGAACTATGCCTCACACCTGGTTGTAAATATATCAATGCCCAGACACCAACAATATTTTGGAACTTTTTTTGGGTACGGTTTCATCTAGAACTTAGCGCCTAAACTACTATCAAATGAAAATATGTATCGATTGAATAGGGTCAAAAATTACTGTCAAATACAAGATTTAGCTTAACATTTATTCTAATCTAACAAACTAACATTAACCTCAAATAATCTCCATATTCATTCCGACATGCAAACTTTAAGCTTTTCTGGCTTTCCCAGAGACAGCGACCAAAACTTCACAGCTTTTAAAAAGTGCAGCCCCGATGAAATTCTGAAAATCATCTCAAATATGAAGCCCAAGACCTCCTGCGGACTTGATGGGATTTCTATGAAAACCATCAAGTTCTGTGCAGGGGAATTGGCTCATCCTCTTTGTCACATCATTAATAGCTCTCTTGTTTCTAGGATTTTCCCTCAAATCTTCAAAACCCAAAAATCAAACCGATTCACAAAAAGGGGGACAAGGAAGACTTCGGCAACTATCGTCCAATCTCGCTCCTGATGTCTTCTTTCTCCAAAGTTCTGGAGATGGTTGTGTGTGATCGGCTCACTTTGTACCTGGAGTCAAACTCTCTGTTTTTCACCAGACAGTTCGTATTCAGGAAGGGAAGGTCAACAAAATCAGCTATCATTCAGTTCTTCTCCGATTGTCTTGACTGTATGGATGGCGGGGGCAGCATAGTCGGATGCTTTGCAGACCTGTCCAAGGCATTCGACTGTGCTGTACCTGACATCCTTGTTTAGAAATTGGCTTCCTTGGGCATCACTGCAACTCCCCTTGCTTGGCTTTCAAATCAGCCTATGTTAAAGACAGGTCTCAAGTCACTGAAATCCAACATTTGTCTTATAAAGGACACAGGTCCTCAGTCATTTCTGATTCAAGTAAGGTTGAAAGCGGGGTGCCCCAGGGTTCAATCCTGGGCCCCCTACTGTTTCTAATATATATAAATGACATTTGCCTTTCCCTTCCTGAGGAAGACTTGGTCGTGTTTGCTGATGACACCACCCTTTTCACCAAAAACCTCGACCAAACTAAGCTTGAAATGGATTCATATATTAAAGTCAGCCAACTGACTCAGTACTTTTCCGAATTAAATCTCTCTCTCAATCCTTCGAAGACCAATTATATTTTCATTCAATCAAGACAACGGCAAAACTCAAAACTTTCAAAGTTTCCACACATAGAGATAGGTGACAGTCAACTTTCCAATGTCAAATCAGTCAGTTTTCTGGGAGTGAGATTGGACGATGGGCTGACCTGGGATGAACAAATCCTCAATCACAGGAACAGGCTCTCGGCCGGTCTATAGGTATGTCCTCCGGAACATTGCTAGGTTGGGCAGTGTAGAGTTAGCTAGGCTGGTTTATTTTATTCTAATAGAATCTCACATCAGTTACTCCATAGTTCTATGGGGTAATTCATCAAAAAAATCTTGAAATAATTTTTAAGCTACAGAAAAGAGCAATCCGAAGGTACATTTATGGCCTGCGCCCTAGGGACCATAGGAAACCTGCTTTTCAAAATCTTCAAATAGGCTACTAACTGTGTCTTCTCTTTTTATTTATATGAAATAGTCATTTTTGCAATTAACAACAGTTTCACTAACGTTCCTGTTGATCATAGCTATAATACTAGATTCAGAAACAGTAGATCCTCTGTAAATCACATCCTTGATTACTGGAAAATAAGCCTGGCTTTCTCGTACCTAAGTTTTTTAACAAAATCCCACCTCACATCACTTTGATTGGTAACTATTCAAAACTCAAAATGGAATGTAAAAAGTAACTTATCTCATTAATAAGTGTTTCTACAACCTCGAAGATTTTCTGACAGAACAAATTCAAAACCTAACCTAAACCTCTCCTTAAACATTCCGTGCCACACAAGAACAATGAGCCAAACCTAACTAAATCAAATTTAAATTGACATAGCAGTGTCTGAACCACTGCCTCCTGACTGATCCCATGCCGCAATAGAGTGGTCTACAGGACGACGCTGCGTAAGTAAGTAAGGAAAACCACCCTAAGCCCAGCGGAGAAGTTTAAATGCGTAATTAGACCACATTTGAGTAAGATACACAGGTAATTGTTCTTATATTCTATGTATGTTATTTGAATACAATTTTGTCATTAGGCCTATGATTATTAGTGCCAGATTTTGGTTTTGTTGATATAAATTAAGTTATACGGTGCTTATTTTTTACTGTAGCGTAAATGAGGGAATAAACTGTTAAAGAAAAATAGGGATATAATTAGTTGTTGTGATTGTCTAAAGTTGTTATATTTAGGTATAGATTGAATCGATAGTATGATAGATATATCAATCGGATCTACAGTATTGATATTTTCATTTGATAGTAGTGTAGGCGCTATACGAAACTGTACCCCTTTTTTCACAATTCTAAGGAAAATTGTGTAGATACTTATTCCAAAGATTGTTATTATTATCAGAAATAGTGACATAAAAACTAAAAAAATGTGATTTTCAAGAAAAATATTTTGTTTAAACTGTAACTTTTGTTGTGGGTTATCAAATTGTTTGGAATTTAATCCCGAACAGGACTACCATCAATTTTACTATTTATAGGCTGTTAAACCAAGCGGGTGCTCGTGTAATTTTTCTCCGCACGTGTAGTTTTCATGAAATAAACAGAAATAATCGGTGTCGGCAGTCATGTGTACTTTATGTGCCTCATTCCAGGAATCGCCTTAAGCTATTTAATACTAGTGGTGGGAATAACCGACCAACAATAACCGATTAGTTATCGCAAAACAACTGCTTAGTCGGTTATTTGTTCAACGACTTGATGACTTAGTCGCTCAGTCGCGAGTCGGTTATTTCCTCTCCGACTGGATGACGTAGTCGCCCAGTCAGGAGTCGGTTATTTCTTTTCCGCTTAGAAGACTTAGTCACTCAAGCGGGAGACTAAATTTGCCGTTTTCGACTGGTTAAATAATCCATTCAAATGGTTTCAGTTTAGACTAAATAAGTCTTATACTGAGTTATAACTGTCGGTTATTTTTAACCAAATAACTTGTTTAGTTGAACGACTGCTAATATGCGAAGATTCATTTAATTGAGAAGTGTTAAGTGGGGTCATTCTTATGCTCTGATCATAGACCCTCTTTACTGCAGATCGTGGGTTCTACTAACCGCATATTGGGAACGCTTATTTTACCCTTTAGTGCCGCCAATCGAGCGCTCTCTTTACAGCCCAGGGGTGCTATTTACCGCCGGTCGGGGACGCTCTTTACCGCTGTCATATTCCGGGCGCCATTTACCATCGATCATTTATGCTTTTTGGCACCGATGGGTAATGCTGTTTAACTCTGATCAGGGGCGCTAATTAACCGTCGATCATGGCCGGTTTTTACTGCCGGGGCAACGCTGCTTAACTCTGATCAGGGGCACTATTTACTGTCGATCATGGTCACTTTTTACCAATGTGAGGGACTTGTTGAATGCCTGTAAGGGGTGCAATTTAACTACGAATCATGTGTAGCCTATTTGGGCCTATTGGGGACGACGGTTGGGAGCCATTTTTACAGGTTGTCTGATGGTCACTGAAGTCACCAAAAGTCACAGATTTTAGTTCGGAAGTCACCAAAAAGTCACTTATTTTTCCTTAAAATGCAAGAAAAGTCACAGATCTTTTGTATAAATTAGGAAAATAATGAGATTGTGAGCAAAAATTTCGCAACCCTAGCGATTTCACCCCAATTTTTAAAAATAGACCACGAAAAAGTCACTGATTTTTAACATTTTTCACCCCCAAAAGTCACCGAAAAGTCACTGATTTTTGTATCTATTTGGCAGTAGACACCTTGTTTTAAGGCTGAACCCGGGTGCAATTTTTGCCTATTAAGGGTGCTTTTTACCGCCAATCCAGGGATTTATAAACCATCTTTTAAGGGCGTTCTTTACCACCGATCAGGGGTGCTATTTACTGCTGGTCGGGGCGCTTTTTACCGTTGATAGGGAACACTCTTTACCGCAAATCAGGGGCGCTAGTCTCCGCCGCGATGGCGCCCCTCGTGCATCGGCGCCCTAAGCGGCCGCTTAGTTCGCCTATATGGTAGAGCCGGCCCTGCAGTGGAGAGCAGATATGTCGTATCTTCACACTTTTTGGGAAAAGCCGTGATCCAGTACATCGTATCATAGCACTGAAATGGTTTAAAGGAGGAAAGTGTTGCAATTAATCTAATATCAATAATATTGCACCTGAACCAACAAAATACGAAGATATGTTAGGTAGGGTAAGAAATGATCCTTTTTTTTAATTGAAACTATCACATTAGCAAATTACATCTGATTAGCTACAGTAGTTGATATAATTCTAATTAAAGTGAATTTTTGCATTTTCAAAAAATGGTGGCCTTTTCACAAATTGTAAAATAAAATGGGGAAGTCTTCAAATGAGAAAAATTGTTGGTCCTAAGACTCTATAAAAATTATGAGAATTAGAAAGTTACTTCAAATATCCTCCATAAGAAAACCATAGAAGTTAAAAATTCCTTATATTAGGAATCAGAGATCCTAAAAACAAAGACCTAATTCAAAGTCAAACATCTTTATTTACAACTGTAAATACTTACATGAATAGGGTCCATAATATCATATAACTAGTAAAACTAATCAAATTATCCTAAAGTATAGAATAAAAATAAAATACTATAAATAAAATACCCCCCGTCGCAGCAGACTTGCATACTTAGCGAATTTCCAATGGCAATCTCTACATAACTGTACCAAATTTCATGATGATCAGAAAATTTATCATATAAACAAACATTCTAAGTTGAAAATTCTATTTCCCATATAAGGTCATGTAAATCTTTTTAGTACGGTACATCGTTATTTGTGCAGTTTTAAATATGTTTCCGAAAAAAACTTTGTATTTATAAAATACACATAAAAAGCTATAAATTTATATATAAAATTATGTAATCGCAGAGGTGGTACTAAACTGTATATAGTGTAGCTCCTATGAAAACTATGGTAATAGCTTTATTCCAATGGAAATTTTCTAAAATCACAATATTCTATTATCTTGAAGAGATAAATTCTTTCAATGTATAACTACATTTTTTAAACAAATAATCCTTAACCAAGTTACTAAACCCCTTTTCATTAATCACACATTTTAAGTTTGGTGGGAAATGGTTTAAAAATTTAGCTCCCTTATAGGTTCCCTTTTTTGTAAAGAAGTTGAGATTGTGTTTAGATAAGTCAATGTCATTCCTACGTCTAGTGCTATAAGTGCGGACATTATTTCTTAGTTCTATGTTATTTATTTGGTTTTTCACGCACATGACACATTCAAGAATGTATTGATCATATACAGTTAATATAGTCATAGTCAAATATCTTTATTCAATTGCTGTACAAATATACAGACAGAATAGTGTCACACATCAGATGGAGATATACAAAACAAGAAAGATTGTCTTTAATTAAAACATAAATTATACTTAAATATAGTTACAGTGTAATAACATCAGTTAAACTATGACTCCTGAGAAAAATATTCATCAAGTGAATAAACTGGCTTGTTCATTAAATCGGACTTAAGAGCTTTCTTGAGTTTTGTCAGTTCTTTAATATTCTTTATTTCTGCCGGAATGTAACTTAAAAATTTTGATCCCATGTAAGATGTTTTTTTCTTGAAAAATTCCAATGAATGTTTATTAGTTAATTCTTGGTGCCTCATGTTATAATTATGATTGGCAGCATTTCGTAAATACAGACTCAATGTAAAAAAAATCGTCTCTAGAATATAAATGTCGTAAACGGTTAATATTTTGAGCTTGGAAAATATGTGTTTGACTGAGTCTTTCCATTTTACATTTAACATATTTATAATAGTTTTTTAGCGAATTTCCCATAGGGAATAAGCTATTACCGTAGGTCTCATGGTAAGACCTAAGCATTTTACTTTTTCGTTTTTAGGTACCCAGAGACCAAAAATAATAGTCATTAAAAATGTTATATATATATATATATATATATAAAGTATATATATATATATGTATATTTATATATACATATATAAAGTATATATATATATAAAGTATATAAAATATAGTATATTTTTGGTTTATATATTTATATATGTATGTGTCCCTAGACACGATAACTCTCGTAAAAATGGTCCGATCGAGACCAAATTTGGTAGAGATGTGTAATCCTACGTCTATTCTAATGAGTTCGTAAACCATACATATCGACCGACCGGAAGGGGTAGTTTTGGGGCGTTTTATACCCCAAAAATGGGGTTTTTGCATTTTTCATATGTAAATTTAAAAAATTTTAAATTTTTATTTTGACCATTGGATTTAGCTCAAAAAACACACAATTTAGTGTTGTGAAGCTTTGCTCTATCTCCATTGGTTACCGAGATATTAAAAAGTCTAAAGACAGTACATTGTATTTTGGTTCTCCAATGTTAATCTTATGGAGAATTGGGATGTGATAATATTTCACTTATTAACCAATATTTTTGGATGAAACTTGGAATTCAGCTTCATTTGGTTGAGATTCATCCATTTATGGTAAAAAATCTTGGTTTTAGCGAATTTCCCTATAGGGAATACGCTATTACGGTAGTAGCCATGGTAAGACCTAAGCCCGGGACCACTTTACTTTTTCATTTTGATTTCCCCAGAAGCCAAAAACACCGTTCGTTCGTTTTCATATATATGTATATATCTATATATATATATATATATGTGTGTCCGTGGTACCGATAACTTTTGAAGCGGACCTCCGATTTTGATCAAATTTGGTATGAAGGTATGAGACCAGGTCTATTTTCATGAGTTCGCGAACCAGCATTGTCGGGTTATGGGAACGGGGTTTTATGGAGTTTCAAATGGGTCAAAAATGGGTTTTTGGCACTTTTGGACCTAAATTTTCAAAATTCATCAATTTTAACTAAAACCATTTGAAAGAGCTTAAAAAAACAAACAATTTAGGATTTTGAATCTTTAAAATAGCTTAACTGGTTATAGAGAAAATTCAAATCAAGTTTCCCATGTTATTCTTATGGGTAAATCTTTAAGAAGTTATATATCGCTTATTTATCAACATATTATCTTAATAAAAAATTTTATGAACCTTCACTAGGCGGTGAGTAGGCCTAATTAAGATTTGATCAAAAACCCACATGGCAGCAAACCTACATGCTAAATCCCATGGTATTCTCATGGAAAATAATTGTATAATGGGAGCAAGAGAGATGGAGATATAAGGTATCTGTTCCTAATCAGCTGATCAGCTGTCTTCTGCATATTTGTCAAATTTGAAATGTTTGTTTTGTTATTTGTAAACAAATCTTTCCTTTTGCATGGAAGCTTTGGATTATGCACTTTTACTACTGTTAAAAAAGTCATTTATTGCAATATAAATATTAATATATGAATTATTAAATAAAAATAATTTACTCAGAAATATAATGCCATTAAATATATTATATTTCCTTGTAAAGATTATTAATTATTTAAGATAGCCACAAAGTTCTTTGATGTTGAAACAATAATTCTTTGGTTAGACATTCGCTGAGTACGCAGATCAGCTGCGACGGGGGTATTTGTGCTTATCATGGCAGCAAACCTGCAAACTCTTTTCCCATGTTAATCATATGGAGAATATGCAAACTTCTTTAGCAATGGACAGATATTGATGAAACTTAGTAAATGGCTTCATATGGTCGAAATAAATTTTTTTTTATGATAAAAACCTACTTTTAGTGTTCCCCATGGCAGCATACCTGCATACTCTCCCTATATTTATCATAAGGAGAATAGACATTTATTTACCGCCTATTTATGAGCATGTGATTTTATTTGCTTTACAGTTTTATGTGGTCAAAATTAATATTACTAATTTGGAAATTCGCTGAGTACGCAGGTCTGCTGTGACGGGGGGTATTTTGTAATTTTAAAATATTATCTAAATTTTTCTTTTCTGTTGCCCCATATATGCTTATGCCATAGTGAAAATGAGATTGAATTATTGAGAAATAAATATATTTTAAAAGTTTCTCAGATTACACTTTGTAGCCATTTTCCTCAAAGCATACAGACCAGTTATCATTTTAGACAATCCTGTTTGTATATGCAAGTCCCAATTTAAATTTTGATCAACCGTTAGCTCAAGAAATTTTGCATGTTTAACAAAGTTCAGTTTTTGATTGTTGAGGTAAATTTTTTGTTCACAATTGAATTTAGATTGTTTTGTTTTAAATTATACTAAGCATGTCTTTTATGATTGAGCAGCAAATTTCTTCTGTTAAAGAATTCATTTAAAGCTGATAATGCTTTGCTTGAAGATTTTTATATTGTATCTGTATTAGAACCAGATACAATCAAGTTAGTGTCATCAGCATACAATGAAATTTTATTATATTGACTATCAATGATATTTGGTATGCCAGTTAAATAGCATATGAATAATAAGGGGCCTAAAATTGAGCCTTGGGGAACACCAAAACGGATTGGTTGAAAATTAGAGGTGAATATTTCTAAATACCTCTCTCTCAGCTGTGAAATTTCTACATATTGCTGTATCTTATTCAAATATCATTGGAACCCTTTATTATGAATACCAAAAGTGTAAAGAATGTTGAGAAGTGTATTATGATTAACACTATCGAAAGCATGAGTAAGATCCATAAAAATGCCAATTGGTTTTTTAGCTTTGTCAATTTCATTAATCACATTTTGAATATAATCAATGATTGCCGTAATTGTTGATTTTTTGTTCCTGAACCCATTTTGCTGGAAATCTAATAAATTATTTATTTCCAGATAGTTCATCAGTTGCTCATAAACTAGTCGTTCAAAAATTTTTGAGAAAGAAGTTAAAAGAGATAATGGTCTGTAGCTCTCAGGCAGGGTCTCATCCTATTTTTTGTAAGAAGGCACCACCTTTGAAATTTTAATTGCCCAGGAAAAACACCTGTTATCAGAGAAGTGTTGATAACATGTGTGAGGATTAACAATGAATTTTTTAGCCCTTTTAAGTACTATGATAGGGACTTCATCAAGCCCTGAAGACAGTTTATTCTGAAAGGAGGAAATTATATCATTAATTTTTACACATTCAACTGACTCAAAGCGGAACATTAGGTCATCCATAAAGACCATCCTCATAATTAGACCAATTCGTATATGGGAGGTTGAAATTGTGGTTCGGATCCCACGTTAAACCGTAGGTCCCTAGATACCATTGGCTGTTGGGCTATTAATTAACAGTCCTGTCTAAGGAGAATGTCGGCCTTAGTCAGTAACAAGACCACAAGATCGCGCCACAATCACTCTACACTCATCTCTCATTCATATTCAGGTTAAAATACCCACTATGTGAGGTCCCTGTCTCAAGTTAGGGATTTAGGGAACCTTGATCTGTAAGAATTGTTTACAACTGGTGTTTGTGTTGTGTTTTGCAATGGAGTTATCTGTGAAATGGCTGGAGTTATTTGATCATCTACAACATTGTTAAAAAATAATTGAATATGTGACATACCTCCGATAGGTTCTTCAATTATTTTCCCTTCAGAATTGAAAAATGATAAAGTACTATGTTTTTTATGTTTTGTTGTTTCAGAGTTAATAATATTCCATGTTGTTCGAATTACATTACTAGATTTTTTTATTTTAGAATAAAAGAAAGCTTTTTTTCTATCATTAATTTTTTTTCTCAATAATTTTTTTTCTGATACGTTCAGCATAACTTTTTCCACTTGATCTGGAAAGTTTACTCAGATCAATCAGGGTTTTTTTTCTCACTAATGATCTCATCAGTGATCCATAAATTTCTTTTTTGTTTTATTGCTATTGTAAGTTTAGGAAAGCTGTCATTAAAATGATACATGAAAATGTTATTGTAGACATCAAATTTCTCTTCAAAATAGACATCAGACCAAGTCTCTTGAGCCAGATTTTAAAAAATATTTTGAAGTTACTGTCATCGAATTATCTAACAGTTTTGAAAAAAAAAAAAAAATGGTTTCTTTATTTTCACCCAATAAACTCAACACCTGGTTGTCGTGATCAGATATTTCTGTAATGGTTCCTTCCACTTTTATCTTGTTTTTATTTATGTTAGTTATAAAATTGTCAATTGCGGAACTTGTAGTGTCTGTTGTCAGGGCCGCATTTAGCCAAAAGGCGCCCCTAGGCACATAAAACTCCCTGCCGCAATACTGGCCACAAAATATAAATAAAGTCACGATTATTTTTTTTCGATACTTGTAGTTTCAAAATGACATCCACTTAAAGTCCAAATATCTCAAAACAGGCAAATTGTATAAAAAAGTTACAAGAGAGAAAAAGTTTGACAGATATATTAAACTAACTAACGATACCAAGATTCTACAGATCTAACAACAAATAACGGAGCTATGCACTACAGCGGTACGGCTCGGACGGGAGTCATTTCACGGCCCGCAGTTTTTTGACCGGTTGCGCGTAATCGCACATTTTCTGTGTTACTAGCGGACACCCGGCGTTCCGGCCATCCGCACTTTCCGTCAAAAGAGATCAGTCGTTTTATCAACTTAATTTACTATTGCGAGCTGGGTAGAACGATGAAAATTATGTACCGTCCGTCTCGGAGAGCCGTTACGGTGGGTACGGTAGCTCGGAAATGTCCTGAGATTACTTCTCCCAAATCTTTTGCAAAACTGCGGTAGGTGCGAATCGTCCGAGAGTGTCCGTTGCGTGCCGTATTGCCGTAGTTCGCGCACTCTTATGAGTTTCAATGTTAAAAACTTTTAAAGATTGCGGTACCGCCCATCCGTCTGTGCAGTGCCGCCGTTGTGCGGGCGTAGCTTATTTTTGTTTTTAAATAAAATAACCTTAATTTGCATGAATTAAAATCAAATCGAGGTTTTTATACAGAAAAATCTGAATAGCTCAGTTACTTTTGTTCAATCCTTATCTTGGTATCATTTGTTGTATAATTTATTTTGTTAAATGTTTCGTCTCCTGTAAAATATTGTTCAACTCTACCGGATTTGAAATATCTGAGTTAATTTTTTTTTTAATGGTGACCATTTTTTAAAAATATTTGGAAAATATTTTCCCCTGTAAATGAACATTGGTGTGATAAAATTTAATGCCAAATATTGAAATAATTTTATAGTGATCCGTTGCGGATATAAAAATTAAGTGTGAAAAAGGAAGTGGCGGATAGAGGCTAAACAGAGCCAAAATAATCAAAAATATAGGCCTACTACACATTTTACATTTTTATTTTGATGTGTAGAATACAAATATGCATAGTCAGTGACGGGGGCGGGGTTTAATGACATATATACACAAATATATATTGTGATATTTTAAATAAAACAAATCCTCTAAAATGTATAGTCATATTATACCTCGCAGTAATTGGCATATAACCTGTCACTGTTACTTCACTTCTTCAAAAATTCAATTTTGAAGTGAAACATTGACAATACCATATTGTATTGAAAGAAAAATGTTTGTAACCGCTGGTTTTAAATAAATAATAACTGTTGGTATGGTCAAAGCTTTATTTGGATGATGTAAAATAAAATACCCCCGTCGCAGCAGACCTGCGTACTCAGCGAATTTCCAATGGAATTTTAGATTATTTCCTTTCCCAAAAAAACACCAAAGGATTGAGTATGTAGGTTTGCTGCCATGGGGCGTTGTTAGAAAATCTAAGTTAATCTAAGGATAGCGCTAAATGGTAAATGATAAAGTTTGACCCAGAAATCAAACTTCGCAGAGCACGTACTCCAATCAGATCACAGCTACCAGACAGTGAAAGAAAACTTACCAATTCTAAATTTTTAAAACAAAGGCAGCAGAATGGATATTAAAGAAGAATACTATAGATATAAAAGTTACCAAACCAAAATAATATACTAAACGTAATGCAAGTCCATAAACAAAACCCGATTTTTGACCAAATTATGAAAATAAAGAGTAAAAAGTAACACCTACCCCATCTGAATGGAATAAAAAACATCTGTTTTAATGAATTATTTGATAAAATGATAAACAAATTTCTAAAGTTATTAGTTACTAAGTATTATTAAAATAATACTTCACTGTGACCATGACATAATTGTCGAAACACGTGTAAGTGAATAAAACCACTAAAAAAAAGGGTACTCATGTTTAATTTTGTAAATATAATAATCATAGTAGCCCTCATCTGTGAACTTTTTTACCTAATATATATATATATATATATATATATATATATATATATATATATATATATATATGTATATATATATTTCATTATTCATATATATATATATATATATATACATATATATGAAAATGAACAAACGGTGTTTTTGGCTTCTGGGGACCTTAAAATGAAAAAGTAAAGTGATCCCGGGCTTAGGTCTTACTATGGCTACTACCGTAATAGCGTATTCCCTATAGGGAAATTCGCTAAAAAATGATTTGTTTCGTTTGGCGCCGCGCCGCAAGCAACGCAGAAAGGTCTGCACGAGCCTTGCGTAGCGTCGCCCTATTTTGCAGGCGTTTACACGGCAATAATTACGCGTATGAATACCAAATTTCCCCTTTTTAACCCCTCGAAATTTTGCGCCCCCTAAAATTTTGCGCCCTAGGCCTGGGCCTAGTGGGCCTAGCGGGAAATGCGGTACTGTCTGATGTGTTATTCTGGTCGGAAAATCAATTACATAATACATGCCATGTTATTTTAGAGTTAGTTTGAAAAAATTAAGAGTAGCATTGTTATTAAGTAAATTTATATTTATGTTACCTGCTGTTATTTTTCTTTTATATTTTTTATTTTTAAAATCTGCAATAGTGGATCAAGTTTTTCCAAAAATGTATTAATCAGACTGTGTTTTGGGGACCGATATAAACAAACTACCAAGAGATTTAATTTATACCTAATTGACAAAATTTATCTTTAACTGATATTTGGTGTTCTAAATTTAATGTGATTCTTAAGGCTTTTTATGGAGTTTTAAAACTGAATCTAAATTCGTTTTCGACGTTCCCCCATTAATGGCTAGACCATGGGATATGTGGGAGTGTATGTGTGCAAAATAGATGGATTTTAATACATCAATGCCACACAAAAACGACATTCGTCTTAAAATATATAAGCCTTGAAAAATTTTACTTGTCATACTTTCTATGTGATAGTCCCAACTTAGATTGCTGTCTACATAAAGCCTTAAGAATTTCTTTTTAATAAGTTGATCGATCGTATCATCATCGATTAAAATTTTTAATTCTTGATTATCTTTACTTTGCTTGGTTGCAAATAAAATTTGATTGGTCTTATGACTGTTTAAAAATAGATTATTGCCTATAAAATAGTCCTTAATGTGACTTAATTGTTCCTCACAAGCGAGTTTGAGATTAAGATGATCTTTTGCTGTCATATTAGATTCGCATCATCAGCATACAAGATCAATCTACCTATCAAATGTCTACTTTGCATTTTGATACACAGCTATTATGTCCATTGCCTTTATGGCCTCAGACAAAATGTCCATTTTTTTAGGTCCACTGAGTATATGGCCACTACCTTTTGTCCACCCTACGTCCACTTGTGTTTATCATTGTGATGTTCACAATGTTTGAATGTAAAGTTTACTATATGAATTAATTAAAAAATACACCAGTATGTTCAATGTGGCAATAATTAAATCATTTAAATTAGTTTTTAAATGTTCATAATTTAGTTAATTATAAAATAACATTTTATTAATTTAGTGTACAAGATTATCTCAATAATTTCTTCTGTATACATCTTCAACTGGTAGGAAACGACCCTCAGATATCTATTTCCCCTCTTTCTCTGTACGCATGGTAATTCTGAAACATTCGTTCCTCATGACGTAAATTTCACTATATGATTTTTAAATGAGTTAACAAACACCAACATGTCCTTCAATAAGGTAATTTATTCTTAGGTTATTGTCATGCTGGTCCCTTTGTAAATATTCAATAAACCTCCAAATGTTTGGATTATGGATGGCAATAGCTGTTTGCGAAATATAAAATAAATATGCTGAATACAGTTTTTACAATTTTTGTATGTGGAAGTTTTAAAGTGTGGACATCAATCGTAAAAGAGACGATATGTATGGACATGATATGGAGTAGAAGTAAAATAAGTGGTGGACGTTTGTAAAAAAAGGACATTGTGGTTGTGGACTAACAGCCTTCCTTAAATGTGTATTTTGAGGTCATTCGATGCCAAAAACGCAAGTCATTAGAGTTCATGGATATGCTACAATATGTGAATGTGAGAGATTGAATGAGCTTAAATAAGATTTAATGCATAAAAAAATCACAGTGAATCACAAAAAGACATCAGTTTTTTTTTAGTCAGTATTTTTTTTAACACCAAAAGGTGCTCACAGAAGTTACCCTCAGGTCTACAAAAAGAATATAGTGATTGAGTAAAAACAATTTTAAAGTTGATTCTTGAACACAACGCAAAAGATTTGTTGTATGAATTATTATTGTTATCAGTATAAATAAATAAATAAACAAATATATGAAAAAAGAACATCAAAGATGAAACCTTAAAATTATAAATAAACTATGTTGCTTTCATAATAAATAATAGGGAGTTTTTCCCATCAAGAGAGACAATACTGCCAAATGCAAAGTACTATTTTTTTACTAAAATATTGTTTCCCGGAGGTAACTTTTGCGGTGTGCTAAATGGAAGGTTAAGTTTCTTTCATTGTGACTTCATTACGAGGACTCACTTTTAAGTTTTACATTTTGCAATAAACATATAAAATGTTTCTGCCAAATTATAAAATTTGTGTCTTAGTTACTAGCTTTTAGCGAATTTCCCATAGGGAATAAGCTGTTACCGTAGGTCTCATGGTAAGACCTAAGCCCGGGACCATGTTACTTTTTCGTTTTGAGGTGCCCAGAGACCAAAAATAATAGTCATTAAAAATTTTATATATATATGTATATATGTGTCCCTAGACACGATAACTCTCGTAATAATGGTCCAATCGACACCAAATTGGTAGAGATGTGTAATCCTACGTTTATTCGGATGAGTTCGTAAACCAGACATATCGACCTACCGGAAGGGGTAGTTTTGGGGGGTTTTGTACCCCAAAAATGGGTTTTTTGCATATTTCATATGTAATTATTAAAAATTTTTAATTTATATTTTTACCACTGGATTTAGCTCAAAAAAACACACAATTTAGTATTTTGAAGCTTTGCTCTATCTCCATTGGTTACCGAGATATTACAAAGTCTAAAGACAGTACATTGTCTTTTGGGGCTCCAATGTTAATCTTATGGAGAATAAGGATGTGTTAATATTTCACTTATTAACCTATATTTTTTGATGAAACTTAGTATTTAGCTTCATTTGGTTGAGATTCATCCATTTATGGTAAAAAATCTTGGTTTTTGTACTTATCATGGCAGCAAACCTGCATACTCTTTTCCAATGTTAATCATATGGAGAATAGGCAAACTCTTTTATTTATGGACAGATATTGATGAAACTAACTATATGGCTTTATATGGTCGAAATAAATTTTTTCTATGCTAAAAACCTACTTTTAGTGTCCCCCATGGCAGCATACCTGCATACTCTTTCCCTATATCTTAAGGAGAATAGACATTTATTTCCCTATTTATGAGCACGTGATGAAATTTTGTTTACAAGTTTAGCTGGTCAAAATTAATATTACCAATTTGGAAATTCGCTGAGTACGCAGGTCTGCTGCGACGGGGGGTATTTATCAGTTGCATTGTTTTCTTTAACCCTTAAATTTTATCTGCAAATGAAGTACAAGAACCATGTACAGCTGATAAAGAGTTATGTTGAAATCACTTCGCAACAGCTGATTGTGCTTGTTTCAACAGTCTTAGCTAGTATCCATCAGTAGAGGTTATCAGTGATTACTTTTTAAATAATATACCCCCGTCGCAGCAGACCTGCGTACTCAGCGAATTTCCAATGGAATTTCAGATTATTTACTTTCCCCATAAAAACCATATTATTGAGTATATAGGTTTGCTACCATGGGGTGTTGTTAGAAAATCTAAGTTAATCAATAATTGGTGAATGCAAACACAAAATTGTATCAAGCTCTGACAATTTTTATTTTCCCCATAAACCCCATGGGGGTGAGTATGTAGGTTTGCCGCCATATGGGTTTTGTAAGCAAGTATTAGTTAAACCCTATCTAGATAATTTACATACAAAATTTGATTAAGTTATGTCAATAAATAGGTAAGATATAGGGTTTTCTTGATTTCCCATAAGTATAACATGGGAAACACATTTTTGGATTTTCTCCGTTACCATTTAAGCTAAGTTAAAAATTCAAAACACTAAATTGTTTGATTTTTAAGCTCTTTTGAATGGTTTTAGTTAATATTCATGAATTTTGAAAATTGGGGTCCAAAAATGCCAAAAACCCGATTTCGACCCCTTTGAAACCCCATAAAACCCCGTTCCCTTAACCCGACAATGCTGGTTTGCGAACTCATGAAAATAGACCTGGTCTTACACCTTCATACCAAATTTGATCAAAATCGGAGGTCCGCTTCGACAGTTATCGGTACCACGGACACACACACACACACACACACACATACAGGCAATTGATTGGCTGTGGCACAGGCACACAAACAGTCGATTGTGGCATCGTAAAAACTGAGTACGTGGTGTTTGTCCAAAGAGCAAATGTTTCATGATGTGTAACTCATTTTGCTGATACACACCAAAAAAACCTCATAAACACGTCCTTTTTGAATGTGGCATCCGGTGCCACAAAATGTGTGTTTCTTAAAGAAGCCACAACATGTATGTTTGGTCTTATTGTGTGTACTCCCGCCTCAGCGCTGTTGCCAGATCGTGCACTCCACCTCCGATCACGCTGAGAGTTTCTCGTAATGAAATCGGTGATCTCTTTCGGCTAGTATCGATTTAGCCCATTAATTTAAACTTAAATTTGAATGCTGAAATTTGGTAAAATGTATCTTACAGTAATGGATTGTGTATTTCGTACATAGCCTACACGTGTGCGGTACATTTAGTTATTATAAAACATCAATTTTGAACTATTTGGCAAAAAAGATTAATTGTTGAGGTAAAAGTCTGCCAGTCTGTATGTCTAAAAATATTATTAAACTGTCAATAAAATATAATCACAATTATAATGAATTTAAAGTAATGAAATTAAATTAATTAAATTACTGTATTAAAATTTATCAAATTTAAAAGAAATAACTAAATCTAATTAATTGGTTAGATTTTAAGTTTTTAATCAAATCTGTATGTCAAATTTTGATTGAATTTGGTAAAAAAGTGTAAATCGACATTTATGACTTAAGTTCGATAACCAGTCAGATGAGGGTTTGCAGAGCAAAATTAGATAAAAAAAAAAATTATATATAACTAGCTGTTCCTGTCACTGCTTCGCCCGTGATTGAATTTATTTTATTAGTAATTCAAGTGAGCTCGTTCGCAACGCTCACTCGCCGTCACGTTTAACTCGTTCGCTGCGCTCACTCGCCTTTCCGGTCTGCTCATTCGCTACGCTCACTCGCCGTTATGGTTTAGCTCGTTCGCTATGCTCACTAACTAATCTGGTTGTTCAAAAACCAGTCAGATGGGGGTTAGCAAATGAAAATTAGAATTTCTCTATAGGGTATACGCTATTATGGTAGTAGCCATGGTAAGACCTAAGCACGGGACCATGGTACTTTTCTATTTTGAGGTCCCCAGAAGCCAAAAACACTATCCGTTCATTTTCATATATATGTATTCTGTATATGTATGAATATGTGTGTGTTTGTCCGTGGTACTGATAACTTTTGACAGGGACCTCCGATTTGGATGAAATTTGGTGTGAAGATGTAGGATCAGATCTATTTTCATGAGTTCATGAACCAGCAAAATTGGGTTATGGGAACGGGGTTTTTATGGGGTATCAAAAGGGTCAAAAACTTGGTTTTGACACCATTTAAAAGAGCTTGAAAAAAAAAAACAATTTTGCATTTTGTATTTTTTACTTGGCTTTACTGGTTACGGAGAAAATCCAAAAATGTATTTCCCATGGTATTTTAATACGAAATCAACAAAACCATGTATCTTGCTTATTTATTTACATAACTTAGTCAAATTTAGTATGAACATTATCTAGATTTGGTTGAACTTATCCTTGTTTACAAAGCCCATATGGCGGCAAACCTACACACTACCCATGGGGTTTATGGGTAGATAAAAAAGTACCAAATTTTGATACAATTTTGTGTTTAACTTCACCAATTATTGATTAACCTACTTTTTCCAACAACACAGCTTGGCAGCAAACCTACATACTCTATGGAGTTTTATGAAGAAAGTAAAAAAATCATAAATTTCATCGGAAATTCGCTGAGTAGGCAGTTCTGCTACGATTAGGATATTTTGATTTTTATATAAGTAGCTGTTTCCACCACGGAATCACCCGTAATTGAATTTATTTTAAAGGCAATTCAATCGAGCTCGTTCGCTACGCTCACTCGCCGTCAGGTTCAGTTCGTTCCCTGCGCTCACTAACTTTTTGGGTTAGCTCATTCGCTGCACTCACTCGTCGCAACACCTCCTAGAATAATAAGAGAAGGCCAGACGACTGAAAAAGGCCGTAGCCTGGAATATAAGGCCAGACGACATTACGTCTTATAAATAGGCTGATGTATTATGTTATGATGTAAGAAAGTGAAAAAAAGATATGCTAATGTCAGGGGTTTCATCTGTCATGAATATTTGATACATAAAACAAAAAATCAAAACAACATGAGATGTTTACCCTCTGGACATCGTTATTTTGTTTCTCCATTTATATGTTAGATCAGTTCCTAAAATCATAGGTGTGAAGCCATTAACTTTGATTGCAGAGAATCAATTTAGATACGTTTTTCAGTCTTAGGAAGGCTAAAAACGTGTAAATTTTTTTGATACCACTGCTACCGTCATAATTTCTTCGACAACCAGGAATGCAACATTTATAAGGCATGCTAGTATTTTGCAAAAACGTTTATTACATTGAAACTAATTTCGTGATTTTAGAATTAAACAACAATAAAATTAGTTCATAAATTTTAAGAGATCAAACTTAATTTTGACAAAAAAGCAAAATAGTAAAATACTTGACATAACCTTGGGTGATTTATGGAATGTGTACAAAAAGCCAAATAACAAATATTGTAAACATTACATTTTTTGCCTCAATTTAGCTTACGTCACTACCCAGCTGCCCTTTTTAAATATGAAATTCTGGGGACTACCAGCACCATCTAAAGCATGAGTTGGAACTAATGATTTCACACACTAGCCTACTTAAATTACGTAATGAATTTCAGTCGTCTGGCCTTCTCTTATTACTCTAGGAGGTGTTGCTCGCCGCCAGGTTTAGCTTGTTCGCTGCACTCACTCGTCGCAAGTCTATAATACTCTATTAATTTTTATTACCAATCTTACCTTAGTATTTTAAATAAAACAGATGTTTTTTATACAACTTATATTGCGGCATATAGGGCACGCCTCCTTGGCCTGAAACCAAGGCGGAAGTGCATTGGACCCGTGAAGGTTCCTGACAGAGGTTACGCAAACACCAATAATTTAATCAGACCACTTGCCAGCTTTGATGAGAATTAAATTACTAACAAAAAATGAGAGTTGAAATACTAATAAATAACGCCCAAATCAATACATGGTTTGAACAAGCCAACAATTCCTAACACATGGTCTAATAATTCACATGAATATTAATACTGGACTGAATTTGGTCGAATAATTAAACCAATTGGAAACCTAAATAATTAATTATGTAAAATCCACCCTAACCATTGTTAATTAACTGACTAGGCACCATACCTTGGCGAGGGTAACCCCCGCTTACCCGGTCCTTAGCCCTGCTGCGACATCTTGCTTCTTTCGTTCCTCCTTTCAGACAACCTGCGTCTCCCGACCGTCTTACCTGGTGCGCTCCGCGCATGCGCGAAGCGATCAGGTGACTTCCGCTGATCACCTGGTTTTGCTTTTGGGTACTCGACAACTCCACAATATTCATAAATGTAATCATTATGTTCCAATTCAAAAATATGTTGCTTCCATAAGAATAACAGGGTAACTTTGTATACGTGTGGGGTGCAGCCCTTTGTGAATATTAATATGAAAATAGTTAGCCTTTCCTATTTTAAGCCTAGAGAATGAGTATACATAATTTCAGCCCTATAGCTAGGCGGAAAGTTGGAGAATTAGTGATGAGTGAGTGAGTGAGGGCTTTCCCTTTTATATGTTTAGAAGATTTTTGGAAACTTTAAATTTTAGATTCCACTATTGGATTTAAAAAAAAACTGCATAATTTTGTGCTTCGATGATCATTGCTCGGCATCAATTGGTTACAGAGATAGTGCAATTGTTTCACAGTGTGATCCAATGATTCTTGTGCGTAACAAAAACCATTTTATACCTCACTGTTAATATGTGTGCAGCAAAAAAACTTGACATATGGCCTCATCTGGCTGTGGTATACTATTTTAGCACAAAAATGTTTCAAATAAGATGTTTTCTGCAGCAACAAACCTGCGTACTCAACTACATGTTATTCTTATTGAGAATAATTTTAAAATGTTATATATATTTAATTAATTCGGTAAGGGTTTTCTCTGTAACATCCCTTTTACAACCTTCATACTAACCAATTTTTACAGATGATGTGTAGTTTAAAACTCTTGATGTAGCACACCGGAGGATGGTAATTAATTGAAAAAAGTCATTTTTAGTTTAGGGCTTCGTGCCCCTAGCCTTTAATTTATTTGTAGAAGGTGCCAACAAACTAGAAGTGCTGACCAACTTGCACTATAACGGGGTTAAAAGTGCATTGTATTTAAACAGGTGATTACTTTCAGATGAGTTTTTAGCCAAAGTTAGATTGTTTAAAAATATATATCGTTTGAAGACGGAAATATATTAGAACTAGCAACAGAGGCGTTTCATAACCAATTCATGTTCAAGACAGCTGGGTGTCAGGAATGCATCGGGCATTGAACCCCCTATCTGGAACATATTCTTGTACATGTCAGGGGGGAGGGGGTTAGGAAAGCAGCGGCCATGGAAACCCCTAGCTGAAACATCAGTAGACATTCGGTTGTTTAGAGGGCCGAGCGGACCGTTGTCACAGTACATGGGGGTTGCCCCCTTGAATGGTCAAACGGTCGTCAAATGGCCGAACGGGTCTCACCCTTTCTCCTCCTTTAATATCACGTCCTTCCGGGGACTTGTGCAAAATGCCCATTAAAAGAAAGCGTGCTTAACGGTTCGACCGGGGTTTCCTTATCCACCAATAACAACAGTGTACTTCTTGACAAAAAAAAATTCTTTGTAAATACTTCATCTGAGTTTATTTAACAATCTCCCATAATCAGGTTGAATAACATCACAAATAAGTTGGCCCACAACCCTTACATCTTGGGACAAAGGCAAGTTTAGGATGTTCAAGACATAATTTTTTCGATAATTTTCAAAAGCCTATGAATATTGTAATCTAGTTGTCACAAAACATCAGTATCATTTGTAAAACAAAACTTTAGTGGTTTAAAATAAAGTTGTAATAAATATGACGTCGCCGCCAAGATACGAAATAACCGGTTGGCCAATTTCTAGACCGGAGTGCTAAACCGATCGCTCTACGACTGTAGTAAATTATCAAAATAAAGCAGCATTATGATTTGACTTATCGGACAATTGACTGCATAACGTCAAAACAAGTGTGTTCGTTCCTTTTTATGCTCGAAAATAGTATTCAATATAAATGTAAACAATTTATTAGAAATGACCATCAACAATTTAACCATTTAAGGCCCCTTTTATACATCGTGTGTTTCGACGTGCGTCAAAAGACGCGGGTAAAATAAATACGTTGCAGTAGAAGGAGCATTTATATCCCGCTCCGATGGTCGCCCGCCACGCGTCATTCAATGTAAATTTGAGTAGTTTGGAAGTCTTAGACATTTGTCCAAAGGATTGGGAAAATTCTATTGTTAAGTCACGTCCGCACTGGCCAAACATTCGTGGCGAACTTGTTCGGCAAACACAAAAAATCGCAAACATTCTTAATTACTGGCCTTATGATTTACATTCAAAAATGTTTGCAACGAACAAACAAAACTTCAGAAGAACTTTATTCGGCGAATATGTTTGGCCAATGCGGACGTGGCTTGACTTAGATAACGTGTCCCTAAGAAAATTGTATGATTAATTTTTGACCAATTAGGCCCAATCTTAAATAGGCTATTGTTGATATACTAATAGATTAGTGTAGGTAAAAAAATTGTTTTTAGTACAACATGCATGTAAATTGGCCCAGTAGAAAGAAGTCTCAGATGAACTGTTCAAAAATTTTTTTCCTTGGGTACTGTTTGACGGCTGGATAACTTATGTACTTATAATAATTTTAATTTATTTAAAATAGCTTTACTTAATACATAGGCTACATGAGGTTGTTATTTTCCCTCTTACGATTTAGTGTGTTGAAAATAAAAATTTAATCCTTCAAATAAATAAGGGGGTTTACGAAAATGAAGATAAAAAATCAGTTACAACTATTCACCCTCGTAAAATTGTATATACTGTAAATGTAACTAATATTAATCTCAATGCAAAATTTATCTCAGTAAATTCACTTCAATTAGCCGAGACAGCGCAAACCAGACGACAACATGATACAAAAAATGTACCATGATCAGATGAGGACGGACGGCACGCACATTCTCACGGGTACGCGTCAGATTGTCACCCGTCAGATTGGCACCACGACAGTTTGGCACCGATCCTAGAGGTGACAATCAGTCGTGTGCGCTACCCGACAGGTTGTCACCCCGAGAAGGGCCGGTGCCAATCTGTCGTGGGGACAACTAGACCCCTACCGCTAACGGTGACAATCTGACGGTGCGCTACCCGACAGGTTGGAACCTCGGGAAAGGCGCGATGCCAATCTGTCGTGGTGACAACCTGACGCCGGTTGCAATGGGTGACGATCTGTCGTGACAGTACCCGACATAATGGCACCACTATGCTCAGTAGGTCATCCTCGTTTTACTTATAATATAATATTTATAATTTCCTAAGACCTAATCTGATGAAAAAAAATCAAAATAAAACAAGACAAATTTTATTAAATAGTACTAACTATTATGATTTGTAACTATAGCCTATACCTAATGACTGATAAAAACATGATAAAATAGTGTTAATATTTGCTTGAAATTGAATTAAAAATTTGTTTTTAGAAAGGCAAAAACCAATAATTCATGTTTCGTCAAATCTAAATTATTAAATTATTTTTTAGAACTATTATGCAAATATTTGCCTCATAAAGAAAAATCAATATTTACTACTGATTAGAGTAAAATATTCCTAAGCAAAATTAATTTTCAGCAAAACGTCATCGAGCGTTGCACACGAAAACTCAGGCCTAACGGGCCTGCTTACAATTTTGGTCACGTGACCAGATGCGGTCAAATTTCCATTATTTGGAAGCATTGCAATAGCCTAACTTAGTATCAGTTTTACGTGTAGTTTTAAATACAAGTAAATGAAATCATAAGCATAGACTATATCATTCTAATCCTCATTAAATTACAAATTAAATTATAGGCTACTAATGACCCTCTGATTGTAAATGGTAACATATAAGATTATTTTGGAAACAAGCAATAAAAATTAAGTAGGCAAATTTGAATATGATTGTCTTTATAAGAGTAGGCCTACAAATCAATTAAATTTAAAAAATAAATTATAAAAATTATGAATGTTGTAAAATTTTTTTATAAATTTGTAATGCTGTCAACACCTGCATTACGAGCTTAACACCTGCATAACAGAATTGCAAGGAGCGCGAAGGAAGTATTTAACAGAGTACATGTAAACAATATGTGTTGCACTCAATTCGATCATCATATACTACCAACCTAATACATACATCTACATTTTCTTCCTCTTCAAATTGACATTTCATTTGACTAGTAATAACGATGTACACTACATCAAATAAAAATTTTAGCTAACGGTCATCTGCCAGCCGTTCGCCATTTGTTATGAAGTTCGAAAATACGAATATTGTACATTCAAACCTAAGAGATCTTACGATGAATTGATACTAGTTAGGAACTCTTTTGACAAACCAGAGGTGCCAATACAAATTTATACGATACAAATTACTACCTGAGCTAGGTAAGTTCAAAAAGTAATGTTTCGACTTTTCAAACGTGGTGGCTACTTGGATTGACGTCGCAAAAAATCTACAAATATTCTATGAGTTATTAGTGGCTGTAACACAACTAATTATCAGTTATCTCTTATTATAATAAGAAGTTTCAGAATATTACCTTTCATATGATATAATAATGTAACCACTTTCAAGTTGTTTTTCACCTGTGTTTTACTAGTACAAAATGTTTAGACGTAGATAACCGTTTCGCGGCCGTGGCACTATAAACGGCGTCTCCCACTGCTCTACTTAAATCTTGTCTATTTACTTTATTTTATTTCTTGCGCAGGGCTTTTGAAAGCGCGGCGCCCGGTGCTTTGCAAAAGAGCTCACGCTAACCAGGGGAAAGCTTTATAATACAAATGCAATTTTTTGTGAGACCTATACTATTATACAAGGAGTGTCTGTGGTTATGTGTTTTCATCCATCTGGAAATCTAGCTCGTACATGGGCGGAGTTACGGGGGACAAGGGGGCAATGGCTCCCAACTTGGAACAGATTTACTTTTAATCCGCTTTTATTATAAATTATAGTTACCACTTACCCATTTTCTAAAACTAAGTTTGAAAACTGTAATTTTTTAACATTAGTGCTATGGGTTTGCCATAAAAAGGCAAAGACATAACATTGAAAGTTAAAAAATAACAGAATGCTACTTTTAAGCATTGTTTTTTACAATATTTACTTTTTAACTTCAATTGCTTATCTTATAATTTTGTTATTTTAACTGTCAAATTTTATTTACCATTCCTAGGTCTTGAACCCAGCTTAAACCGAGGTTCTTTTGATATGCACCGTGCTCTCACAGAGGTATTTTGATGGATGGATAACGTAATAAAAAAGGCAAAAATTTATAATACTGTACCCAGTTTGAGCTGGATCCTAGCTGTTTCCTCCCTGGAGTTGTCACCTACGCATCTGTGCTGCTTCCTGCCTTTTATATCAATTTTATTAATTTTTATAACAACAATGACCTATATTTTAAAGTCGACCAATTTTCATAATTACCAAAAAGAAGACATCACTCTTTTATACATCTTTTAAGGCAAAGATTAGTTAGTTGTAGATCAGGGGTGGACTGACACTATGAAAAGGGCGGTGGAATGGGTACCGGAGGGGCGCCATAAAATATATACATATATGGCATTCATATTATTGTGTATATAATAAGGGTATTTATTATACATGTTTCGACTATCATATAATTTTCTAGCAATTAAAACTGTAACCATACAATATAGTTTAATTTAAGTTAATAGTACCAGGGGGACCGAGCTTAAGCTCGGTAATATTATTATTTTCGTTCTCATACAAAGCTTGTTCGCTCCGCTCACTCGCCCTCTTCGATTTTAAAGACGAGCTCGTTCGCTTCGCTCACTCGCCAGGCCAAAGGGTGCTGCACTTTGGTATAATTTTCCTAAACTACAGGTTAAAGATGTAACTCATTGGTTTATATCTACAGTTATCAGCTAATTTGTGTTCAATTTAAAAATCTCCATAAGGATAACATGGAAACTTTGAAGGGCTCTAGAACGAAAACCGGATTTTTCCCAGACATGGGACCAGCTCCAATCGATTTCTGGTGGCCAAAACCCCCATATTCAATCAAAAAATCAAAAATCCTTGGAGCGAAAAAAAAGTTTGCCAGGACAAACGGAGCTTGTTTTAGAGTATAAGATATAATAATTTAATATACAAAGGGTTTATAGTTTAATTACTTGAAAATGACATAGTTGAAACATGTGACAAAAAAATATGGATACTTTGGTCTTTATTTCTAATGATTATAATAACAGAATCCCTTAAAATTTAAACAATTTACAATGTATCTATAGAAGTATATTACTGTAGTTTGTAAAATACAGTTAATCAAACAAGTGTTAAAACAGTAACTTCTTAATTTTCAATAAACATTACAAACTTATATTAAAAATCAAACTAATGAAAGTAAAAATAACTTTACAATAAATATTTGAAGGCTTTGTAGGCAAATATTAAACTCGAAAGCTGTAGTTTTTTAAATCTTTATCAAGACCAACATATTTTATTTACATTACTGTTACCAATTACTGTTTGTTTATATTGCTGCCCATAAAAGTTAAGTCAACATACCAACAGTTTATACGTGAAGAAGTCTTCGTAATTGTTCACTCTTCTCACTCAGCTTGTCGATTATCTAATTGATCGAAAAAAAATAATCATCGATAATAATTATCGATAATATTCGATAATATTCAATAATAATAATTAATTATCGATAATAATTATCGAATTGATCTTGACAAGAATATCTCACTCCATGTTCATGAAAAATAAGGTCTGAAGGTGTTCATCAGTGAGTCGTGAGCGGAGAACGGAGCCTTGTTTTGATATATTTTAATTTTTCAAAGGGTTGTTCATATGGAACATGGGTAGTTGGTAATGTCAAGAGATATACTTAAAGACTTTAAAAAGGTTAAGACTTAAAAAGATTTGTGTACAGCCTTGAAAACAAAAACATTGAACTCATTTGGGTCTCTTTATTCGTCGTTGGAAACGTCTTCTTCCGAGAGCTCACCTTCAAAATCATCGGTTGGTTCTGTTATGTTTACCGGCTTCGACAACTGGTGATGACACGGTGATTAAAATATACTAATTCCAGTAATTTCTCCTCCAGTTTCCCCTCCTCGCAATCGGTAACAAATTCTATTATCCTTTGAAAGCTAGAAAAATTAATGTCAATGCTGTTAAGCCGCTTGGGATCAAAATATTTTAAACCTAAGCATAGACTTTGTTTTGCTGAAAACTTTTCGTTCATACATTTGACAGCTTGATCTATAACACAGTTAAAAACGGTTACTTCAAATCGGCGATTGCTGTCTTCAATTAGGCCACGTCTCCTGATAAGGTTTCCCCCGGCATTTTCTTCTTCTTCCTACTCTCACCCCAGGCAGTTTTGTTTCTATGATGATTTCTTCCATATTTGGAACTGTACCCGACAAGTGTTCGGTTTTGTTCGTTATTTCAGTGACGAAGACCTATGCAGCTTTGAAGACATCGGCAAACTTGGACCTAGCACCTTTTAAATCCTAAAGGCGACTTTTTTCCTAAGTCAAGATCCTTGGTTTGCATTTAATCTGTAAGTGGCGTGGTGTGCTAAAATATCATCAGGAAATTCATTACAACGACGATTGCCTGGAAACTGCATAGTTTCTGTAAAATGCAAATACAAAGCATCGTTCCTTGCCTGTTAAAATTGTCGATTTATTAAAATAAAAAAATTACAAGAGTCGTTTTAATACGCATATTTATATTCAAAATTGTTCAAATTCCAGAATAAATACAAATATACACTCTGTGTAAGGTTTAACAAAATCATCCCCCTGGGATTGACCTTTACTCGTAAAAGATCTCTTTATTCGTCGTTGGAAACGTCTTCTTCCGAGAGCTCACCTTCAAAATCATCGGTTGGTTCTGTTATGTTTACCGGCTTCGACAACTGATCGCAATGATCGCGCCCAGGCTGACAGCTGTTTCACCGCACAGGTTAGCCAACTATGCCGAGTCATTGCTGCACGAAAGAGTTCCCAGTTGGAGCAATTTATCAAAATTGGACATTCAATTTATACGAAGATAAACGTATTGTGTTCAAGTCATGAAGTGCAAACACATAATTATCGTTTTAGGAAAAATAAAAATTCACAAATATTGAACTTTCAAAAAAAATTTTACAATTCCTTGTAATGAAAAAATCTTGTCCTAGGGGCGCCGGGGCGCCTTGATGGGGAGGGCGCACCGGGAATTTTCCCGGTGTCCCGGCGGCTCAGTCCACCCCTGTAGATAAGTATGTATAGTTACTAACGTAGCCTTACTCAAGTCATTATATATAATTTTGTTTATACGAAATACTACTGTAAACATATAATTTGTTTTTATTATTATGTTTAATAAATTATCTATGTTTGTTTCAGTTGTTTATGTATAGTCAATAAAAACAGTTTACACTACAATAAATTAGGTTAATGTTATTAGCAACATCCTAAATGTTACCGGTATGTATTATTTTTGCATATACAGAGAGTTCAGTATATGATAAAAGTTACAGATAATTTGATATTTTTGGAAGGTCCACCGGTAATTTTCCAGAGATGACCACAATCAATTGCATTTTGGTCAATTTAAAAGAAGGTCACTGGTGCCTACGTAAAATAAACTCAAACTGTCATTCAAACACTAATACACCATTAAAATTTACAGATGTGAATGAAACATATGGTCCGGTTGAGAAGGAAAAATTAAAATGCTTTTAGTACAAGAAATGATTTTTATTGCAAAACAATTTAAAAACATTGCATCAACAGTTAGTACAAACATTGTAAAAACATTGTTAACAGTTTATTTACCATAAAAAATGAATTTATTCGTAATACTAATTTTTGTTTCGCCACAAAATTCAAAAATTTTCTTACAATGCTTACTATGAATGTTATAAAACTGTGCCACATAAAACAGGGCTTTAATGAGAATTCACAACAGCATTAAGTGTATTACTATTTATATTTTGACTTTCATGAAATATAAATTAAAAACCTATCTTAATCAATAAATAAGGTTATAGCAGGGGTGCCCACGGGGGGGGGGGGCGGTTACGACGCAGAATGCGTCGTTGAAATTTTGGGAGGAGGGGGGGCGATTTTTTAAGTATACTTTTATGATGGGTATTAAAACTAAAGTTTTTTTTAGTACTTAGCAATATCATTTTTAGTAATAAATAGCAATAGCAATTTTTAGTAATAGCACTTTATCATTGTATGATAAAAATTGCATGTTTACTATATTCGACTTGGGTGAATTGTGTTAATAAAAATGGGAAATACAACTAAAACTAAATGTATTATGTAAATATAAATAATGTATATTTAGTTGTACATATAGTTGTAATGTATATAAAATGTATAATACATTGTTTAAGAATTTATGTGTTATAGTTTTAAGAGCAGATTTAGGTCAATACGTCACAAAATAATAAGTTTAAAAACACTAAACAGGCTGTTATTATAATTAATTTTAATAATTTTAAAACGCATTTAAAATAATCAACTATTTAATTAAGTACATTCCTTTAATTGCGATTGTTGCTCTGGTACGATTAGAACGACGCGCATGGCAAAGCACAATGCCAAAACGTGGCAACAGCGCCAGGTAGTGGAGAGCGGTGGAAGAAGTTGGCGAATTCCCCTGTAGGAGCGCCACCGTCCGGCTGACTCCGCGATGCCACAATACGTATAAATGGACGGCACACACACAATAATGCAAAATAATCGATTGTGACATCCATGTATAATAATGCTTGGGATGTTACAAGGAAGCCAAAAATATGATTTTTTGTTGTGGCATCTTGTGTAAGCTGCCACAATATTTTACAATGCTACAACACGGTGAAATGTCAACCGAAAGATGCCACATTCCACTGTTTACATGTACACACACACACACACACACACACACACATATATATAAATTATTAATATTAATAAAAACGTTATGAGATAGAATAATATGAAATGAAAAAGATAAATTGTTAATTTTCGTTTATTACAATAAGCGTTTTCAAGCAAGGAAGAAAGAAGGATGAAACTTTGACATAATCTTCTATTTTAAAAGATTATGTCAAAGTTTCATCCTTCTTTCTTTCTTGCTTGAAAACGTTTATTGTAATAAACAAAAATTAGCAATTTATCTTTTTCATTTCATATTATTCTATCTCATAACCTTTGAATTAATATGACAGTCGTTTGACACTTCTCCAAATAAGAAATAGAGGGATTTTAATACAAATAGTCACGCCTCTGAGCGGGTTGCCGCGCGAAAAACGCGGTCGCGGCAGCAGCTCAACAATGGAATTTCATAAAAACTGCTCCCGGTGAAGCGGTACGATCGTGACTAGCCTCAGATAAATCGCTCTATCTCGCTTATTTATGAACCGATTTTCATAGTTTTTACATAGTTGGATTTTAAATTAAATTTTACAAAAAACATATATTAACATAAACTTTGCTAACTTATGTAGTTATTATGCAATTTAATTTTAAAAACTTTAAACAGCCGCCTTTGAATAGGTCTTTACTTAAATAAGCTGTGTTCCGAATTTCAAGTTATTACGTCAAGCCGTTCTTAAATAAAAAATTATTCTTTAAAAAATACAAAATGGCAGCTGTACGGGTAACTATGGAGTTTTGCAAATTTTTAATATAATATTTTGTCTTTTCTTTGGTCCAGGAATAATACCAGAAAAGGTCGGTAGGGAGTTCAGAGACACCCTGTATATAAGTGTGAATTAAAATGTATGTCCATACTGTTTAAAAGGTAGTGTTTAATTAATTAATTATATCAGAGTAAATCATAGTAAAGACATTTTATTTCACTAGATGTGTTCACTACAAAACATAATAATTATAATCAAAACAATAACAATAAACACATGTTCACAATAATCATATGCTTTACAATTTATATCCAAACACGCCCCTTTTCAAACTATGAGCTTTTGTGGCGGAATAACTCTTCTACCAGTACTTGAATGTGCAATCAAGGGTCTTATATACCAGGAGTTTCGGCGGAAGATTTTCCCATCTACCTTTACCACATACGACCTGTTTGGAAGTACATCATGTATCACTCCCTCTTCCCACTGGTAGTTATAAACATTTCTCACTAACACCTTTTGCCCCTTTTCAAACACATTAGCATTCCTTAGAGCTGTCCTGTTATATTGCTTAGCTTGACCAAGTTTTTCAGTTACTGATTTGTCATCAACTACCTGTGGCTTAAGTTTTGATGGTCTGATGGGTATTTTGACATTCAAAATTCTGCTTTGGAGAAGTTGCGATGGAGAATATTTTAGACCTGCTACAGGAGATGACCGATAGTTAAGAAGATACAAACTTAACTCTGAATTATCATACTTTGCTTTTTTCAGCATTGACTTCACTATACCAACTGACTTTTCTGCAAGCCCATTGCTGCGAGGATAGTGAAGGCTAGTAAACTTAGCTTCAAAATTCCAAGCTTTACTGAATTCTAAGAATTCTTGTGAGTTAAACGGGACATTGTCACTTACGAATATACTTGGTATACCAAACCGTGCAAAGATGGGCTTTATTGCAGAAATAACTGTGGATGCTTTCTTATCTCTTATACGCTCAACTTCGATCCATCGAGAATAATAGTCAACTAACACCAAATAACTCGAATTTTCAAAATCTGCTGTCAGCTGCTACTTTGTAAAATGGAATGTCAAACACTTCATGAGACTGAAGTGGCTCTTTCAACTTAGCACGTTGAAACTTAGCACATGTAGCACAATTTTCAATAAGATTCTTCAGATCAGAGTTTATCCCTGGCCAGTAAACGAGCTCTTGCACTTTCAACTTCAACTTATTAAAGCCCAAGTGAGTTTCATGAAGTGTTTGTAATGTGTACCATCGTAACGGAGGTGGCACCAATAATCTTTCATTATAATATACTAGACCATCTTGAACGGTTAAGTCATTTCGAATACTGAAATAGTGCTGTAGTTCATGACTGCCTGAAGGGCATTTGTTCGGCCATCTATATATATAATTCTGTAAGCGAAATTTCTTGAGCAAAATTGTGAGCGTGATACAAATCGCAGGAAGATGGGAGTGGTCTCAAATTAAAGGTCTTGGTCCCATACACGAGGGAAAACTATCGGCGTGTCCATAATGTTAACAGGAAATGAGAAATCACGTAAAACGTCCTCCATAAGAATAGCATGGGGATTCGAAAGACGTCTGCTTTGTGTACATTAAAACATGTGTTATGGTTTAATTTTAAAACGAGACACAGATGATAAAATTGAGTGAAGACAAAAAAATAATTTACACCAAGAGAAGCAATCTATCTTTAAATATAATTCTGTAAGCGATATTTCTTGAGCAAAATTGTGAGCGTCATAGAGATCACAGAAAGATGGGAGGGGTCTCAAATTAAAGGTCTCGGTCCCATAAAGCGTATCCATAAAGTTACAAGGAAATGAGAAAAAGATTAAAACGTCCTCCTTAAGAATAGCATGGGGATTCGAAAAATGTCTTCTTTGTGTACATTGAAACATATGTTTTGGTTTTATTTTAGAACGAGAGACAGATGATAAAATTGAGTAAACAACTATTCATAGCCAAATGACAAAAATTAACCCCAGAGTGGTAATACTATAATAAGACCTTTGACCTTTTGTTGCTTTGAGCGACTAAAAATTCTACTAGGATGAGAGTTAACCTTACATATCATTACAAATTGACTGCTGATTTTACTGATGTTACTATAATTTAGATTGTACAAAAAAACTGAGCGTGTATGCAAATCATAAAGAGCTTTCTGATCGTTGATAGAGATGCAATGGGCGAAGAATTGTGTTGTTTAAGATACACTTTCATTATTTCCATTGTTTTGGTTTTATTTTAAGACGAAAAGTGCCAAATGATCATATTGAATGACGATGACACATTGATACTTAAATGTGTCAGTCAGTGAAGTTTCGGTATTCTGTTTTGCTGAATTTTCTGAAAAACATTTTAGGCATTTCATATATTGTAGGGTTATAGAAGACGAGTTAAATAAAAGAAGTTTGTCCTACATACTAGAGTAAAAAGCAGCAGGTGAAAAACTTGACAACAAAGTGGGAAATATATAAGAATGATTATTTTCTGAAAGGTTCTCCTTAAAGATTCTCTATGTTGTGATTTAAAAAAAAAAAAAATCTGCTTTGTTTACACAAAATCAAGAGTTTTGATTAGGAGGGATGAATATCCACAGCAATTTAAGATGCACTTTGAGGTGCTGTGTTTAAATTTTGTGACTAAACATAAAAAACCAGACAGGTGCTAAAAAATCAATGTTTTTTTTTTCATTGCCACTTTTCTATGTTATATTAAAAAACCGCCACAGCTCAATTAAGGGACTACGATTTCTTTCAAAACTTATTTTCCATAGATCTATATGAGTTTAACAACAGACAAAATAGAGCATTTACAACGAGTGCCCTAATAGTACAGGATTGATAAGAGTACTTGGGGACGAATGGTCTGTTCAAACGGTATTGTTAAAATATTATATACCGCAAATTAAAATTAAATTTTCTGGAAACCTTCGTTGTGGAAGAAATGGTAATACGCTATGGTTCATGCTATTTTAATTTTATGATTAGGGGCTTGAGCCCCTATGAGCCACTAGTCCTTGATAAAATCTCATAACTTCAGATAAAGCTTCATCATTTTTGGTTTCTTTCAAATATTGATCCACAGTGTTTGGATTAACCTTAACCTCATTTATGGTATGAACAACATCTAACATACTTTCATCATCTTGGTTTTGTGTTGGCAGACACTGTCTGGAGAGAAGATCAGCTACGTACAATTTCTTGCCGGGAACATACTTCACACAAAAAGAATATTTCAGTAATTTCAGCCTCAGCCTTCTCAAGCGGTTATTTTTTACCTGATGGAAGTTCTTGTTAAAAATCGACAATAAGGGAGCATGATCCGACTGGACTTCAATATTTGAGTGTCCATAAACAAAATTATGGAATTTCTAAAATGCATACACAATTGCTAGAAGTTCCTTCTCAATCTGTGCGTAGTTCTTTTCACTTTCGGTCAGTGACCTAGAACCGAACATCACAGGTTTCCCATTCTGAAACAGAGAGCAACCAAGAGAAAAATTACTAGAGTCTGCTTGGACAGTTATTGGAGCTTCAGGATCAAATGGACTAAGTAAAGCAGCAGTCTTGATTTTTTCCTTCAGTTTTTCAAAGCAGTCACTGTGATGCGGTGTCCACTGGAAAACTACATCCTTTTTCAATAATTCTTGGAAATACGAACAGTGTTCTGCTAGGTTTGGTACAAAAGGCCGTAGGTAATTAACTGTACCTAAAACTCTTTGAAGCTCTGTTTTGCTCGTTGGATTCTTCAGTTCATTGATAGCTCTTATTCTGTCATTGTCTGGTTTCACACCATTACAATCAAATTCTTGTCCCAAAAACTTCACCCTTTCAACAAAGTACTGAATCTTGTCTTTATTCAACTGAACATGGTTTTTTCTTGCAACATTTATGACTTCACGAATCGTCTCGTATAACTCTTCTTTTGTTTCTGCTGCACATAGAATGTCATCAAAGTAGACCACAACTCCATTAATATTACTAAAAAACTTAGTTACTGTTTTGTGAAAATACTCTGGAAGAACGGAAAGTCCAAATGGCGCACGCAAATAACGATACGTACCAAATGGAGTGCTAAATGTACACAACTTTGACGACTCTTCATCGAGGGGGACCTGATGGAACCCATCTTTTAAATCAAACACACAAAAGTATCTTTTCTTTGCCAATTTAGCAGTTATTTCATCAAGAGTAGGAATCAAAACATAGTCCCGAATTAGATACTTATTCAGTTCCTTAGGATCAATGCAAACTCTTAAGTCCCCAGTTTTATGTTTCTCTACTATTACCAAGTTGTGCACCCATTCTCCAGCATCACACTTTTCAATTATGTTTCTTGATTCCAATGAGTCCAACTTCTGCTTAAGTCGCTCCGTTAGTTTATTTGGGATTCTTCGGGCAGGCGAACTTTTTGGAATAGCTCCTTCCTTGAGTTTCAGCTTCAGAACTTCAGGAAAACAACCTTGGTTAATAAATACATCTTTATTCTCCTCGACCAGTGTATTCACATCAGGTATGCCATTCAATGTACCAACCGTGAGCCTTTTAATGAGACCCATCATAATCGAGGAGTTAAGTCCTAGTATGGGTGTAGCTTTTTCACTATCAACCACAATGAATGTTATCTGATACAATTTTGAAGCAACTTTAACCGGAAGGGTAACTTCACCAACAGACCTTATTTTAAATCCACAGAAAGCCTCTAATCTAGTTTTAGAAGGTTTAATCTCAACAGTTCTCGGCAGTTTCAAAGAGCTAAGGGTTTTAGTAGAGAGGACATTGACATCAGCCCCTGTGTCTATCTTAAACACAACGAATGTCTTGTTTATTTCTAGTTTAACCGTCCAATGACTAGCTTTGATCCGATCAACATTGACAATAGCCCCTACTTCTTCATTAACTGTCCATTCACACTGTAATAGGTTATCTGGAGCACTTGATTCGACATCAAAATTGCCCATTGGCTTAGACCTGCATACTTTGGCAAAGTGATTGGGTTTTTTACACTTGGTACATATTTTATTCTGAGCAGGACATGGTTTTCTATCATGAAAGTATCCACATCGTGGGCAGCTAGGACCAACCTGGCCACTGTTTGTAGTTTTACTAGATGAGCAAGTCGCATTCGGTGCTGGTGCAGGATGGAATCTGTTGTTCACCTGTTTGCAGTGGTCTTTTTGTCTGCTAATATCTTCAATTCTGTTGCTGTACAAGGTTTCCTTAGATTCACTTTTCAGTAAAATTTTCATATTGTCTTCAGCTGCTTCAACCGATCTACAGTACTGCACAACTTTCTCTAGTGATACATCGTCACGTAGAAGCCGCTCCTTGACAGACTTAGAGGCAATTCCAATAATAATTTGGGACCGTAAAAGTTTTTCTTCTTGATTCTCAAATTCACAGTGACGAATTAGAGATTTTAGATCAATATAGAACTTATCGAAACTTTCCTCTTCTCGTTGTTTCCTAGACAAAAACATATGAATTGCCATTGTTTCATTTCTTTTTGGAACGGAATATTTTTCCAATACATTCAATATGCTAAGTACGGTTTCATTTTCATCTTCACTTTTTTTGATTGTGTTATATAACTTCAAAGCTTCACTCCCTAAAAGGTTTTTCAACCTAGCCACCTGGACTTTGTTTGACTTCTTGTCAGTTTCAGTGGCTTCCAAATATATCAAAACTTCTTCCTTAAACCGTTTAAAATTATTGGCAATGTTGCCAGTTGTACAATTTAAAACTTCTGGTTTATGAAAATCCATACTATTCCTTTTCTATTTTATTCACTTAAATCATTGACTGCGCCATGTTTAATAAATTAATTATATCAGAGTAAATCATAGTAAAGACATTTTATTTCACTAGATGTGTTCACTACAAAAAATAATAATTATAATCAAAACAATAACAATAAACACATGTTCACAATAATCATATGCTTTACAATTTATATCCAAACACTGTAGATGAGCAAAATTCCACTTTAATTCATATCAGTCCATAGGGCTACTACACCCCATAGGCTTTCAAAGTTTCAATGTTAATCTTATGGGAGAAGGATAGTTGACTGAATCATTAGACATCTGTTACAATAACAAATCCGGAATCACAGATGTTTCAGTTATACAATACTTTTAACAATTTGGGTCCATGTCAACTCACATTTTGGATGAATTTTGACCATGGGCGATCTCTAGTAGGCCTATTTACAGTTTTTACTTTTAGATTGGATCCGTCAGAGTCAATCTCAACAATGTAACTTGTAATATTACTATTATTTTTCATACAATTTTCCACATATGTCCCAAGTTTCATGGCAAACAGCCCAGTGTTTTCTGTGTCCCTTGATTACAAATATACAAACTAATATATATACCAACATTCTCTTTTATAGATATAAATTACTTAGTATAAAAATTTTTTAGTATCTTTTTTAGTTCATACAAAATCCAGATTTTCTGTATTAGTCAGTTGTTTTGTTCTTTTTTTTTAAATAACAAATTGCATTATGAGTAGTATCATTAGTGAGCAGGAAATAGATTTCAAAAGCTTACCCTATGTCTGATGCATGGACGTTAGTAAAAAACAAATAACAAAAGCATCATTCAAATATTTCTAATGGAAGATAGAAAGAATATTTTGTATTACATGTGTACTAATTCTTGGTTTTAGAAATAATGGCAAGTGTTTAAAATATGAAATATTTTACAGTTGCTTACAAATATGTTACAGTTGTTTAAAAAATTCAGAATAAATAATTAGTGCTTCGAGATCCCTGCACATCAGGGCTTCAATCAAACAACACATCAAAACAGCCAGGATTATCAGACGTTTACAATTTTTAGAACACATTCATTGATATTAATTGTATTAAACTTTTATATTAATATTAAAAATTTTGCTAACTGTTATACAGAGTATTTTGTAAATAAAGTGGTAGGGGTTTACTTTCTTTAGTCAAAACTCAATTGGCTGTCCCCTAAATTATGAATAAGATATGGTTCAGTATATTTAAAAATTATGGAACACACTACAAGCTAATGATATGTGCAAAATAAATTTTTATAAACAAAAAATTTGTTTATCTGAATCTTTAGCAAACAAAATTTTTGGACATATTTTGCGAGTATATATGCTGAACAAGATTTATGAGTTACATCATCAAACCATTTATTCTATCTCAATGAAAATTTGTGTACCAAGTAGCCCATACATCAAATCTATCAGATAGCAATTACATATGAAAGAATCCCATTCATAGAGGCAATTCAGTAAGTGCCTTTACTGCGCCATTTATAATGACTGCGATAAACAAACAAAAAACTGAATCATTTCTATCAGTCCAAGCGATAAGAGTTCAACTCTTTACGTGATATTTAACATGGGAACACAATCTATTGGAAACTCCACTAATATCATTTATGTTTAAGTATGAATCTGATAGTTCTACTATATTTTTGTCTCAGATTACAGTAAAGTAATTATCAAAAAATTTTAACATCTGAATGGTCAGTAATAAAATTAATACAATAGCATGAATAACGACACCAGATGATGAAAAAACCTGGCAAACATTTAAAAAATACTAGTCTAGATCAATGTATACAGAACCTAATGGGGAAGTGAGAACGCCGCCTTTGAAACACAGTTAGCATCACCAAGACGTCATTTTTGTTCAAGGACCATGCTGATTAGTTGAATGGAAACCGATGGCTAGAATAATCTTGCAGACGTTTGTTATTGTTTTGATTTTTTTGTAAACAAATACGCTCATTTTGACATTTAAGAGGTAGAAAGAGCGCTTCCTGTGACAATAATGAGAAGTCTGTGACATTAATGAGAAGTAATCCTAGCATCAGCGCTTTATTTTACTCTGGTTTTCAGGGGCAAAACTAATTTTTTTTAACATGGGATGTCCCTACTTATTCGGTTCTGTATACATTGTCTAAGATGCTGCTCAAATAGATCAATTTAGTTTGTGTATAAAATACCTTTTCTGCAGCAGATCTGCATACCCAGCACATTTATGTGAATTAAAACTCTTGTTGAATGCCCAAAACTACACTTATTTATAACTGCACATGTATAGTTTTTAAACCTACACATGATTGATAAACTTAGGCTCATACTCATTTCGCTACACCTTGAAAATAGTATAGTAAAAATAAATAGTAGATTAGCATAACATTATAACCTTTGTCAGAACTTAATGTTTACTATTCTTCTTCTCTCCTGACATTTGTCTACTTTCACAGTCATCATCAGATCGTTCATTAATTATTAACGGTTTTTACTCTTGGATTGGATCCGTCAGTTTCAATCTGTAATTTTATTCAGATATACAGATAATATATTCCAAACATAAAGTAAAAAACGTGATTAAATAAATTATTACTTCTTAGTAAATACATCTTTTTTAGTCAATGCAAAATCTATATTTTCTGTATTAATCAGTTATTTTTTACATATTTGTAAAATAACAAATTAAATTACGAGCAGTATCAGTAGTGAGCAAAAAATAGATTTCCAAAACTTACCCTATGCTTGACGAATTGATGTTAGTTATAAACAAACAACTCAAGCATCACATAAAAGCATCCTATGCATTTCGTATGGGGAATTTAGCTATGGCTCATTAGTTTATTAATTCACAGAATGAGTTCAACAACAAAAATACTTCACAAACTACACAAAAAATTTACTCTGAAAGTTTGAAGTCGATCTGAATCTTCCTTCCAAAGTCATCGTTCGCCATTGTAATCGGGTTTCATCAATACACTACGGCACCAACATTCATTTACGGTATGAGGATTTCACTCCCCTTCAATCTGTTCATCCAATAAGGGACAGTAACAAATTTTAATTCCTTACGGTATGTGTTTTTATTCGTGATGGTATTAATCATATCAATTTGTTTATATTGGCTACTCATCACTAGAATAATAAAACAATTTTAGTTAAAAATGTATATTTCGACTTCTTATCAGAAGTCATCCTCTTTTGTTTACATTATCTTTTGTTTATTAATTTTGTTTACCATCTGATTTAAAATATTTTTAATTTATTAATTTGGTTATGTTGATAATGCTGAGGATGACTTCTGATAAGAAGTCGAAATATACATTTTTAACTAAAATTGTTTTATTATTCTAGTGATGAGTAGCCAATATAAACAAATTGATATAGTAACAAATTTGTCAGTTTGGTATATTAAAAAAATAATACTTTAAAATGCAAATTTTAAGTACTGATTTTTGTGATTGAGTTGAGTTGAGCCGAGCTTCAAGGTTTTTCGAGTCAGTCTTTTTCTAAATTATTGGTGTGCCACAAATTATTTTTAATACAATAAATATAATAGTAATAAAATATCTCTTGCGGAAGATAATACAAATATTTTACATTCACGCAAAGTACTAATTCTTGGTATTTGAAATTATGGCAAGTGTTTAAAATATGAAATAGATTGTCTCCCCAATTATTAGTTTTTCCATCTATTAGTTTAATCGACACCCATTAAAAAAAAAAAAAATCATAAAATACAATGCCTACTGATCATGAATGCAGAAGACAAAGCAGTTATATAAATGATAATCATCAAATTTGTGCACTAAACTATGGTACTATAGTAAAAATAATGTAATGCATTTTGTAATAGTGATTTTAATTAAAATACATCACCTATTCATAATGGGCAGTGATGACTGTAGCCGGCATTTGGTTTAAACAATACCATCTGAAGCTAATCTTTTGGATCGATTAGGTTGCCTACGTAGTATGTATACAATTCAATTTCTTTCATCGTAATTTAATACAGTAAGTATATTATTATAACAAAATTTGGGTTTTATTCAACAAAAGAGATAAAAAATAATTTTAATCTGTTTTGTGGTATACATTTGTTTTTATGTACAAAGCTGTTTATAATTTTCAGTTCCTTAATGCATGATTAGTATGTTTAATTTTATTTCTAAAAATAAATTAAGGGTTGCCCATTCATTCCACTACACATAGAAACACCATACTCCTACAAAATCTATACTTATTTAATACGCTAAGGGTTTTTTTGTCTTGAGAACTCCTCCTACAATTTTCAACCGATTTTCAAGTTTTTGGTGTCGTTGGATAGGGCTTGGTCTGTAGTTGTTTCCGCCAAAAACTGATGAGAATCGGACTGAAAATAAAGGCTCTATCCACCATTGAAATCTAAAAATTTTCCATTTAAATAACATTGGGATTGAATAAAGCATTTTAAACATATGTTAATAATCAGCTGTAAATATGTGTAGTTTTTGGTAATTACAGATATTCACATTATTGGATTGGTCGGATGTCATTGATTTAGAGCAGCGGTTCCCAACCTTATTCACCTCGCGAACCCCTAAGTCAATGTATTTTCATGATTTGTACCCCTTAGGGCCGAATATCATTTTTATCCGCAAATTAAGTATCAGCCTACTATAGCGTTTGGGGTAAATGAACCAATACTAAAGTACTTAGGAAACAATGAAGGTTATTAGTAAGTTATAACTATATGTTTTAACACATTTGTAATTAAATTTTAAAAATATCTATAAAAAAATTACAAAAAACTTCAGAAGATTAATCAGGAAGGTCTAGTTTTACTAAATATAATAAAAAACAAAAGACTTTATTAGTAATTAACTAGAACTGGATCTTAGGCTACACTCACTTGCAAGTGGTAATAGTCTTAGTGTGAGCCCTTAGCCTGCTTTGATGAATTACGTTTTTTAAAGTTGGGCTCAAAAGAAGACAAATAAATCCTCATATCTGGCGCTGCATCTAGTTTGTTATATTATCTAGTTTGTCTATATTTATTTTTAATATGGGAATATGAGGAAAATGCACGCTCTACGAGCTCCGTAGTTGGAAAAGGTAGCAGAACTTTGATCGCTAAATTAGACAGATTTGCATGTTCATCGCTCAAGTCTAACCAAAATTTAATCAAAGATTTTCTCTTCAATTCCATTTTCATAGAAGAGTCCATGGACATTTCGCTTAAATTTTCTTTTTCTTTGAAATTTAAGTTGGCTGCTTCCAAGCAAAACACCAAGCACTAACTACGGACGCCACGCACAAGGGTAGCACAAGGGAAGCTTAGCGACGACGAGAGTACTTGACTGTAATAACCAACGAGGTTAAATAGATATAGAGTGCTCAACACATGTAAATTTTTTGTCCCCTGTTGATTTGCGCCTCTTTACCCATAATTTCCGCCGTTTCCTTGACAACCATCCCACACTTTACCCCCGTTTCCTTATTTTCTAGTTTTAGCTATTCTGATTGGTTGTTAAAAGCTTAAAAATTTACAGATGATATTTTCAAAACATATGTTTTTGTTGTTTGTTTTTAAATTAATTTGATTTGTTGGTCTGTGAGCAGGCTATTGAAGTTGGTTACCATAGAAACGTCGGATAGGTGTGGGTACAATAGTAAATAACTGTTGGGAAAGTGTAAACAAAGTTCTAAGTTCTAGTTACCAAGGAAACGGCGGGAATAATCGTGGGTAAAATGGCGCCAGTCAACAGGGGACACTTTTCCCTATCTGGTGAGCACTCTATATCTACTTAACCTCGTTGGTAATAACGCACAATTGACTGGTCCAATTGATGAGTTAAGGGGTGGCAGCTTAGAGGAGAGATATGAGCAGTATTGCCAAATTTCCAAAGTTGTGCTGTCAATGAATTGATTGAGTAGTTTAGTCTCTGGACAGAGCAATTACCTTGTAAACTTCTTTGTCTTTTTAATATTTCAAACTCTTAACGGTTTAAAATCTTTGACTGTTATGGTGCAATTCGTATAGTTATTTCAAAGTTATTTTATAAAAGTAGGCTAAAATTTCGTGTCCGCCATTATCAATTTATCTCTCGCGAACCCCCGTGGACTCCTCCGCGAACCCCTAGGGGTTCGCGTACCCCAGGTTGAGAACCGCTGATTTAGAGCTAAAGTAACATTTTTACTGTATTAAAATAAATTGCTCGATTTCGAGCAACACGTATACTAGTATGATAAATTATATTTTATTAGACTAGGCCTACTGATTAAAACGTGGTAAAATCTTTGTGTTCTTAATGTACTATGGTATATCTAATACTCCCCGTCGCAGCAGACCTGCGTACTCAGCGAATTTCCAAATTAGTAATATTAATTTTGACCACATAAAACTGTAAACCAAATAAAATCACATAATCATAAATGGGAAAATAAATGGCTATTCTCCTTATGATAAATATAGGGAGAGTATGCAGGTATGCTGCCATGGGGAACACTAAAAGTAGGTTTTTATCTTAACAAAATTTATTTTGACCATATGAAGCCATGTACTAAGTTTTATCAATATCTGTCCATTGCTAAAGGAGTTTTCCTATTCTCCATATAATTTACATGGGAAAAGAGTATGCAGGTTTGCTGCCATGATAAGCGCAAAAACCAAGATTTTTTACCATAAATGGATGAATCTCAACCAAATGAAGCTGAATACCAAGTTTCATCGAAAAATATTGGTTAATAAGTGAAATATTAACACATCCCTATTCTCCATAAGATTAACATTGGAGCCCCAAAATACAATGTACTGTCTTTAGACTTTGTAATATCTCGGTAACGAATGGAGATAGAGCAAAGCTTCAAAATACTAAATTGTCTGTTTTTTGAGCTAAATACAATGGTCAAAATAAAAATTTAAAATTTTTAAAATTTATATATGAAAAATGCAAAAAACCCAATTTTGGGGTACAAAACCCCCCAAAACTACCCCTTCCGATAGGTCGATATGTCTGGTTTACGAACTCATCCGAATAAACGTAGGATTACACATCTCTACCAAATTTGGTGTCGATCGGACCGTTTTTACGAGAGTTATCGTGCCTAGGGACACATACATATATATATATATATATATATATATATATATATATATATATATATATATATATATACATATATAAATATATAAGTAGATAGTACTATGGGGTTCCTAGGACACTTTTGGAGACAATCAAAAATCAAACAAATTCCATAGTTTTTCAGTACAATTATGCAATATTTTTGCCATTTTTTGGCCAATTTTCAGCTTTTGTCAAATTGTCATAAAAATATGCAATTTTAATGAAATTTTTAACAAATATGCCTAAAATTATCTACAAAATAAAATTTTTTTAAAAACAAGTAAAATTATCACATTTTATAAGTATTTTTTCAATAAAATTAATAGTCGACTTTTCATAAGGTAATTTAAAATTTTAATAGTATTTTTTCAATAAAATTTGAATTTTTTTAAAACAAGTAAAATTAAGGTTTAGTATCAATAATATTGTAATAATTATTCAAATTTAACTAAAGCAGTTTCTTTATCATCAAAAGTCTTAATATCAGTGACAATTAAATGTAAATCTTTTTTATTTAATTCTTTAATTGATTTATCATCAATTACATTAGTAAATCTTTTTGGTAAATGTACTTTACATTTTTCTAATTCAACAATAATTGTATATCCATATTTATCTTTAATTCTTTCAAATTTTTCAATTTTATATTTTTTATTTAAATTTAAACTTTTTAATGGTTTATATTCTTTAAATCTTAATTCTCCAACATTATTAATTTCTTCTAGCAGATCCATTTATATAGGAAAAAATATCACAAACTTGTTTGTGATAGATATGTTAAAAAGTCATTATCATAATTAGGTTTTATACAAAAATCCATATTTAAGTATTTAAAAATCATAGGTAATAATTTTTTGTATGATATATTACTTTTCTTAAAACATAAATATTTATTAAAAAATAGTGTAATTTTTTCTTTATCTTCATTATTCAATTCAAAATGAATATTGTATATTTTGTTTAAAAATTGATAGTAAAATATCCAATTTGTACAATTCCTTTGTTTTAAAAATAATTTTATATTCTTAGGTGTTATTTCAAAATGATTGGAAATACATAAAATATATAATTCATTAATTAATTGTTGTATTTTATATGGTTGAAAATGGTTAAATTCTCTTAAAATATGTTTAAGATGTTTATTCTTATTACTTTTTCTCTTAATCTTTTTTTCATAAATAATTCTTTTACATATATTACATCCTACACAATTTCCAATAATAGTAAAATTAGTTTGATTATGACATCTATAACACATATCCATTTATTTAAAAAAAAATTATACATAAATGAATGAACCAATTCATTGTCACAAATGTAAGAAAAAAACTAAAAATATTAATCCACAAATCGTTGAAATGAAAAATGGATTATGTAGAATTGCTACTAAATGTTCAATTTGTAAAACAAATAAAAGTAAAATTTTGAAAAAAGAAGTTAAACCTATAATTAAAAAAGAATTAACTAAAAATGAACAAATAATTGAAGCAAATGAAATTCATGCTCCAATTAGAAAGAAATTTCTAAAAAGAAAAATAATTACATTAGGTATTGATGATTTATGGGCAGCAGATTTAATTATAATGAAAAATTATGAAAAAGAAAATGATGGTTATAAATATATGTTAAATGTGATAGATACTTTTTCAAAATATGTTTGGTCAAAACCATTAAAGAAAAAAGATGGAAAAACAGTTTCTAAAGCATTTGAAGAAATAATTAATGATGCAATTAAAATTAATCATAAATCACCTAATCTTTTACATACAGATAAAGGATTAGAATTTATCAATAAAGAATTCAAAGAAATATTAAATAAATATGATATTAAATTGTATCATACAGAAAATGAAGAAAAATCAAGTATAATAGAAAGGTATAATAGAACACAAAATGAAAAAATGAAAATACAATTTGAAATTAATAAAAATTATAGATGGATAAATATTTTACCAAAAATTGTTAAAGAATATAATAACTCATATCATTCAACAATTAAAATGAAACCAATTGAAGTAAATAAAAATAATGAAAAGGATTTATTAGATACTGTTTTTAAATATAAACCACCAAAAACAATAACCAAATCAAAATTTAAAATAAATGATAGAGTTAGAATTGGAAATAAAAAATCAACATTTTCTAATAAATATAAAAATAATTGGTCTAGAGAAATATTTATAATTTCTAAAATTAATAATACAAATCCAGTTACATATAGTATAAAAGATCAAAATAATGAAGATATTATTGGAAATTTTTATGAATATGAATTGAAAAAAACCAATTTGTAAATTTTATTTTATATAAATGGAAAAGAAATGTTTAAGGTGTAAATTATATAAAGATATATCTAAATTTTATAAAGACAAAAATACTAAAGATGGGTTATATTATTATTGTAAAGAATGTAAGGATGTGTATTATAAAAAATTATATGATAGTATTAAAGTTATTGAATTAAATGAAAAACAATGTCATAAATGTAAAGAAATTAAAGATATTTCAAATTTTAATAATTATCATTATAGTAAAGATAGAAAAAATGCAATTTGTATACAATGTATTAGAGAAATGTTTTTAAAACCACAATTTTGTGAATGTGGAAGAAATATTAAATGGACTAATAATTATTTAAGACATTTAGAAACTAAAATTCATGACAAAAATATAACAAAACTAGAAAATTTAAAAATATGATAAAAATAATAATTTTACTTGTTTTAAAAAAGTTTAAATTTTATTGAAAAAATACTATAGAAAACTTAAATTGACTTATAAAAAGTTAACTATTGATTTTTATTGAAAAAATACTCTAGAAAATTTAAATTAACTTGTGAAAAGTTGACTATTGATTTTATTGAAAAAATACTCTAGAAAACTTAAATTAACTTGTGAAAAGTTGACTATTGATTGAAAAAATACAATTTAAACTATAAATTACCTAGAAAAAAGTGGAAAAACTTCTCATATTTTTAAGAGTTTTATTTCTAAGTAAAAATTATTTCTAATAAATGGAACGAACAAATAAAAATATTAATTGTCCTTACTGTAATAAAAATATATTATATAAAAATTATGATAGACATTATAATTCAACTAAACATTTATTAAATAAACAAAAATATAATAATAAAATATTTGAATTAAAACATTGGTGTAAAAATAATAATATATATAATTATAAAAATAAAACTTTAGATGAATTAACAAATATTAAAGAAACATTTGATCTTACAAATTATTCATTATTTAATATAGAAAAATTAAATGAAATTGCAAAAAAATTATCTGTCAGAAATTATGAAAATTTATCTAGAGATGAACTAATTAAAAGATTAAACAAAATTAAAGAAAATCCAAATAATTTAGAATATAGATCATTAAAATATATTCAAAATTTAGCAATTAAAAATAGTATTAAAATTGTTAATAAAACTAGAAGAGAATTAATTGGATTATTAAATGATTATTTTAAAAATAGACCAATTCCAAAAGAAAATATAATAAATATTCAAGAAGCTTCATCATTAAAAGGATATTTTCAAGATTATATTTTAACAAATTCAAATGATGATTTAGATATTAATGATTATTTAGAAACTCAAAGAAATGAAATAAAAAAATTGATAGAAAAACAAAAATTTAAAAATATTAAAGGACAAATGGCTTTAGAATGTGAATATGAAAGAAAATTAATAAATGGTGAAATTCAAAATAGTAATATGTATTTTTGCATAAAAAGTTCAGATATTTTAAATATAGATGATTTTATTGATGATCAATTTAAGAAATTAATAGTTAGAGAACAACTAAATCAACCATCAAAAGGCTCTGGTTGGTCATTAAAAAGATGTGTTGAATTAAATCTAAAATTATCTAAAAATAATTCATTAAATGCTGGATCATATATAGAATTACCAAATGAAATTAAGAATAAAAAATGTTGTGTAAATTTTAAAAATAAAGATGAATATTGTTTTATTTATGCAATTAGATGTGCTATTGATAAACCAAATGAACATGCTGAAAGAGTTAAACAATATCAAAAATATATAAATGATGATATTTTTAAAGGTTTTGATTATCCAATAACATTAAAAGATATTAAATTATTTGAAAAAAGATCGTTTGACTCTAAATATAACTATCCATCAATGTCAATAAATATTTATAGAATTGATGAAGATGAAAAAATAGTGCCATTACAAATATCTGAATATTATAATGTAAAATTAGAAATTGATTTATTATATTATAAAATTGGTAATAATTGTCATTATATATTAATAACAGATTTAAATAAATTGGTATATTCTCAATTATCAAAACATAAAACAAAAAAATATATTTGTAGAAGATGTTTGACTCATTTCTACAAAAATAAAGACTTGAATAATCATTTAGAAATATGTAAATCATTAGAACCTTGTAGACCTATAATGCCATTTCCTGGTCAAAAAGTAAGTTTTAAAAACTATTACAAAAAGTTTGAACATCCATATGTAATTTATATGGATTTTGAAAGTATATTAGAAAAGATTGATAATTGTAAAAACAATCCAAATTGTTCATATACAAATAAAATTCAAAGACATAAACCATATGGATTTACAATTTATTTAGTATCTAGAGTAACTAATAAAATGTATAAACCTATTTGTTACAGAGCAAAAACTGAAGAGGAATTAATAAATGTACCAAATAAATTATTTGAATATTTAGATGAAATTTCAAAATATATAGCTAAAAAATATAATTCAAAAAATAAAAAGCCTATGAATTTAACTAATGAGGAAGAAATTAATTATCAGAAAACAAATATTTGTCATATTTGTGAAAAAATTGGTTTTGATAATGATAATAGAATAAAAGTAAGAGATCATTGCCATTTAACAGGAAAATTTAGGGGTGCTGCACATTTAAATTGTAATTTAAATCTAAAATTCCCTCAAAATATTCCTATATTCTGTCATAATAGTTCAAATTATGATACACATTTGTTTATAAAAGAATTAGCTAAAAAATATGGTAAAATTGATTTGTTAGCCAATACAGATGAAAAATATATAAACTATTCAGTAAATTCTGGTTATGGTTATGAATTTGAAGGTGATAAACCTAGAAAATTTATAAAATTCTCATTTGTAGATACATTTAGATTTATGGCTACATCAATTGAAAAATTAGCTAAAAATCTTAAAGAATTTAAGCATATAAATAAATTTATAAAAGAAAATGATATAATTGAATATGATAATGAAACTTTAAAAATATTAACTTCTAAAGGTGTATTTCCATATGAATTTATTGATAATGTTGAAAAATTAAACTATGATAAAATATTAGAAAAAGATCAATTTTATAGTTGTTTAACTAATAAAAATATAAGTGATGATGATTATAAACATTATATAAAAGTTTGGAATAAATTAAAAGTAAAAACATTAGGTAATTATTCAGATTTATATAATATTCAAGATGTTATTTTATTAGCTGATATATTTGAAAATTTTAGATCTGTTTGTTTGAAAAATTATCAATTAGATCCAGCACATTATCTAACATCACCATCATTAGCTTGGGATTCTATGTTAAAATTAACAAAAATTAAACTAGAATTAATAAGTGATTATAATATGTATTTAATGATTGAAAAAGGTATTAGCGGTGGTATTTCACAATGTATAACTAGATATTGTAAAGCAAACAATAAATATACAAAAAAGTATGATAAAACAAAACCTGAAAATTATATGTTATATGTAGATGCAAATAATTTATACGGATGGGCTTTAAGTCAAAAATTACCTTATAAAGATATAACATGGATGAATCCTAATGCATATACATTAAATGAATGGGAAGAAACAATATTAGAATTAGATGAAAATGCTGAATATGGATATATATTAGATGTTGATTTAGAATATCCTATTGAATTACATGATGATAATAAAGATTTACCATTAGCACCTGAACATTATAATAATAAGCTTTGCACAACATTATTTGATAAAAAAGATTATGTTATTCATTCAAGAAACTTAAAATATTATCTACAAAAAGGATTAAAATTAAAGAAAGTTAATAGAGTTATAGCATTTGATCAAGATGATTATATGAAAAAATATATAGAATTAAATACCAAATTAAGATCCAAATCAACATCAGATTTTGAAAAAGACTTTTTTAAATTGATGAATAATAGTGTTTTTGGAAAAACTATGGAAAATGTTAGAAATAGATGTGATATTAAATTAGGTGACGAAAAGTTTTCATTAAAACAAGCAAAAAAACCTAATTTTAAAACATTTAGTATATTTGATAAAGACTGTATTGCTTCACATATGATAAAAGAAAAGGTTAAGTTTGATAAACCAATCTATATAGGATTTTCAGTACTTGATTTATCAAAATTACATATGTATCAATTTTATTATGAAAAATTAAAGAAGTTTGATCCAAATATAAGGTTATTATATATGGATACAGACAGTTATTTTATAGAATTTAAAAAGGATCCATATAAAATTATTAAAGAAAATATTAATGAATTTGATACAAGTGATTATAAAAAAGAACATGAATGCTATAGTGAAAAGAATAAAAAAATAATTGGTAAATTTAAAGATGAGTTAAATGGTGAAATATTAGAAGAATATTGTGGTTTAAGATCAAAATTATATAGTTATGAATTTAATAATAAAAATCCTGTAAAATGTAAAGGTATTAAGAAAAGTGTTGTTGATAAAACATTACATATGGATGATTTTAAGAAATGTTTATTTGATGATCAAGAACAATATAGAGAAATGACTTGTATTAGAAGTTTTAAACATGAACTATATACAATTACAATAAATAAATTAGCTTTAAGTAATAGAGATGACAAAAGATTTATTTGTGAAAATAAAATTGATACATTACCTTGGGGGTATAAAAATAATTATAAATAAATGGAAATTTTAATTGTTCCAAAAGAATTAATAAATAATGATTTTGATATAAAATTATATTTATTTAAAACTAAAATATCAAATAAATTTTTAATATATCTTTTTAAATATAAAAATTATTTTGTATATCATTATAAGTTTAATTTTATAATAGAACCATTTATAAATATAATAAAAAATTATGTTAAAGAAAGTTTTAAAGAAAATGATCAAAATTATATTAATAATTTATAACCATATGATATTGAATTTATACTATAATTTTATGTATATTTTTAAATATTTTCTTTAATAAATTTAAATATATTCAATAATTTATTGAATATCTAACATAAAAATATCTATAAATTTTACTTTATTATCATTATAAGTAAGACCCGTCTTTAAGACGGGTCTCAAATTTGTATATAATTTATTATATTTATGAATATTTTTGAATGTTTAAGAAGGGTAACATTTTGTTACCCTTAAGTTTTTATTGTATAATAAGGTTACCTCCTTTAAAAAATTTTAAAATAAATATTCTAATTTATATGGGACCCATTTTGGGTCCTACCTAATTTTAATAAGTTTTGTATGTTTTTCATTATATGATAGGGGGGACAAATTGTCCCCTCTAAAAATATCTATAAATTTTAATCTATCCTTATTGTTTTCTACTTTTTTTATTTTAAAATTAATAAATATAAACCAGATTCATTAATAAACATTGTTTTATTATCTATTTTATTGACGCCCTGTTTTAGGGCATCTGAAAAACATGTTTGTACATCAATTTCTAGGGTGTCATAATTTGTGACACCTATAATTTTTATGTAAATTAATTTATCATTATTATGTAAATGTAACTGTTGGTTACACTTGATATATTTTAAGTTTTATATATTTTTCTTTTACATTATCAATTAAAACTTTTCTAGAATTTTTATATTTTAAAATATAACAAATATCTTTTCTTTTAAACCAAGGTTTATTTTGTTTATTAAATACAATTAATTTATTATTAAATATAAAATTATTGTTAATTAAATAAATTATTTTTATTATTTATGTAGATAAATTTTATATTACAAATTTTGTTTTAATCTTAAATATACAATACTTTTAATATTTTCATTATTTATTTGATTTCCATCACTATCTTGAATAGATATTACAATATTTTGAATTTTATTTATATTTTTTAAAGGAATATAATCAATTTCATTTGGTTTTTCACTAATTTTTGATCCATATTCAACATTTGGATAAAATGAATATAGAATTTCTGATTCTTTATGTAAATGTGAATGATCTTTATGATTTTCAAAACTAGGATCAACTAAATTACAATGTATTTCAATAACATCAAAAGGTCTAATTTTTGGTAGTTTTATTCCTTTTGTTAATACATTTGGTTCAATCATTTTATCATCTAATCCTAATAAATCAATTATAATTGTTGTTACTATAATTTTAACAGGAGATTTTATTATAATATATGGTCCATCATTTTTCAGTATAAAATCATTTTCATCAAATTTATTAATTTTCTTTTTAAATTCTTTTAAACTATTAATAAAAATATTTTTTATTTCTTCAATTGTATAATTTCCTTTATTTATATCAAAATATTGATCTATAATTTTATCATCTTCATCTTTAATAGAATATCCATAACAGTTTTTATAATCATTTGGTATATTTGATATAAAATTATCTGAATAAAATCCACTTAAACCAATACTATATTTTCCATCTAAATGTATTGGATGTTCTAATCTTAATTCTAGTTTGGATGAATGACCAATTATTTTAAATAATTTCATCTTATTTAAATGGAGAAATTTTTAGAAAACAAAGATAATATAAAATTAGAATCATATGATAAAAATAATAAAAATGATCAACCTATTAGATTATTAATTATAGGAACAAGTGGATCTGGTAAAACTACATTATTATTAAATTTTATTTACAAAAGATTAATTCCATATTCAAATTTATATATTTTTAGTAAATCATTAGAACAACCATCTTATAAATTATTACAAAAAAGATTTAAAAATATAGAATCAAATATTAATAAACAAATTTCTTATTTTTCATGTGATGATATGATTCCACTAAATAAATGTAAACCAAATTCATTAGTAGTTTTTGGTGATTGTATTTTAGAAAAACAAGATAAAATTAAAGAATATTTTATAATGGGTAGACATAAAAATATATCATGTATTTATTTATCACAATGTTATTCAAAAGTTGATATGCAATTAATTAGAAATAATTTAAATATGTTATGCATCTTTAAACAAAATGAACATTATATGAAAAAAATATATAATAATTTTGTTGGATCAGATATGAAATTTGATAAATTTAAAACTATTTGTAATGATTGTTGGAAAGAAGACTATGGATTTTTAACTATTAATTTATTGAAAAAATCAAATGATGGAAAATATATGAAAATTTTTTCTGATATTAAATAATGATAATGGCTTGTTGTATGTTTGATTCAATAATTGATAGAATATTTATTTTATTAGTATTATTTATTTCATTAGTATTTATATATTTAATGAAAATTACAGAAATAAAGTAAAATAAATTGTGTTTAACATAATTAGTGTTTATGTTAACATGATTTGTGTTTGTGTTAACATGATTTGTGTTTTGTGTTAACATGATTTGTGTTTTGTGTTAACATGATTTGTTTTTATGTTAACATAATTTGTGTTTGTGTTAACATAATTTGTGTTTTGTGTTAATATGATTTGTGTTTATGTTAACATGATTTGTGTTTATGTTAACATGATTTGTTTTGAACCTAAATTTTTCTTTGTAATAAATGGATAAAATATCTGTTAATAAAGCTAAAAAATTAGATGATATTGAGAAAAAATTAATAAAAGAATTTAAAAATCAAATTAAAATTGAAGATAATTATGAAAAAATTAAACAAAAAGCATATGAACCTATACCATCAGCAATTGGTAAAGTTGAAAATAAAATTGGTGAAGTCTTAAATGAAAGTAAAAACCTTATGGAATTGGTACCTATTGTTAATAATTTTGCCAATATATCAATACCAGAAACTGAAGAACTAAATTTACCTTCAAGTACTCCATTTAGACCAATCAGACAACCAATAATTCAAGAAGAATCGACATTTATTGACCCAAATTTAATTTCACCTCAAACATTAGATAAAATTATTGGTCCATTAGCACAAAAATATTTACCAAGAACAAAAGATGATAAATTTGGTTTATATTGGAATAAACATAAAAAATCATTTATGATTGGTGATAAAATAACTGTAATTGATAATGATGATTTAATAATTGATGATAAAAAATATAATGGAACACATGGATTATGGAGATTGTTAACTTATGAAAAGAAACCAGATAATAATTTATATACACAAGATGATTTAAATAATTATTCAAAAATTTTATGGGAAACTAATTCAATTTATAAAAATAATGATCCAAATAGTAAGAAACCAAAATCTAGTAAAGGTGATAAATATATTAATTTAATTAAACATATTTGGGAATTAAAAGGTGAAATTGAAGGTTCAGGAATCAGACAATATACAGAAAATAAAATTGAATATAGATTTATAGATGATTTAAATAAATTAGATAATATTATTAATTATATATATGCACAAGAAAAAGCTGGCAATAATAATTTTTTAAATGAAAAGAAAGCAATTAAAGACTTTATATCAAATAAATTAGATGAATTAATTGAAAAACCTGAAGGAATTAAGTATTTAAAAAGAATTTTGGCAAATATTTCATCACCATTATTAAAAGATGGATCAGGTATTTTAAATAATGTTATAAATAATTTACCTTTTGAATTACATGTACCTGGTTATCAATATCTAGGGCCTGGAACTAAATTAAATAAAAGAGTAAAAAGAGGTGATCCTGGAATAAATGATTTAGATAAAGCTGCTAAAGAACATGATTTATTTTATAGAGATCATAAAGATACAAAATCTAGAAATGAAATAGCTGATAAAATTTTACAAGATAAAGCATGGGATATAGTAACATCAAATGATCATAGAATTGGTGAAAGATTAATTGCATTACCAACATCAGGTGCTATGTGGATGAAAAGAAAATTTGGTATGGGTTTAGAAGTAGGATTAAAATTTTAATAAAATTAATTATATTAATCTATATTATAAAAAACTATAAATTTTTTCTTAATAAATGGAAAAAACAAATATAAACTTGACAGATAATCAAAAATCAAAAATAAAATTAGCATTTAAAAATAAAAAATCAGTTATAATTCAATTTAATATTGATCAATTTAATGAAAATGGAAAAGATATTATATTATTATCTAAAAGGCAAATTAATAAACTAAATAAACATAAAAAATTAAATAAAGGATTAAGATTTGAATTTTCATATAATCAATTAAAAGAAATAAAAAATGGTGGATTACTAAAAGAAATTTTAGATTTTGCTGATAATATACCTATAGTTAAAAATTATACACCAAATGTTAGAAAGGGAGCAAAAGTAGTAAAAGAATCTATAATTCCTAAATTTAGAAATTTTGTTGATTGGTTAGATCATGAATTAAAAAATGTAGAAGGATCTGGTTTAGATAAAAAACCATTAAAATATATGAGACAAAATTATAAAAAAATTTTGAACCACTAACATTAGGTGAATTAGAAAAATTGTGTAAAAATATAAAATATTTTAGAGGTGTATTTATGAGAGATATATTACCTAATAAAGTTAATAAATTTGAATGTGGAATTATAAATTTAGATTCATTTGATGGAAATGGAACTCATTGGGTTTGTTATTATAAAAAAGATAAAATTAAATATTATTTTGATTCATATGGAAATATAGTTAATAAACCACCAATAGAATTAGTTAAATATTTAGGAAAAGATAATATATTTTATAGTGATAATCAAATTCAAAATTATAATGATCCACCAATTTGTGGTCATTTATGTATTTTTATATTAAATGAATTAAATAATAATAAAAAATTTGATAATATAATAAATAAATTAATCCTTAATAAATATGGATTCACAAAATATATTTGATCTGTTTGGAAGACAGAAAAAACATCCAATTAATATTAAAGAAGATTATATAAATTCTAAATTAAATATATTTTTTAATAATTTTAGTAAAAGTTTTAAAAGTCATGTAAAAAAGACTGAAAATCTAGTAAATGCTATTGGTTTATCAAAAAATTATATAAGTATTAATGGTAAAAGAATTGTTAATGTTAAACCAAGTATAAATAAATATGATGTTGTAATAAAATCAGAATTAGATGAAGTTTTAGATTCAATTATTAAAATTGGTAATGATCATTCAGAAACTAAAAAGGATTTAAATAAAATTACAGACTTTTTAATTAATATTGGAAAATATGTTGAAAATTTAGAAGAAAAATTAGAAAAAGAACTAAAATTTCTATTTGATGGAGTCAATGAATCCATAAAAGAATTAAATGCTGAAATAATACTAATTAAAGATGATATAGATAAATTACAATAATTATTTTATATAAATGGAGTTGATTTATTGTCTTAAATGTAAACAAAAAACTAATTCTAAAGATATTCAGATAATAAAATTGAAAAATATAAATGTAATTAAATCAAAATGTTGTATTTGTAATTCAAAGAAAAGTTGTTTTACAAAATTTTCTCCCTAATAAATGGCTCTATACAGTTCATTTGATTTATTCATTATCAGAAACCAAAATCAATTAAACAAAGATGATTGGGATGATATTTCTGAAAAATATGAGTTGAGTATTAATATGATGAGATTGTTTCAAAATAAATTAAATTGGCAAAAAATTGCTCAACATCAAAATTTAACTATAGATTTTATTACTGAATTCATAAATTATCAATTAAAAGATTATATTGATTTGATTTGTAAATATCAAGATTTAACTGAATATTTCATTCATGATTATGCATTTACATTAAATTGGGAATTAATTTTAGAACATCAAAAAATATCAGCAAAATTTATACTTGATCATGCTACTGAAATTGAATATTTTAAAAGTAAAAATGAAATTGATACATAAAATTATAAAATTTGACATCATAAAATTATAAAAATTTTACTTGTTTTAAAAAAGCTTTTGATTTAAAAAATTTATCCTTAATAAATGGCTGATTACAAAAAATATGTAAATGATATTGAAAGAGCTGAATACAAAAATTTCTATCCATTATCTAAATTACATTTAAATGAACCTAATAAAAAAACTGAATTTAATATAGATTTTGGAGATGGATTTTGTACTTCTAAATTTCAATTTTATATATCTGGTAAATTGACTAAATCTGATGGAAATGCATATGATAATGGTGCTAATATAAAATTAATTGATAATTTTGTTCCATTTTTATTTTCAAAAATTGAAGTTAGAAAACATAATAAATTGATTGATGAAATTGAATATCCTGGTCTATTAAGTACAATTAAAGGTACTATAACTTATTCAAAATCAGAAATAAATCAGATAAATAATGGTTTTGAATCAAATTTTAAAAATAAATTTGAAGCAATTGGTAATTTATCTCATTTTGGATTAGGATTTTTTGAAAATGTAAATATTCCAATATACAAAGGAGGTTTTAATATAACATTTATTAGATCAGAAGATAATGATGCAATTTTTAGATGGAAAACTAAAAAGGCTGATGGATCTTATGATAATGCTACATTACCAACTGAAGGTAAAATAACAATTGATGAATTTTTTATTAGAGTTCCTATAATTGAATACAAAACAACAAGTAAAATTCAATTAATTAATGAACTAAGCAAATTTGAAAAAGTAAATTTTCATTTTAATCATTGGCAATGCATTGAACAAAAAAATATTACAGGAAAGAATTTAAGTTTTGATATAACAAATATCTATAGAAATATTTATAATCCAAAATTTATTATAATTGGATTTCAAAAATCAAGAACAAATGATCAGTTATTTGATACTTCTAAATTTGATAGTATGTATGTAAAAAATATAAGAGTAAAACTAAATGGTCATTATTACCCTGATGAATTGGAAAATTTTGATATAAACAATGAAAAATTTAGAATTATGTATGAAATGTATCAAGATTACAAAAAAGTTTATTATATTAGTAGTAAAATGTATTATAGTCCAACAGAATTTCTAGATAATAGACCAATTTATGTAATTGATACTACAAAAAATCCAACAAATATTTCAAGTTCAAGAAATGATATTATTATTAATGCAGATTTTGATTATGATATAGTAGCTACTAGTAAAACAAATTGTTATATTATTATTGTATCTGAAAAATTACTTGAATATAATATAATCAAAAATGATATTACTGAAATTAATTAGAATGAATTATTACTATTTTAGTCAAATTTATTGAAAAAAATACTACTAAAATTTTAAATTACCTTATGAAAAGTCGACTATTAATTTTATTGAAAAAATACTTATAAAATGTGATAATTTTACTTGTTTTTAAAAAAATTTTATTTTGTAGATAATTTTAGGCATATTTGTTAAAAATTTCATTAAAATTGCATATTTTTTATGACAATTTGACAAAAGCTGAAAATTGGCCAAAAAATGGCAAAAATATTGCATAATTGTACTGAAAAACTATGGAATTTGTTTGATTTTTGATTGTCTCCAAAAGTGTCCTAGGAACCCCATAGTACTATCTACTTATATACATATATATATACATATATAAATATATACATATATATATACATATATATATATATACATATTTATATATATAAAATTTTTAATGACTATTATTTTTGGTCTCTGGGCACCTAAAAACGAAAAAGTAACATGGTCCCGGGCTTAGGTCTTACCATGAGACCTACGGTAATAGCTTATTCCCTATGGGAAATTCGCTAATAAAGAGTTTTTCTTTGTAAAACCAATTCTTTATTTGTTATTCATTTGTAAAACTTAATAAGCAAATTTATATCAACAACATCATTTTAGAAAATCAAATGATCACTTACTATTTAAATACACACATAATGACAGATAAAATTATTCACTGTCTACTTTGATAATTCTTAGATTAATGTAACGACTTTTTACTTAATTTGGTAATCATTTCATTCTATTATAACTTTTCCTTTATTGTATTTTAATATATCAAGTTCTAAAGCTAATAACATTTTTTATTTTTCGATTATTTACAATATATAATAATATTAGGTTTCCATTTTTATTGAAGTTAATCATGTTTATTGCTCAGGAACTGCAGTTAGACATGTTAGGTTCAAATATAAATACCATCCGACGGCAGTTGTAAATTAATCCATGTAGTTACATGTTTCAGCTTGATGCCATTTTCAGACTAGCAAATCAGGAGATCCATTTACAATCACACTTCGTATAATTTACACATAGATATCTATAGATGCTATACATATACTATCTATACATCTTTGTGTTGGTATAATGTGATCGGTCGGTATTGTCTTTGTCAACAGTATATTCAGCTTCAGATTCAAAGTTCTCTATTCATTATGATACCTGAGTATACATGGAATAGTGTCAATATTTATCCAATACTACAAGAAACCAAATAAGATATAGGCCTATTCAAGTTAGTATTTAAAAGATAAAACCAAACAATAAAATATCAATGTAAAATAAACAATGTAAAATAATACCAAACAATTTCATTGAAAAAAATAAACAAAAGAAACAAGCAATTTACTTCTTTAAAATTTACTCAAATCATATATAGGTAGCTAAATCTATTAAATATGTGTTTAACTTCTGTTTAAACTTTGTTTTGACAACTTTCATTTTTAATATGATCTGGATTATTTTTTTTTTATTGTTTACTTGCATAAGACGATTTATTTTTTCATTGTGACCCTGGATTGGAATATATTAATAATGAAATAAAATTACCTTGAATCTTTTGACAACCCACAATGTAATAATACATTGGAATATGTGGTAGTTGCTTACTATGGACCTGATGAAACACCATAAACACAGATGTCGATGTGTAAATTATTTGTGTTTGTGAAATGTGTTCGTGTCGGTATCGCCTTTGTCAACTGTATGTGTATTTTTTTTTTTTTTTTAAGACTGACGAAGGGTGATTTTGAATGCATCCCCTGTATCGATATAGTCTGAATATGGTGTAAGCCGAAACATGTAACTAAGTTTCTTGGATTAATTTAGAACTGTGAAAAAAATATATTTATAGTTCAATTTTTAATCTTTAGTTTAATAAGTAGCCAACTTTTGGAATATCATTATTATAGATAAGAATTATATTCCTATTTTCAGGAGTTATGAAAAATAATATGGTATAATTTTGAATTTGGGGAATATTATACTAAAAAGTATGATCTTATTGACAGTCTCCTATTCTCTGTGTGGAAGTAAACAAACAATAAGTTACCAAATACTATGATGATTGTGTTGTAATTAGAAGCATTCATTATGTACGCAGACATGTTATCAAGCCGTTACTGCCTTGCACTTGGCACACTTACAGATTCATGTTGATAACCAACAGGACCTATTTAGGTTGGTATTCATCAACAGGTCTCAACATCAACACAAAACAGTTTCAGTTTCAATACTATCATCATTAACTACAGGAATAGGAAATAACAGAGTTTTTACTAGATTTAAATAAATTATGTAAAACATGGGTGATGTAAAGTACCGTAATGAAATTGCTACCAAAGTAACATTTTACTGATATCCAATATGAATGTAATTTCAAAATAAAGTTTGAATATTACTCAGAAAATGACTACTGTCTTACCCTCAGGTTTACTAAAAAAATATTCATACAATAATGCTAAAATAGCTGAACACCTTATTATAAAACTTCAATAGGCCCTACTCATACTACTACCATTCCTAAAATATTAGCTAACTTTTTTATAGACTGTACCTGTATAAAAAACTAATAAATTAGAAAATTATTTTTCCATTCACTAGCTTACTTTTACTATTTTGAAAAATGTATTGGTTACAATCACAATGTTTTCTTTTTAAATAAATTATTCAAACAAATTAATCTGTTACTGGAATGTTTTTCTTAAATTATATGTAATAGCCTTAAAAAATTGTTTTCATTATACCATTGCGATAAACATTGTTTTCGGAACGGTCAGCTGTGATCGAAACTAGTTGATTCCCGGTGGGTTGGATAAACGTGTTGGTAAACAAAGTTTTCGGGACTAGTCCTCGAAACCGTGGTTTTCGGGACTAGGCCGGAAAAAAACTTCCAATGTTTGACACCACTAGCGCTGCTATTCTGCTTACAGTAACTTAAACCTCGTTGACTCCAATATATAAATGCCAAACAGCTGATTGTTTAGTTGTAAATAGTTCAAATACAAGTTAAACGAATAACAACGTAAGAGGGGGTATATAGGTTACAATTTATTAATTTTTATCCAAACTGTATATTTATTAAAGGTGGTATGATGAAAAGTACTGTTCGTAACTCGTCCGAAAGTGGTATATCGGTGCTCGATCGAATTCAAGTACTCGGCTTCGCCTCGTACTTGAAACTCGATCTTGCACCGATAACGACCACTTTCCGGACTAGTGACGAAATATACTATTTTAGTACGCAAAGATCTTCCAAATTATTATGTTTCTAACCGCCTACCATCCCTAATATAACAGAACGAACTCTCAAATTTGAATAACAACCCAAACACCAGACACCTTTCTTCCAATAACCATGTTATCAAATGGCTGTTACCCGACTGATATACATTTTAATACCAAACAATCAGCTGACGTTATCACATTGTCAGTTCGGGAGTGTCGTGCGTGATACGGGTGTGATCGTGTGAAGTGAGTGGTGGTTGGTTGCACTTCCCGCAGTTATCTACATACAATATCTGAGGTGAAGGTCACTCAGTGATAACCTTCCGCTCGCGGTTCGGCTCAGTCTTAGCTCTGCCTTTCTTGTTTGTGTTGTGCTCAGTGCCAGTCATGGGACCCCAAAGCTGCAAAGACAGGCACTACTCCATGTCAACCAGTTCTTGTAATGATTTTGACTTTGAAGATATCGATTTTCTACGTAAGTTGACTGTTAAAATTGTGTTTTGTTAGAAAAGTATTTTAAGTTTGTGTTTGTGGAAAGTTTAAATGTTGTTTTGACAGTTAAGATTGTATAATGGTTTAGTGTTTATATACTGTTTTATCAAAATTTACTCATCCAATTTCTTAATTGTTTAAAATATTAACGATAACATGATTGTCATTTTTATTTATAAATATTTTTGAGATTTCGATAGTTGTAATTTAAGGTCTGAAAGACGTATAAAGAGATGTTTGTATGTGATTAAAATTTTAACTATTATGTATTTGCCATAAAAATAATTCTAAAAAAATAGAAAAAAAAATTTATTATTTATTTATTTCCATTTTAATATTTGAAAATGTTAGAAATGCTTTTTATAGCTAATATACAGAAAGTTTACACTTCTTGAAGTCAATGTACAAGTTCTTACTTTGAAACTTTTTTATCTAGATACAAAAAGTTAACATTTAACTTATTAAGAGTAGTGTTTATATACTGTTTTGTCAAAATTTATCCATCCAATTTCTTAATTGTTTAAAATATTAACAATAACATGATTGTCATTTATATTTATAAATATTTTTGAGATTTCGATAGTTGTAATTTAAGGTCTGAAAGACGTATAAAGAGATGTTTGTATCTGATTAAAATTTTAACTATTATGTAATTGCCATAAAAATAATTCTAAAAAAATAGAAAAAAATATTTATTATTTATTTATTTTCATTTTAATATTTGAAAATGTTAGAAATCCTTTTTATAGCTAATATACAGAAAGTTTACACTTCTTGAAGTCAATGTACAAGTTCTTACTTTGAAACTTTTTTATCTAGATACAAAAAGTTAACATTTAACTTATTAAGAGAACATATCTGTTAAAAATTAATTACTGTGTATAACTAAAGATTTTGTCTACACTTAATATAAATCAATGCTCTCACAATATTCTATACTATAATAAGAGTAAAGTATATTTTTATGTAGGCCTATGTAACTCGTATGTATGCACACGGATCTAAAGAACAGCTCTAACAATTTTCTTCAAACTTTGCAAAAAACCTATTTTGGAATAAAAATGTACACAGGTCTCTATGCTAGGAAAAATCTGATCTAGTTTTAATCTTGAATTGAAATTCTGTTATGGAGTTGAAAATCAAAACAAAACCAAATGCTGAAAACCGCTGACTCAACTGCCATAGTACCTACCACGTGCTTCAGTATAAACATGGGTTTTTATTGTAGCCAGTAACTTATATATTGAATGAAACTATAATAAATATAATTTATCAGTTTTAATCATATTTTTAATTCATAGTTATGTTTGTAATATAAATTAAGGTAAAAGAATAAAACAGTTATGCATCTTTCAATACACAATTTATAATACAAACAAAAGAATGTTCAGGTAACAATAGTAAAATCAGCTGATAACTGGATAAGTTAACCCACGTGTTATAGTCTCAACATGCAGTTCAACAAATTAATACCAGAATGCAACACCCTCCCTCAGTCCTATATTAAAACACCCCGAAAGGCGAATAAGCCTAGCGAATGAGCCTAGCAAACGAGCTTGTTGTGGTGACAAGTTAAGGTAGCGAACGAGCTTGTGTACAAAAGAAACAAGCCGTTTTCAACCAGGCATTTCACGATATATGCTTATATGACTGAGATTATTACTCCAAAAATGTGTATAAATTTATCAAGGTTTTAAAATTATTATTCTAGTTACAAAATACAGTTTCTATAAAATAAGATTTTTCAATCAAAGTAACAATGTAATTTTTTAACTTACCGGTAGTCATATTCAATCTGATGCTTAATTTGTTACTTAACAAATAAAGTGAAGCATTAAATTGTATCCAATGATAGAAAGTGTTTTCCCAAACAGTAATAAATAAATTTTTTAAATTGTTTTATGAGTGGTAACAACCATCATTTTTGTGGAATTCAGGGTCAACTCGATTGGAATGTTTGTATTTGATTAACTTGACACAACCAATTAAGTCTGCACAACAAATATTATATAACCTCTAGAGTTGTGTTCATGTCTGAGTGGGCAAAAGTTTGAAAGTCATGTAAACAGGACTCACTTTATTGACAAAATTATTTAAAAGATCTCATCTATCGTTAGAAATTTACCACCCTCTGATATATAGGCTTCCATATTCAAAAACCCATAAGCACTCAAAACCCCATAAGTCATTGAAAAGAGTTACTAAAGGAATATTATGTAATAATAATCTTAATAGGCCTAGCTTTTTAGTGAAAACATCAGCCTAAACTTTTTATAGATCCCACTACTATTTGTGAGAAACAAGCAGAACATACCTTGTTTGTTGAGTACCAAAAAGTATAAAGTTTTATCTAAGTTTATATTAAAAATAATGATAAAATAATGTCTTTGTAAGTTTTTGTTGAATAAAGATCTTCCTATTTAATTTGTGAGATCTTGATTTACCGGTACTATGATAATGCTGACACCATATATGTCACGCCTAAGCAAATTAGTGAAGTGTAAGCAAATCTTGGGAAAGATTTTAAATCATTTGTCCTTGAAATAGAGTTTTGCTTTTTTGACAAATTTTAAACTATAACTTAGAAATCAGAAAATCTCCTTAATTCAGTAAATTACTAAAAGGAAATGTTTTTCTCAATTCATTATTTAAATGAAAGTTATTTAAATAATTTTATTTGCATAAATAAATAAAACTTACAAACTGACCACCAAACTAATTTTTTGACAATATTAACTGGTCTTAAAAAATATTTGGGATCACTAGGATAAGCTATTTTCAAGTGGGTCCAAATCAAATTTTCAAATCTGGTGTCATCATAAGTTATGCACAAACATATTTACACTTTTAGAAAGAGCAGGAAATAGAGAGCCGGCTGAGATAAGAACCCCGGTCTTAGTGGGAAGTTATAAGTAGTTGGCCTTCTTAGCGTGCCCCAAGGCAGTGCCCACTTTCGTTCGGCTGTGTTATAACTGTCCCAGGTGTAAATATTTATCAACACTTGTCAAACTACTAGAACTTTCCCATGCATTATTAGTAGTAGGATATTTTATAATCTATCGATTGCTGTCTATGGATTATTATTGTGGGTCTTATGATTAGTTAAATTGAATGTGTTAATTGCCAGGAAAACTGTTCATTGAATGCTTGGACTGTTAAAAGTTTAAATTATTATAATATTGGACTGGGATTGATATGTGTCACAATAAAATTAACTCTGTTCATAAATTGTATTTATACACATTTTGTGTATATACACTAAAAATTCCTTCTCTTAACCTATAAATAGTTTTTGTTTTGTTACAGATTGTTTTACCACTAATAGGCCTACTAATGTTTTTTGTACTACTTTTATTTTAAACTCTAAGAAATTTTACAGACTTTGAAATTATGTATTTCTAAAGATATCGTACATCGAATCAACCTGGTAATTCGTTATGGCCATCTGCATTCTAGTGCACCCTATGTGGCCCTATCTTTCTAGTGTCCCTATTTGGCCAGTAAAGAGATTACTGTAATAAATTCAAGGTATTGGAAATTAAGTCTTATAATATAAAATTGGTTGTTCATTTAAATTTATTTATGAAAAAATAGTAACTGGGGAACTTGGTTAAATGTATTATTTTAGTATTTTGTTTTCACCAAAATCTGCATGAAAAACTTTGTTATTCTTAAATCTTTTGTGTCAAAGAAAGTAACTCATCCAATGTTATTAGAAATTCAGGCTTTTCAGGTTTGCCGCAAATTATTTAAAATGTAAAATAAATTTATATTAACCTGAATATAGGCCTAAATTGAATGTGGCGAATGAATAGAGAGTCAGCTTGATGAATAATGGCTTGTCAAATTCTACCAGATTAATCACTGTATTATCTCAGATTCACATGTCATACTGTACTGGGAAGATTGTTAAGTTAGTTGGAATCATTAGTGTACAATATTGTTATGTAGATATCCCGGTTATGATAGAAGGTACAGGGTTGCCACAGACATTAAAAGTCAGGAAAAGTCAGGAATAGCCAGGATTTTTGGGTTTTGGTCAGGAAAAGTCAGGAAAATGTTTGAAAAAATGCCGAAAGTCAGGAAAAAATAGGGAAAAAGTGCCAAAAGTCAGGAAAATTTGCATTGGCACAATCCGACCGTCTCGATTTTCGATCACTCCCATAAATCAGAATTACTAAGTAGTGGGTAAAATGTATTAATTTTATACATTAATTACCTATTAATAATGTAGTTAATGTATATTTCTATTGTGTTTTCATTGTTATAATGTTAGTTTTTACATTATTATTGGAACACTGTTTTATTTTTAGCCAATTTCTCTACTGGGAATATTAGCCAATTTCTTTGTATGGAATACTCATAATAAAACCTAAGGCTGGGACCATATTACCTTTTTTGTTTTGAGGTCCATAGGAGCCAAAAACACCGTTTGTTCAAATTGAAATATATGTATATATATATATCTATATATGTGTCCGTTTACACAATAAATTTTGAAAGAGAGCTTTTATTTCAATGAAATTTGGTAAGGTGTAAGACAGCGTTCTTCAGGTTAAGTTTGAAAACCAGGTTCATCAGACAGCAGAACAGGTTTTTATGGTGTTTAAAAAAATAGGGGTTTTGGTATTTTTTACCCTAATAATTTTAATTCATCAATTTTTAAAGAGACCATTCAAAATAACTTTAAAAAAACAAATAATTAAGTATTTTGAATCATTTACTTAGCTTCACTAGTTACGGAGAAAATGAAAAAAAATCTAGTTTTCCATGTTATTTTTGTGGGAAACTAATAAAACGTGGTATATTGCGTATTTTTTAACATTTCCCAATAAAAATCTCTATAAACTCAATTAATGCTATATGTAAATAAAAATTTTTATTTTCTTTAGTTAATTAACTAAATCATCTATTGGAAATTTGCTAAGTATTTCGCTGCGACGGGAGTATTTCAATAAAATTTTAGTGATGGGGGCAACTATGGGGATGGAGGAGTTTTGCATTAAAAAAAAATTTCCAAAGGAAATTCGCTAAACACAAAAAACGAGTCTTTATTTGTAAAACCCCACGGTTCCAAAAAGTCAGGAAAAATCTCTCAGATTGGTCAGTAAAAGTCAGGAAAAGTCAGGAAAAAAGGCCTCAAAAATTCTGTGGCAACTCTGAGGTAATAATCCAAGAAATTTGCTTTTAAGTTATGAGTCATGTAACATAAAACACGCTCAAAATAAAAGCTGATTTCATTTATTTGTTTATTTATATGATTGAAAATACTAAATTTTTTTTGTTTTTCAAGTTCTTTTAAACGGTACATGTTAAACTCGTCTAATTTTAAAAATTAAGGGGAAAATGCCAAAAACCTATTTGTGACCCTTTGGGACCCCCTCAAAACCCTGTTTTCATAGTCTCATCATGCTGGTTTTAAACTTTAGCTGATTAATACTGCCCTACATTTCTGTACCAAGTTCTATAAAAATCGGACGATTCTTTCAAAAGTTATCATGTTCACGGACACACACACACACATACACACATAAAAATAAATAAATAAAGATATATATATTTGTATGTATATATGTTTTATGTATGTATTTATACAGTATAAATTTGAAGAACAGTGTTTTTGGCTTGTGGGGACAACAAAATGAAAAGGTAATATGGTCCCAGGCTTAGTTCTTACTGTGCCTATTACTGTAATAGTGTATTCCCTATAAGAAAATTTGCTAACGAAGAAGAAAATTAAAAAAACTAGAAATTAAGATGAGGAATGAAAGAATAAATTTATTCTTAAGAAAATCTTTGTTATTGATGAATTTTAATGCTTATGCAATTTTTTGTTTAGGCAATAAAACTGTATTATTATTATTAGTCATTATTTCAGTTTTTTTTTTATTTTTTTATTATTTTTTTTTTTTATGTAATGTTGCACATTATTAATTAATTATCGTGATGTTACAAGTTACTGCACAAGGTGTTCATTAACATATAAACTTACTCATTTTATCAACCTTATTCTTTTGCATCTAGACCATATAGCCCAGCATATCTTTCTCCAACAACAAAATTCAAATTCAAATCAGCAAGGTGATTGACAAAGACATTTTATTGGCAAAAATGTGTGCAAGGATGTTCTCCAGTTCTAAACCACCTGTAACAACAGACCTTGGTGTTTGACCTTGTTTCTAGTCTCTTAATCATACAATCACGGTGTTAAATTTTTTAAGGAAATCAGAAGCATGCATGACAGAGTTACAAATTGTTTCCTGAGTTATTAAGACCATACTATTAGTTTTAATATCCCTCTTAAATCACCTCGGTTATGGTGAAGTATCCATCACTGTCTTGTGTTAAATTCTTTTCAATAACAAAGTTATAGTGGAATTCTACATTTATTAACGCCAATTTATCAATCAAACTCAATGAAGAAGCACCTGTACATGTACCTTAAACATCCTTGCACACGTTTTTGCCAATAAAATGTCTTTGTCTATCACTTTGCTGATTTGAATTTGAATTTTGTTGTTCGCTGTGGAAGGTAGAAGAATCTTATTCTATACATATTGAAAGTTGTTCTACTCTAAATGTTGCGTCATTCAAATGTTAAAGTAAGTTGGAGCTTGAAGGGCTTTGTAACCTGTAAAGAAGTATGATAAATAATTATGTGTAGCATTTTGGTAAGTAATTAGGCTAACAAAGCTTTTTCCTGTTGTTTGTCTCATTCACATAGACTTCAGATCTGCGTGTGATCTGGTACAATTCAACTGTGAAATAAAGGTTACACGGAAATATTATGTCCATCAACTGGCATATATTGGTTCTGATTTAACATTGTTTTTTTTTGTTACAGCAATGCCATGGTTTGGCATGGACATCGGGGGCACACTTTCCAAGCTAGTTTATTTTGAACCCAAAGATGTAACAGAAGATGAAGCTGATGCAGAAATTGAAACTCTCAGAAATATAAGGAGATACCTAACAAAAAACTCAGCTTATGGGAACACAGGACACAGGGATATCCACTTACAGGTAAAGCAACGAAGTTATCGTAAGTTATAACTGTTATACAGGGTGTCCCGGAACTCTCTGGAACCCTTTTGTATATTTGTTCCTTGCATCGAGACAAGAAAAAAACATCGTACAATTAGGGGTCTAAAATGCTTTGTTTAGCCGCTAGCCGCCATTTTGTTTTTAACACATAATAAATTTTATTTTTGTAACGGATGGTTGCATTAAGTTCATATTTGGTATGAACCTTTATCATACCAATGCCCATTTTCAGGAAAAAAAAAATTCCCACTGTATATTTTCAAAATGGCATTCATTTTAAATTTTCAAACTCAAATATCAGAAAATCGGTATTTTTTTTTTATTTTACAAGACACTAAAAAGTTGCCAAATTAAATTATCTAACTAATGAAACCAAGTTTGTAATAACGGAGTTATTGCGATTTTTCTGTTATAATTGCCTTAATTTGCATTAATTATAATGGAAAATCAATGATTTTATGGAGAAAAATCGCAATAACTCCGTTATTTGCTGTCAGATCCTTACAAACTTGGTTTTATTGGTTAGATAATTTAATTTGGCAACTTTTTTGTGTCTCGTAAAATGTTTATAAAATTTACCGGTTTTCAGATATTTGAGTTTGAAAAATTAAAATGGCCGCCATTTTGAAAATATACAGTGGAAAAAATTAATTTTTTTCCTGAAAATGGGCATTGGTATGATAAAGGTTCATACCAAATATAAACTTAATGCAATCATCCGTTACGGAAATAGAATTTATTATGTGTAAAAAACAAAATGGCGGCTAGTGGCTAAACGAAGCACTTTAGACCCCTTATTTGTGTAATGTTTTTTTCTTGTCTCGATGCAGGGAACAAATGTACAAACGGGTTCCAGAGAGTTCCGGGACACCCTGTATATTTTCATTTAACTTTTCAGTTTTAAACAAAGCCATCACTCATAAAATGCTTCCTTTTTCAATTAATTCTGAACAATTTAATGTTTTAATTGAATTTTTAACCTTAACCGATTGGTAGAAACTACAAAATAAGTTATTAGTATTTTCTATTTCATAAGTCTTCAAATTTGTGTTTGTATAACGAGTGTTTATTTTTATCAAGAAAATATTAGACAAATTCTATTGACCTGTTGAGTTACATGTTATTTGTTACTTTTCAATTCTTTTAAGTTATATCATACATTGATCCTGTTAGTTCTAAGAAACAGACAGCTATTGGCTAACCTGTTATTTAGAAATTCACCTTATGATGACTCTGCATCAAGCCATTTCAAGGTTATAATCTTCAGAATCACAGTCATTGTTTGGCTGTGGAGACATGAGAGCCAATGTTTATTTATCAGAGTACAGAATTTTAGCTGAGTCAAATTCTCGTAGTCGCTGTCCTTGAAGCCAGGTTTTTGTTATTTTCCAATCTACATGTTGTATTTCCTGCTAGTTAAAAAACTTAGAGTTTAAACACAGTTATGGACAGTAAAAAAAACTTTTAAAACAAAAATATATCTAATAATATTTAATAAGATCTTCCCGCATGTTGATGCTAGTAAAATAATTTGTAACGAGTAATAAAAATAACACCTTCATAAAATGTTTAGAAGAATAGTTTGATTACTTAGTAACAAAAATGTTTGAAAATTTAATTATAAATTATCAGTTTAATATTCAACAATATTTTCTTTTCGTAAAGGAATAAATTAAAGTATTGATGAAATATAATATTATTTGGGTGTTTCAACCTCTCATGGGTGATTATTTGATTAACGATCTTTTGTTTTTCACTTGTGACGCTCATGAGCACACTACAATTAATCACTTTGGGATTAGATTTGTTTGACAAGTGCTCTTGCATTTGGAAGTCAGAATACATTGAAGATTGAAATGCAATAATATTAAGTAATTTGAGGTACAATCTTACTAACTGTCTCAGGCATAATTTTATCAGTTTGAATTGCCTCATTTTGTTGTCAATGGCATTTCCAATTGTAAACAGAAAACAGGATTATATCACAGAGTTGTCAAGAGTAAAATTCCTAGAGGAAAAATGATTTGTAATTTGTTATTTATAGATTGTGTTTAGTAGTTTGGTAAAATTTAAATATAATATTTAGCCACAGACCTTGTATCTTATACATCCCAATGCTGCAGTCATTTAATTGATGAGATTTTATCTTCTTAAAAATACACTCAGTTCCTAAAAATTAGTTCTTATCATGTTAGTTAATTCTTTTCTGTTTTGTGAAAAAAACCTGCATTCAAAATGGAGAAGTGTTGTGAAGTTTTTGAACATTATTTTAATGGGGGTGGGGTTTACTCCTAATTTAGGATGAAAAATAATATAGTTTTCATTTAAGAGATGCAACATTTCCAATTAGTCTATAACAGTTCTGAAGGCATACAACAATAAAAAATGCTACATTTTCCCTTGTTATGCTCTTGCGTAAAAACAAAGATTTTACAACGTGTTTTCTTTGTTCGCAAATTTACAATCAATCTATTTGCTATAAAAAATAATTAGCTGATTGCTAATGCTGCAGTTTTTCCTGCTAAATAGCCAATACAAACCACTAGTAACCTCAACACCAACTAATTTTTATTCTTCCCATAAATAACTTTTTTAACCCCACAACAATTGTATTGGAAAAAGCCATTAAAGAAAGTATAATGAAAAGTTTTATTGATTTGATCAAAGTTAAAAAGCTACAAAACAGTGGCTAAAACTATTCTCAACAAAATTCAAGTATTCAAAATGAAAACTCAACACACACAAAGTCTACAAACACTTTCAAGGTAATTTTTTCATTAGTCATGGTCATTTATGGTCACATGTTCGTGGTTAAGTAAACACTTGATTTATTAATGGATCACCCATGCACACTGCATTATGACAATTTTTACAGAAGAGTTTTCTTGTTTAAGAGTGATAATTATGCACTTATAATTAGCTGGCATTATAAGTTGTTGAATAAATTTCATGTATCGTCATTGCTTTTTTTGCTTTTTTTTATCGTCAATATATATGGTGTTTGTGCATTTCAACATTTTTATTACAAGAAAATCAACAAAATATTCTCTAACCAAGTGATATGATTTTTTACCTTAAATGTACTTAATTTACGCTGTATTGAACATGTGAGTTTGTGACATACAGTACTTCCGGTTTGCACGAATATTTAATTCATTTTAAATTTGTACTACACAATAAAAATAATTGATTTGCCAAAATAATCAGTACGAAAGTGGGGTTAATTCCAGGGTTTGAAAAATGAATACCTATTACAGGAATAACAAATATTAAAGGATAAATCTCAAATAGTTAAAGGATAACTTAAATTTAGGATTTTAACTTAATAACTTAACTTGGATAACTTAATTTTAGGATTAGAAATTTAGTAGGTTGGTTTCGTATCCTACGTTGGTTTCGTATCCATGTGATGCCCTGAGAAAATAATTAGGCCAAATAAGTAAATCTATAAAATTAGTTATATGTTGGTTTTTCACCCATTTAACTAATTTAACCTAGATCTAGACAGCAAGTAATTTAACAGTTGAATTAAAATAATGTTGGTTTGTAAGAGATATAATTATGAATTATGATTAACTATTAACAAAATTAAAGATCACCTGGCTTGTCGCCATGGGTAGTTCAACACCAGGTAGTTTAATATAGCTTGAACTTTGAAATCGATAATAAAGTACTAAAAGAAGGTTATTAACTTATAACCTCTCCATGAGGATCAATTAAACTCACAATATAAATCAGGGGCAGCCTGTTCAACGAAATAAAATTATTAAATTAAATCTAAATAAAACAACCACTTAGGGTATAGAAACAAATTAAAATGATAAACCAAATTATTTAAAAGGATGTACCGTATTACTTAAACCTTAAAACTACAGAGGAGCAAGACAGGGTGAGTAATTAGAGATTAATAATAGTGGAACGTACTGTAAATAATTTTTTTAGTATTCTGAATAAGTTGATAAATAATATAACCCGGCAACTTTCATTAATAGAGCCCTAATTAAAATTTTCCTTCATATTGTCGGATATCCCTCGTACTTATGAATTTATTATGGACAGATAGATTAGTTCCGCTCCTGTCCCGGAGCTTGTTCCTTGTTGGTTTCCTCAACCAAGGCAGGACGACGACTGACTCACCGCCTCCACCTGGGGTCAGTTAGCTCGTGCCCCTACTGCGGTTCCACCTCTCCGTCACGTGACCTCGTCCTGCCACTTCTTAAAATGCCGCACCGTTCAAATTTGGCTGTTATAAGTTGTAATATTATTAATGTCCGCCTAATTTGAATATTTGCTAAACCGAACAAGGTCCGGTCCCAATTAGTTTGGTTTAGTGGACTCTGTACAGTGGGAATACTGTAGTTTTAGTGACACATGAACTATACTCAAAGAATAATGTAAATAAAATAATCTGTTAAACCTCTTAACATTCTGTGTCATGCCCGGCAGATGGATGATGTGAGGATAGGCGGGCGAACTGGTTCGCTGCACTTCATCCGATTCCCGACTTGCGAGATGGGCAACTTCCTGGCTCTGGCCAAGAGTAAGGGTATGGCCACGCTCATCACGACTGTCTGTGCAACAGGTGGCGGTGCCTACAAGTTCGAGAAAGATTTCATGCAGGTTGGTTACACGATACTGTGTAGGCCTACTGGATACTTTTCAGTTAGCTCGACCAAACATGGATTTTAATTTGATGAGTTGGATTACCTGGTCAGGATAGCTAAATTAGTAAATATCAGTGTATTTTTCATCTGTCTGGTAACAATAAGACCTTCTTTCTTCCTGTAAAACCAGGCCAAGGTCGCATGGTCACTCATTGTCCATGCGTTGCAAATTTGTAATTAGGTTAGGTTAAGCCAACCTAATCTATTTGTTCCTACTTCCCAAATAATGTGGCGGTCTACAGAGACAACTGAGGAAGGTGACCCATTCCACACACTTTTTCATGACATCGCTTCTTTCTAAGCTTCTTTTCTGAAGTCCTAAGCTTAAAATACGATTCTTATTTGCCTTAAAATACAGTCTTGCTGTGGCCATCACCTGGAGTACTACTTATTATACAGTAGACTCCCCATTATAGTCGAGCAGATCATCTATGTGCGGCACATCAATGACAGCCCAATTTTTCGTTTCTAAAATTATTTGACAAGTTTTCTCATTTAGAGATCATTTTTATTGGTTAGGCCATTTAAGGCTGTATTTGGATGCAAGGCAAAATCAATTGTTGGTGATTGTCTGCCCACCGATTATCACCGCAAATCAGGAGTCTATTGTATTTGTTCACAGTTGAGGTAGACAATTGATGAATTTCGTATTATACACAGGTTCTGAACATGAAGCTGGCCAAGTTCGATGAGCTGGACGCGCTCATCCGAGGAATGCTGTTCGTGGAGGCAACCAACCCGCTGGAGGTCTACTACTTCACCAACCCCACGGAAGAGGACAAGTGCCAGAAGTGTGTCTACAACTTCAGCAGTCCCTACCCCTTCCTGGTTAGTATATCAGCTGATTATGAAATTTACCTGGAGAGCTGTCTCAACCTTCTTTTAGATAAATGTTAATTTTAAAAACTGTGTTTTTCTAAACTATTGTTTAGTGACATTTTTGTGGTTTTTATGTTGCAGATTGTAAACATAGGGTCTGGAGTGAGTGTGCTAGCCGTGTATGGTCCAAATGACTGGAAAAGAATATCAGGAACAAGGTAAAGTAAATGACTTTATAATTAATATCCCATAACAGTGTTTACAGTTTAGTCTTCCAATGTCATAAATTAGAGCAGAATTTCTAACTTACCAGCAGAAATTCAGGACTTCAAATTTCATTTTTTACCTCTATTTATTTTTGAAAACCATTTTTGTGAACTATTGTACATAAAGTTTAATTTTTTTTGTGAAGGGTACTTGGGGTTTTTGTGTCTGTGACCTTCAAATATTGGTTTCTGGAAACTGCATGTGTGTGAATCAATATGCTGAGAGGTTTGTGTTTTATTTAAGGGAGTGTACATTGACTTAATAAGTGCATCCATATCCCAAACTGCTTTGAAAACTCTTTTCTTATATAAACCCTGGGGCATAATAATTGTTTGGAGGGAAGATTTTATTTGGCTTTTACAAACTGCTATCATAGAATTACAAGTATAAAATAATATTGATGGGCTATTCACAAAACACTGGTCATTGAGTAAAACCCTCAAACTTGACTCAATGTCTATTTAGTACTGTCTACTGAGTTTAGTACATATAAAATTTTCCAGAGCCAATTTTACTTCTGCTGTTTACTAAACCAGGCTGTGTAATTTTGGCTGTAAATACAGAGTTACGTGCGATGGAACCGTATTAAATGACAGAAAACACTGATGGTACAGCAAGAAATAGGCTACAGGAGCAATAGAATCGCATTGAAAGGTTTCAAATTTGTTATACAGTACACTCTCGTTCATCGGACTCGGTGACATCGGAACTCCGCTTCATCGGAAGTGAAAATCTGGACATTATGAATTTTTTTTAACGAAATTAATAATTTTCCGTTTTAGCGCCTCCAATTTCCATTCGTTCTATCCGCACAACAGTGAAGTATCACATTTTGCATCAAAAGTCATCAGGCGTTTTCCATAATCTGTACTCATCGATGTGATTTACGAGGCCGTGGAGTATTCGCACAAAAAATAGAAAGAGGAAGGGGGCAGGAAGTGAACAATACATCCGCTTCGACCGCTTCCCAAACTGTCATTCAGTCTGTCTCGCACCTGTGTTACGTGGAAATCAGTTGACTGCTGGAATATGAATATGGAATATGAGAATAAAGATTTTGGATCTTTATTTCCTGCGTTGTTTTTATCCCTATAGGTTCATTGTTACCATGTTCAAAGTTTGAGTGCCTTATTTTCATAAAATCTCTTGTGTTATCTTAAAAACAAGAGTGAATACAATCTCGATAGGTCACCGTACGGGCGGAAATGATGACTCACGACGTACTCCGCTTCATCGGAATTTTTTGACATCCGAACCGGCCGTCCGCCACATTAGTTCCGATGAACGAGAGTGTACTGTAACATCGACGAAAGAGCCGTGATGAACCGCCTAAAAAAGCAATTAGCGTGTTACACGGCGCTTGATCAAGTACTAGTTGTCACGTATGGAGATTCCAAGTCATGTAGCATGTTAGGTTATGGAGAGTCGAGGTTATGGGGGGTTTTCAGTAGTAAATGTATTTAGAAAACCGGATGTTTCTTTCTTTCCATATTACACCAGGAAATATTAAGTTCATATAAGTTGTCCCAATAAGAACCTACAATTTTCACATTATCCTCCGCTAATATTTTAAAATTGCCTGTAAATAAAGAATGAACTGGACAAATTATAACAGTGTAATACGTTTGCAGCTTAGGCGGAGGCACGTTCCTGGGCCTGTGCTGCCTGCTGACGGGCTGCAACTCGTTTGAGGAGGCCATCGAGCTGGCGACGTGTGGCGACAACAAGCAGGTGGACAAACTGGTGAAGGACATCTACGGCGGCAGCTACGAGCGGTTTGGTCTCCCGGGTGACCTCGTGGCCAGTAGGTCAGTCTACCTGTTACGTACACGTTTACGGGATTCTTTTTTTTACGGACACCTTAATTTTACATCATGCTGCAGTATTGAGGTTGGATATTTTATTGCTTGATTTTTCATGAATACTTTCACTACTTGGTACTTTTTAATTAGTTTGAAAACTTCAATTTTAAATTGACAGGTAAAACAATAATAAACCTTGTAACTGCCAGTAAAATAATTACAAAAGTTTCAAAATGTCCCAGGAAATTATGCACATAACACAAAAAGTGCTGGACTGCCAAGGGGCCAGAAGCAAACGCATGAGAATAAAAATTATAAAAAATAAATTTTCAACCCAAAGTGCTATCTCAGCCGTATATAGAACTGAATAGAATAATCAGTGCTTCAAAATAACAATCGAAACAACCTAGACAAACTGTTTAAGCCGCAGTATGGATAGCGGCAGCGAAATGATTTATTGTTCTAAAGCATTTTTTGGTTGAAACGCACCAAAGCACTTTTCAGAAATAACAGGAACAACAATAGGTCGTTACAGAGTGTCAAAGGGTTAAACTAATCATTTTCAAAGAAAATACAGATGTTTAACTACATATAGAGTGTAAAGTTATTAAAACTTTTAAGACTCCTGCAAAGAAGCCCAGAAAATAGCTTTGTGGTGCATTAGTTCATGCAATGGGTCGCCACCCTCAACTGTCAAACCCTGTCAACCCTGCAAAATGTACTTGGACAAGAAGAAACAATCTGGAAAAATAAACAAGTAATTAGGTTAGTTTAACCTAACCTTAATAAATGAATGCAAATGATATTGTGACGCATAGAAAAGTAAGTGACTACACAACCTTGGCCAAGTTGTACTGATGATGGGGAGGGGGGAAGGGGGGAGTCTTATCGCTCCCAGACAGTTGACAACATTAGATTATATTCTGTTCTCTACTAATTTAGCTGCCCTGACTAGGTAGCCTGGGAATTAAATTGAGGTGTGATGGAGCTAGTGAAAAAGTACCTTCCAATAAAAATTTTTTTCCTATGAGTCAAATGTTACAATGAGTCATACGTCCAAAAGTCTGAACACTGGATAACTTTAAACTGGACATAATCGGATCATTGACGGCAAAACTCTTCTGTCGTTGCTCTGCAGTTAAAATTGTTTTTTATGATATACCAAGTGATTAAGTGTGTCTGTTACCCTCACTGTGAATGACTTTTGAAAGTATTTCTGACATATAGAGCAATAAAATACGTAATCTAAACTTATACCGTACATCACAGCTTGTTGTAAGATAAGATAAGCTTGTTGGCAGAGTAAGATCCCACCTAAAAATAACTTTAAAAAACTAGTGACATCCGTAAAACAAAAAAGTACTATTCACATATCATTACTGGTGATGGTAGCCTATTATTTTTTCTGTGCCAATAACAACCTTATGACCCCTGTGGGGGACGGTCCAAAACAATTAATTTGGGAATCTGTAATTCAAAAATAGGTTTATTAGTACAGTAGAGTCCCCACAAACTTGGATTAATGTGGACTATGGTGGACCATCTATCCAAAATGGGTTCATACCTTTATTAATTTTCATAAATAAGATAATATTAGATTCGTTTGGATTTTAATTAACAAAATGGAAACAAATTTTTATTTTGTTAAAAGTACACAAAAATTAAACAAGACCAACATGACAACTAGTTACTTTCTCCCCCTATACCATAGTATATGGAGAAAGTATTGTTTTCGTCAAAATTTTTGAATTTGAGTTGTCGGTGGATTTATCCATTTTGGTTCCCCCTGAGTCCAAAAAAGTGGTTTTCGGAGTGATGTCTGTGTGTGTGTGTGTGTGTGTGTGTGTGTGTGTATGTGTGTCAGGATGTATACAGAGCTAGAGAATGCCCCAATGGTCCGATTTTGGTGAAATTTGGTACGTGGGTCCAAACCCACGATAATTCCAGGCGTTTTTTTCATTTTTTTGAATTTTTGATTTTTAAGGGTAGTTTACCCCCAAAAACCCTCAAAAATCGTCAAAAATCAAAATTTCTCAAAAACGGCTCTAACGATTTTGATTAAAATTTTGTGGTTAATTAAGCTTAAAATGGTGAATAAAATGACACCACCCGCATCTCCGAGAAAATGCGCGTTCAAAAGTTATGGAGTAAAAAGTGTTTCAAAAATCAATTTTATGAATTTTCAAAATAGCTGTTGTCTCGAAATAAACTTTTACTTGCCACCATTAAATAGAGCTCAAAAAACTAAATAATCCAGTATTTTAAATTGTTGCTCTACGTCAAGTGGTTGCGGAGAAAATTCAATTTTTCGTTTAGCGGTAAACACAGTACGTTGTTAAAAGTCACAGACGCGCGTAGGGTCAAACGAGCGCTGCTCAGCTGGTAGCTATCTGACTGAGTCATCAAGACATTAATGTTTGGAGCTTTTAACACCTTTTTTATATTGTTGGGAGAAAGTATGTGTCAGTTAACTGATACCGTTTATTTTTTTGTGTTATTATAATACAAGCAATTATTTTTAGTAGCCTTCTTTAGTTTGTGTATGAACTGAAATGCATATAAAAATATGATTACCGTTAAAATTCCTTAATAATATTGCCACTGTCTGTAGTGAGCCATGGGATTAGGGCAAAAGTGGCACATTTCAATTTGGCAGATGTTCACACTTACTGTTAACGGTAAATTACGGTACACGTTCATCATCTTGCAAATGAGTTTGTTAAATTTGAGACTACTACATTTAAAACATAGTGTTTTATCAAATTGTAAGTGTGTGAAAAACCATGTAATCAGCGAAAGTTATTACAGTTAACCTTAACCCATGGAATGCTTCAGGCAGTGTGTGCTATTATTGCAGACAATATAAACATTTTTCAAAAGAATACCTTGCACAATATGTCTTTTCTTGAATCTATCTGGAATGTGTGCTTGCTAATAAGGTGGTGGATACATTTTTAGCTTTTGTTTTGAACCGATTTATAAGAAAATTTTGAATAGAAAGGTTTATTGGAAAAAAAGCTTTTTTTGTGTTTGGTCAACTTTACTGTTTCAAATCTATTTTCAAAGTATTGCTTGCTAGCACGCACTGGTGAAAGAAGATCTCTTTTGTTACATTTTGGTTATCTGAGAATTGCATAATTTGCAGACACAATGGTGTGTGGTGCTTGGAAAAACTCTACTTTCATCACGAATAACCCATCCTCATCCGACACTAACCAGCTTCCGTTTAATCGCAGTTGGTGGATGGTTGAGTGTTATTTACAGTATTTTGGGTGTATCCAGTTTCGGTCAGATGAACTCAAAGGAGAAGCGTGCAACTGTGAGCCGAGAGGACCTCGCACGCGCGACACTCGTCACCATCACCAACAACATCGGGTCGATCGCCCGTATGTGCGCGCTCAACGAGGGAATCACCAGGGTGAGTGTCGGTAGTTGAAACATTAAGTTTTCTGTAACTACTTTACTTATCTTTTTGGCTTATCTGTCAAACTAAAGAGAATGATGCATAAATTTGTAGAATTTCAAATTCACGTTGTTATAGATGTCATACATTTCTTCAAAAATCCTAAGGCCAATGCAATTATAATAGAAGGAAAATGTAATTAAAATGATTTTTTGTGTAAAAAAGGATTATTATAGCCCACTTTTTAAAACTTGATCCTTCTTGGGAGAGGCCAGAAATAGTGGCAGGAAGGGATTTTTTATATATTGGCTAATATTCCATCGGCTGAAGCTTTTTTTTTTTGTTCTTGTTTTATTTTACTGTTGCATATCAGCCTGTAATTTTACATTGCAATATTTTGTTTATCTGATTATATTCTTTATAATAGTTGTTTTTCCATAAATTACTTTAGGACTGTAACTTTTTAACAAGCTATAGGTTTGACTTATAAATAAAACAGTTGAATAGAAGTTACTAAAAGAGACTATAAATTATTAAAAACGTTACTTAGGGAAACCTGGTACTATTCAAACAAGTTTGTTACAAGCTTAATTTTTTTGTTTACAGTTTAAATTGTCAATATCCTATCCCCCACCACAAAATTCTTTAGGAGGAACAAGTTTAAAAAAATGACCTAGTAGCCTAATGGACAGAATAAGCATGACTTCATCTTCTCCATGTTGATAGAGGCCAGTGGCCTTGAAATGTTCAAGTTTTTGTTTGGTTGTGTGTTTATTTTTTGTATTATAAAAAAATGCATTGTTTTTCTAAGGTAAGAGTGCTTATCCTGCCCATCACTAATGATCTTTCCCACCTAGACTTTTAGCCCTTGCCAAAAAATTAACTTTTTATATAAAAAATTTAGCTGTGAGAAGTTTTTTTTTATAATATCTCTTTTACCATACTGTATCTATAACATATTTAATGATCTAGTAAAATTCCATCTTCATTTATGATTATCATTTCTAAATATTAATTTAAAAAATATTAATATTAATTTCAAAGGTGGGAAAGGGTGAACAAAAAATGATACTCTTGATAGGATGGAAAATTATTAAATATCAAGATAAATTATAGAACATGTTCGTTAGTTAAGGATATGTAGCAAGTTTTTTATTAGCAGTAATTTCATCCCCATAGTGGAGCTAATTAGGTTGTACAAAAAATCCCCAGAATCTTCATGTTTTTGTCCTTTTAATTTCTCTGTAATATACCCACACCACATCGTGAGATCGTCAATGTGGTGTACATCATTAGATGATTCAGAACTTGGTGGATTATTTCTACCCCCATTCCTACACACTGTGTTGTTTATTGTATGCAAGACTACTTTATACAAAAAGAGCAGCCTTTCATTTTTTGGAAAAATCATAAATACTTCTCGATCCAAATATTTTGAAATCCTTTTTTTTCTCTAAAGTTATGTCTGTTTTTCAGTTTGAACTAATTGAGATGTGAAAGCCAACCAAGAAAATGCTACTGATTAAAATTACAAATAATTGAAGATGTCATTAACTTGAGAAACGATTTCTTTGTAACGGTGAACTTAATGATAAATAGATGATAAATTTGAGGTTATTTAAACGATAAGAGAGACAGTGATTTTGAAGCTAATGAAGAAAAGATAAAGTAATTAAAGAAAGCAGTAGAAGCAGTACAAACATCATTAATTAGTTGCTAAACTGATAATTTTTACTTTTAGGATTTTGAAATATTTCCAATCTGCCATTGCCAAAGACTAGGTTCAGTACACCAGTGTTTATAAAACACTTCTTGATGTAGTAGGTATTTTTATTAACAAAAATTAAATTGTTATGTTTTGTACACCAGTGTTTATAAAAACATTTATTAAAGTATCAGGTGTTTTTTTTAATAATGGAACTAAATAGTTATGTTTTAATTATTTTAACTTCAATGTGATTTATAACCAATATAAAATATCGCTTTTAAAATTTAAATTTATTGTGATATACAAGACAGTGATATAAGAGAACAGGAGGGAGCTTGTTAGTGTAGACTTTGATCATACATTATATCATACTAGATAAATCGAGCATATGGACTAAAGTACATACGCCAGAGATTGGTGCTATTTTATGACCTGCCTCTAGATTGCACAACATAACATAATTTTATTTCCACCGAAGGGCATGGTTTTTTTTTCTTTTTTTTTGAGAGGTGTGCAGTCAACGACGATTCTCCATTAAATGGCTAAAGGAATAGATAAACTAAGTCAATGTTTACTTTTATATAAATTTGAAATTATATCTGTGTTTTCCTGTAATGTTCGGTTGTGAAATCTTGTGCAGATCATCAAAACAACAGAAATTGTCAGCACACTTTTGCGCTTGATATATCTATTCTGAAGGATACATAATCTAAGGCACGGATTGCGATATTGGAGAAATAAATTAATTTTAAAGTTATGAAATCTTTTTTATTTAAGTGTGTACCATTTCTGTTTTAGGTAGTATTTGTTGGAAACTTCCTGAGGGTGAATACTATCTCCATGAAACTGCTGGCCTATGCAATGGACTACTGGTCCAACGGAACCCTGAAAGCACTGTTCCTGGAGCATGAGGTAAATCCACTTGACTTTTGAACTACTTTTTTTATATTTTTAGTAATAAGGATAAATCAAATAAGTGTAAGGTTTCCTTGGGCTCATGAATAGAGCCATTTTTATTTTTATTGAATTTTTACTGTGTCGTATTTTGTGCTGTTACTGTGAAAAGTTGTTAGGTGACGTCTTTCCTTACTCTAACTATGAATAAAATACTATAGACTTATTATTATCAGTGGGCTGCTTTTGCCGATAATCAATCTTTATGTTAATCCAAAATGAGATAAAATAACTACAAAATATTAAAAATAATATTGCTAAAGCAGATGAAAAACTATTGCTAAATGAGAAAAAAGGTAAAAGTTTTTTTTTTTTAAATAAAAAATTGCCTAATGATGATAAGTTACAATGCTGATAATCCGCTCACAGATAATTGGCAGTCTATTGCACATTAATATGTTTCACCTAACATTAATGGAAATTAAGTATTAAAAATATTTTCGGAGAAATTTAGATTTGGAGAAGTATCTAGGAAATTTTTTTAACTATATGTGCATATGTGTTTTAACTATATGTGTGAGACCTCTCTATCTTTTTCTCTTCACACAATACTTTTCTTACTTTTGGTTTAAAAAGAATTTCTATAGCCTAACATATTTCCTCATTTTTTCCTTTATACAAAATTTGGTAATAAAACTAAGATCAAAAGGGGTGTGAGATGAATCATTTTAGGGGCCAATGAAATTAGGAGACCAAGAAGGCTAAACATAAAAAACAAATGATAATAATCCTTATTATTTTGCAAAGACGGTTGTTTACTTGTTTGTTTAAACAGATGCTACTATATTACAGGGAGATACTCGTGGATATAGCTGCCTTTTTGAAAGCAGAACTCATAAACTATAAACATAATAGTGTAATTTTAACGCTCATAGAATAAACTTCTTTCAATTTATGGTATGCAATTCTTCTAATGTTCAAGCACAATTAGCACTCTAAAACTGGTGACATCCGTATAAAAAACAATACCGACCGATGCTATTAAGAATCGAGGAAATTCTGTTCCGTCATCCAATTAAGGAAGGCACTTTACCTGAGAAATAGATAAATTGCAAGAATACTTGATCATGATCACTATCATGATATGTTTGAGATTGCTATGTCGAATATCAAGCATGTTGTTGTGTTAAGGGCTACTTTGGTGCCGTCGGTTCTCTACTGGCATTTAACGAGGAGATCAGTTGAGACCGAGACGTCGTAACATCTAGTGGGCTCCGCATCCGCTGAAACGGAGCGACGCAGCAGCAACATCCTACCGCAGTTCTATTGCTCTACGACGCATTTCTATCCATTCTCTGATAAAAGTATTATGCTAAACCTGTGGAACTCCCACTTATAACTTTAAGGTAACTGTGTATCCCGTTAGTTCAACTTAAGTTAAACGGAGGCATAAAACATTGTGAAAAATGATTCCACATTAAAAATATCAGGGGTGTGTAAAAGTAATGTATTTTGAATGTATTAAAAAAAAATTGAAAGACTTAGAGTTTTGGAATAATTTTATTTGTTTTTAGTTAAATTCTTTTATTCAATAAAATTGAATGAGTTTACACTGAAGTATTTAATGAAAGATTCATGTACAAGATTAAAATAGACCCTTGGTTGAAAATTACGATATTTAGAGCCAAAATATGTTTTTTTTTAAAGGTTAATCTTCCTGCTTTATAAGGATAAAGCAGGATTACTAAATCACAAAATAAGTAATACCATGTGAAACAAAAATGTGACCGGGCCAGGTAAAATTAACGTGTTATGACCCGTCCTTGTCACCTCAACCTTGGGATCCTCAATTAATTATAAATTATTAGACTATAGACCTCTTCATTTTTTAGTACATACGTATATTTTTTAAATAACCCCCAACTCAAATGCTGATCCAAGCACAAATGTAAATCATAAGTACTTTACTACCGGTCATAGTTGGGAGTAAAATAATTATAAAAACTGACAATAATGTTTTCCACTTGTTATTGTTGAGATTTAACAGTTACGCCGTAGTGTATAACAGTTGTTATGATCTGGCCTATGGGACCATGCTATTAAATGAACAAAAGGTCTCATACTTAAAAATTCCCAATGAAATGTTAAAAAGTGTAAAATCATATTTCCGCATAAAAAAATTAGATTTAAAGTCTGTCTCGAAAATAATTATTAGAGCTAACTGGATGTATATTTTATCATTTTATGCCTTTTACCTGGTTGGTTATTGAAGATGAAATTGATACTAAAATTTGAAATCAACCATTATGCTTCAAGTTTTTATATATTCTAAATCTCCTGAAGTTAGCCTACTAAGTAACAGCATCTTAATTCATTGTAAGGTCCCTCGGTTCCATTACTTGTTGTATAATCTGACTTAGCCTATTAAATGTTGACTAAACCAGTTAAGCTGTAGTGAACAACTTTTAAGACAGGCTGAGGTTTCGTTCTGTTGGAACATTCAATCAGTTCCGTTTAGTTGTACTGGAGAGTCACTCAATTTAAAGTTGTAATGAAGTTCTACCTACTTAATAAAATATGTAATCATCAAGTAAAGTCAGTACCTAATGTTATGTCATTTCCAAATTTGATTATCAATACCTTTCCAACTATAATTATTTTCTTAGGGAAAGAAATACCAGCTTTTGCATTTTTCAGCCAATAATGTAGTACTGTAGTTTTATACGGTATGTAAATCTTTTCATTTTTAATTTCTATTCCATCTACTTTTTGCTTGAGCCATTACGATTAAACTATGAACAGCTTTTTATTTTAAAGTCTACTTTTAAGCTACATAATAATTGTTAGTTTGAACTCTTTAAGAGAGTGATTTTTTTTTAAATTTCTTTACACCATCTTTTATCTAAAAAGTAAGAAAAATTAGGTAAAAGGTTTTATTTGTGACTAATGACCCATTTTTCATAGTTTCTAGTTCAGTACTATTTTTTCATATTTTTTTTTTTTATTCTACTTTTTCTTGTTAAGTTCACTGTTCTCATTTTATAATATGACCAACCTCCGTTCATTTTCAACAAAACTGACTTAATTTGTTTGCGCACAAAATTCTGTTTGTGATTTCTTAACGTTTAAGTATGCAATTATAATAGATGACTCATGAACAAAATCAGGTTATAGCAATTATATTGGTAATACCTTGTTATTGGTGCTAGTACTATATTTTTCTACAGTAGCGTACAGTACAACTATTACATGTAAATAACTATATACCTCAAATAGTTTTGAACAATATTTAAAATGTATTAGTAACATGGTTAGACGAGGAAGACAAAAATAGCATGCCATAGAGTGGATATACCAAGTAAATAAGGTGACACAGTTATAAACATTAAATATATGTATTATGTTGCATGAAATTTTTAATATGATTCATAATTTAACAAATTTTCAGGGTATCAATTAGTTATAACATTGTACCTAAAAAATACTTAAACTAGCCCAGTGCTCGCGCTATTTTATTTTTTTACTTTTATAAGGTAAATGTGTTAAAGTTAATTTTCATGTAGTTTAAGCTGATATTGCAATATAAACATTCCAAAAATTCATTGAACCCTTTCATTAAAATAATGATCATTTGAAATTCGATCATATTGACAATGTCCATTATAAGTCATAGAAGAGTGTTTATTCACTGTTGGATTTTGTGTGATATCGTGTAAGTTTGACATGTTATATATAACTAAAAATGTCCTCCAACAATATTGTAACTTTGGAAAATTTTAGTATATGCTTGAAAAGTGTTCTTTTGTGACGCAGCCTAGGCAGTTTCAAAATAAATCCTAACATAAGAGTTGTATACGGAAATTGTAAATAATCATCATATTTCATATTATATTTAAATGGTTATTGAATGTAATTATTTATTTATTTTTATTTATTAATATTTGTTATATTGAGTATTAGAGTTTTGATATTTGTTGTTATCGAAACTTAATAAAATTGTTGTTTTGCTTAAAGCAGAGTTATTAAAAACTCAATATTTTTTGCACAAACAGTCCGAATATATTTGTTATATTTAATATTATTGTAATTATACTTTGTATAAATTGTTTAATGGTGTCTTTATTGCTAAACCCAATTGAGTGTTTTTGATAAAATCAACATATGGATCGTAGCCCTAAGGAACTTTGTAGTCATATACCTTTTGAGAGGAAAAGTCCCATTATTTTAGGACTACGACCCCACTGATTTTCAAAAAATGTGCTTACCTGTAGCATTAACCTACACTTTGTTTCTTAAAAAATATATATCTGTACATATATTGTCTAAATATAAATAACCTGGTTCGGATTCAATTCAGCTTCATCAAATTGTATCTCTAATGATACAACTTAATTTGAACCATTTCAGCTTTACACAACTTGCATCATATACAAATGAACTCGCCTACGGCTCGATGGGGACTCCGCCCCCATGCCCCCCTAGGGGATTCCCTAAATTTGTAAATTAATAAAAAGTCAAGTATTGAACTGGCTAGTTCCGCCAACGAACTGGACAGCGAAGACAGCAAGAAAACCGGCTAATACGCACTACTCACAATCGATAATAATAATAAAATGCTTTCAAAATATTTTACGGGGCTCAGCGCCCATGCCATCTTGTTGATTTTACTAATTTCGTAAGTCATTTACAAAGTCTCAAATAAGGAACCGTCTAGTTCCACCGAAGTACTAAACAGGCTATCTCCATCGAAGTTTTGAAAAGCCGTTAAAAATTACGTTTAACTCTACAAAAATGTGTGATCCTAACTCTTCCACGTTACCAACCACTTAGTCTGGAACGTCAAGGAGTTTATATGGGGCACAGAAAAATTGTAATGGGTAAAAATTATTCCAAATTAAGTATGTTTTCCTACCACTGCATGGAAATAATTGCATTGCCACACCTGTAACCCCTATGCAAAACAGTTCATTTCCGGTTTCCGTTTCTTTCCCGCTCTAGAGCGGCAATGATTCATTACCGCACGCTAGATCAAACAGCAATTTTAAATCAGCTGTTATTACAAACCATGCTATAGCTGTTATTCATTGTTGTCGTTTAGTGATTGCTTCTTTTTTAGTTTGAGGTTATGTTTGATAGTTAACATTATGTTCCAACAGAAACAACAAAAATAATCTAAATGACATTATGTATACAATAAAACATGTAATGTGTAACAATTATGTTGGTAGGAAAAATCTTGTGTGTATTACGAGCGCAAATAGTCATTGCCGCTCTCGAATTGTTTGGCCGCACTCAGCTGACGCTTCGTGCGGCCATCTACAATTCTCGAGTGGCAATGACGTACTTTACGCTCTTATTACACAAATAGCTATTAAATTAGATTTTCATAGATTTAAAAAATAATGTTATGTGCCCACTATAGCAAAACAAAAATGTAAAAAATATAAAGTAACTGATAATAAGTGTGAAAATAAAATAACTATTAAAATAATAAAATAAGCAAGCTATAACAATGAATATAAAGAAATTTAAAATACCATTTCAACCAAATATAGCATTGCCAACCACGATATTAAAAGAATCGGCTAATACAAACTAATACTCAAAATACAAAAATTAATCAATATCTGTTGTTACGTTGTATAAGAATACATACAACAAAATGTCAAGTGACTTAATTTGTATAGACAGTTACAACATCTTTAGATTACGCCATGTAACATTTTCGACAGGACGAACTTTTATTTATTAGATCGCAAAACCGAAAATATTAAATCACAAAAATCCTCCTGTAAAACTTATGGACTCACAGACATTTAAGTCTAAATTTTCAACTATCACTAATTCTCAAGATTGTGATGACAATCTGTAGTTGACCATAAATTTACGATTTGGGAAATACCGCTACCAATGTGGATTAGGTATAAATTGTTAGCTGAGAATTACATTTAAAATGAAAATAATTTAGTCAGTTATGTTCAAATTTGGCAAAAGATTAATAGAAGAGTGACAAATGTAGCAGCTTTCATGATAGCAGGAATTATCACTTGGGGAGAGCTAACTTTCCAAATATGTTACTGACTTACCGGGTGTCCCACCCCCTTTTAAAATTTAATTTTTAAACAAAAACAAGCTGTGCAAAAACAATAGGTTAAGCTATTTCGCTCTGTTGAACAAACGCTCTGTTGATTGGCACTGAATTCAATACAGAGGCGACCAGACGTAATTTTAAAGCAAATTTAACATTTATAATTTTAAACCCTAATCATGATAATTTAGAAGATAAAAGAGTTTAAAATATTTTTTTATTGGGAAAATTTTCACATCTATTATACCTGAAAATTTTACATAAAACAGAACTTTCCAAACATGACAATGTCTTAGAACCTCATTTTAAATAATCTATCTTCTTATTTCTATAAGGGTTTCGTCTGTTACGTCCCTTTTTCTCGCGACCTACTGAACCGATTTTTAAGATTGAGGTGTCATTTTAAAGCTTAGGATATAGCGCAGTGACGAATCGTAATTAAAAAGGTCATATCATTTCGGGCTTCGCCCCCCTCGCCTTTGATTTATTTCTAAAAGGCGCTTTAAAAATGTTGACCAACTTTCATTGTACGATGTTTAAATGTGAACTGTAACTTAACAGCTGATTACTTTCAGATTAATTTTAAAGCCAAATAGTAAACATAAATAGATCTCTGTCACTTCATAACCAACATACATGTACTTTAGGTTAGTTTCTCTCATACAGAATCATAAATGCGCATTTGCGCACGGGCCACCTCGTGTAAAATCATAAAACATCAATCATCACGTGATTATTTTTACTAAACATTTAAATACTTGTTCATTAATCTCCGTCATGGTGTAAATTTAATGAAAAAAAAAAACATTTTGGACAAAACTGAAAATATATGTTGGAAATGTATTTAAAAGAGTTTAAGACATTTTAGTGCTGAGACATGTTTGCTTAACTAAAAAATGCTCAGAGAAGGTATGGAAATTTGTTTCATGTTATTCTTATGAGGTAAATCTAATTATCAACCGCAAAAGTTCCCCAAAATGCTAAAATTACGCGTACAAGATCAAATTGTAAAATTTTCTTTAAAAAGTGTAAAAATAAAAAAAAAATAATTTAAAGGGAAGGTTTGTAATTGAAATTAGTGACTTCCGGTCTGTAGAGGTGATTTCAGGTACACCCTGCACATTGATATTACTCTGAGTCGATAGACCGCTTCACCTATAAAGACACAAGTGGTTAAAGTTATAAATTAGTTCTGAATTTCTTAAAAGGGGTGTTTCGGTGGTCTGGGACACCCAGTATGTTGGCGATTTTGTCGTCACCAAGGTATTATTTATGTAACTACTAGGAACAAAGAAAGCCTGTTGTGGTTAAATACAACGGTCTCTAGAAAAAGTACCTCTATGCTATTTCCGGTGAAATAAATAAAAAATTGTAGTATTTGTTTCCAATATTGAAATTCTATTTGAGAAAGAAAATTATTTTCTGTTGCATTTTGTATTGGTAATCTATATGTTTTATCTCCTACCATAAAAGGGCAATAGTAGTCCCAGTTACATACTACTTCATCAATTATTTTGGTTCCTATTTCAGCGTACCTAGATTGTGTTGAATGACATAGAAAAGATAAACTTCTAAACAAACAGTTTCCATCGTGATCTATATTAAAAATAATGAAATTATTCATTTTCAGAACAATTAAAAATTTATACTTGTAATTATTTAATTTAGTTCAGTTTTATAATATTAATTTAGTTTGATTGAATTTAATTTAGTTTTTCAAATATTAATTTATGATTGTAAAAATCACATACCGCTTTAAACCACACACTGCTTTAGCACATAACTTTATTTAAACGCCAACAAAACGTAAGGAACTCACAATCACAAATCCCAAATGTAAACAACAAAATGTACACAAAGAAAAGTCAAGGACACAACAATGCATCAATCAGCTATTAAATTAATAACTTTGTTTCATGTGATCAGACACAGTTTAAAGGAAGAAAATATTTATCTTTTTAACTTTTTCATCATAACTCTTAAGAGAAACATCAAATTTTCACATTTTTAGTAAACATACATAGATGAAGCTTTCCGACAACACCTAAAAGATTTAATTTAGCTGTACAATGTTTAATAAAAATATCTCTACAACAGTATTTTTACAACAGTAGATAGGGTTAAGAACATTCAGAATAGTTAAGCTGTGAATATCACAAGAAGAACAAAGTTGATCCAGTAGTCTCCATTGTAAAAATACAACTTTGAGACATTCGACGCCAATACACCAGAGTGTACAATAAATCAGTTCTAATATATGAGTACGGAAACTAAACCTGTTAAATGAACTACTTTACCACGCCTGTACTGCATTACCCTTTAATCTACCTTACCGACACTTCACGAATTTCTGATACCCCAATGAGTTACACATGCGAGAGTATATAATTTAGAAGTGTGTATTTATCATAAGAATATTGAGAACGTCGCTATAGCTGCTATGCACACCCGCCTGTGAATTAAAACAACTTTATTTCAACAATTTAGTTTTAAATTAAATAAATTAAAATTGATGTATTAATTGCTTTTTCTCAATTTTCAAGCTTTAAGCTGAATATGAAATACTATTAAAGCCATGAAATAAGGGTTTATTTAGGTAGTTGATAGAGCAGCGTTGTAAATTTCCGAGGAATTCCACGGAATCCGGGGAATGGGAGGGGTCTCCGGATACGATTCCGGGGAATGGAGAAGTTCGGCGGAATTCCCGGGGAATGATCCATATTTACGGTAAAATTCTGGGGATTGCGCTGGACGACACGATTAGATTAATAAATCTTCTAAATGGCATTTATGAATGGCATTTCCAAAATTATTAAAAACATTCAAAAAGGTATTGTCATGTTACTATATCCAAGAATAGATGTTGATACATTTGACACTATAATAATATGGTTAATAGAGTCTAAATAGTATGGTTATAAATGTTTATGGTTAATGTTGTAGTTAGTTAGAGGCCTGTAATAAATACTTTCCAAATTACAGAACAAAATGTGATGTATTTTTGTTAGTAGTGAATGATTAAGAAAATAGACATCAACGAGGTTAAGTAACATACATACTCAGTAGGTTACTTTGTTGCCCCTACTGTTAAGAGTCTGTAGTAGCTGCGCCATTTTGGATTTTTAGTCCCATAAGAACAATGTTAAATTCAAAACATTACTGTTGTCTTTGAAAAAATATATCTCGATAATCTTGCATCGGATTTGCATGAAACTTGAATATGTTCACCACAAGGGAATGGCGGGGTGCATGACGTGGATACATTTTCAAAATCCTACTAAAAATTGTTTAAGAGTGGTTTAAATATGGTGTTAAATATATGTTTATTTTATTCGTCATTCGAGTGGGTAATTTTTTTAATTAATTTTTCTATCTCGTCAAGCACTAGATACTATAGTAGTATTAAAAATGACATCAAGTTTGAAATTTTCGACGAAAAACAAACCCACCGTAATGTTTCAAATTTAACATTGCTCTTACGGGACAAACTACATAGATGGTGCAGATACTGCAGAATTTCAAAAAGCTTAAAAAAAAATCACAGATTTTTTTTACAATGATTATTTGTTGCTTGTTTTTAGAGCCACTTTGATATGATGATCTATGATCATGCTATTGGGATTGGTTACAATAGAAACGTCCTTTAGGTGTGGGTAAAATGGCAAATAACAGATGGACAAGTGTAAAAAAAGGACTGGTTATCAATGAAACTGCGGGAATTGTGGGAAAAATCCAATCCAATATCCTCTCACCAATCAACAGAAGCCAAACCTCCCTATCTTTGTAGCACTTTGTATGGTATAGTTTAAGCTCGTTAATAGACCTATCCCCCCACCACCGGTGATTTACCTTTCTTTTAGGCTTGTTCAGTGGGCTTAAAAAGTTTAATAACATTATTGAATGATAGTAATAAATGGAAAACTTATTTTAATTGAATAGTAAGTGGCTGGCACTTTAGTTACCTCGATTTGTAATTCCCCTAATACTTTATTAGGTCTCCTGTATAAGTAATGTCATAATGGTTAAAATACCGCAATGGAATTCCGGGGAATGCAATTTTGATTCCGGGAAATCCGCCAGTAGATTCCGGGTAATTTGATCTCGAGCTGTTACCAACGCTGTGATAGAGATGTGAATGTGAAGGTTTTCCGAAGTAAAATTCAAATGGAGTAATTGTCCAAAATTGAGTCTTTGAGTTAGGGTTGATCTACGACAAGTCGAAAGGATAAAATTGATGTTTTATACCAAGCTTGTGCTTGTAAATATGTCCTAAATATGTGTTGAGAATAGCAAGGGTAAGAAAAATAATGGATTTCTACTTTAGTCGGAAATAAAGTTAAGTAAAATTATCTGAATTAATTATCACCTTCACTGAATTTACATTTTTTAGGTTTATTTGTTGGTAAATGGTATTCTAAGGGTGAATTACGAGATTTATAGGATATGTTCTTGCACTTTGATATTAGAAAAAAAGCTCAGAAGCGATATACGTATACATAACGAGTATAGCTTGGAATCACCATTACATTTTGGGAAAATCATTTTAAAGCAAAATGCAAATGTGTGAAAATGGCAATAAATTTGGTTTGGGGTAAAAAACAATGTAAAATTCTATTGAACACAAAGGTAACCTGTTTTTCTCAGTTATTTGGGCCATCAATTGTTACGGTGCTCAATTTTGGGGTTTTATCAATAGCGAGACAATTGAGACAGTGCAAGATAACCACAGAACATTCCAAAATATATCATTTATCTTGAAACTTTGTTGGATAAAATTTACATTTACTCAGCTTCTATGAACAGTAATTATTTATTCAAAGTCACTGCTGTGCCACAGGGCCGTGTGCCTTAAGTTATCAAGGGAAAAATATTTATTGGAGCAAACACTGGAAACAAAATAGATAATAATCAGAACATGGATATAGCTAATTCAATTATTCATTGAATTATTGTGAGAAGGGCTAGGGGACGGCGTGGCCTATTAGTGCTATGAAACGCCACTCTCACCACCTGCTGATACTGCGCTAGGTTGTAACATGCCACTTATCAGCGTTCATTGCACTTACAAGCTTTGTTACATCGCTTTGGTAGTCTTTTGTGGTAGTATTTTTTACATTTCTAATGCAAATAAATAAAAAAAAAAAGAAACATTGACATTAAAACATTAGACTTCTAAGAAATAATTAAATCAGGGGAGAAGATATTCCACAAAATTTACTTTATTTATAGTTTTAAGTTATAAACTTACATAGAAATAAAGATTAGGTGCAAAAACAATAAAATATTTTTCTTATTCCTTTGAACCATTTGAAACTTAAAATTGGCTACTCCCTACACTGAGATTTGGTCGTTCAGGAACATCCATACTTGTGAAAGGGTAAGAAGAAAATATCATGTGTCAAATGAATAAAAAATGTTCCAAGACATAAAATTTTTATATATGTTGTATTAATAACCATCTTAAACATTCTATCAAATCATTTTGAAAGGGCAGTAAGGTAGCACAAAGTCTTCTCAATTTATTATATTTTAACATTAATCAATACATTAACCTTAATCTTTCTGATAAGTTAAGCTAAATGGTAACATCAAGTTTATCAACATAAACCATTTTTAAAATCCTATTGATTAAAGGTGATTGCATAAAATATAATCTTATACGCTAAAACAAACAATGTTTGTACAGACAAAATTTTTTTCCTCTCCAAGGATTTTTTATATTTTGGTCGGTGCTGGTCCCATGGCTGGGAAAAATCTGGTTTTCGTCCTTGAGCGCTTTAAAGTTCCCATGTTATCCTTATGGAGATATTTTGTATCAACTAAATTGAATAGAAAATCAGCTGATTGTATATATAAACATATTTGTTACATAATCTTTAATCTTTGATTCAACGAATTTATACCAAAGTGCACATATTGGCCTTGTGGGTGAGCGAAGCGAATGAGCTCGTTTAAGGAAGGAAGGGGGCAAGTCAGCAGAGCGAACGAGCTTTGTTTAAAAAAGGAGAGTGACGCTTCATTTTACCGAGACCGAGCATAAGCTCGGTCCCCCTGGTACTACTATAAAAGACAACTCAGGCAATCATTCACAAATCAATAATTCTGCTACTTCCCATTACACCTGCGAGTTGAAATTTTGTACAAATATTCTTTAGGCTCAAAAGAGAAAAAAAGGTTTTAACCACAATAGCTTCAGGGCTCTGTCCCAATATCTTTGAAATTTCCCATTTTATTCTTATGGTCACAAGTAGAATGAGACAATTGATTAATTAAACAGATGCCATTGTTGTCTATATAGTATACAACAGAACAGAATCGATTAGTTGATGGTTTATTGTTATTTCCGTTGAACCTGTACACTATGTCTTACTGTGGCTAGAGCCGTAGCCGAATGAACAGGCTCACACCAGGGGTGAGGCGAGAGAGCATAGCAAATGAGCTCATGCTGGGGGTGAGTGAACTAGCTCGCCTTAATATTATTGCCGAAGATTTAAATCTTGATCTATTTAAACTTCCACGGCGTAGCATGGGGTACAGGTAGTTCAACATCAAAAAACTTATCTAAAACTGCTAAGCGATGAGGACATAAAATGAAAGACGTTTGGTACGTTATGATATAATCACAGCACTTGTATACTCCTGTGGTTGCAGAAGAAGGACGCGTAGTCAGCGTGCTTTCCGTCCGACTGGAGGTGGTGAGAGAAGTCGAGGACGTTGACGCATGAGTCCTGCGCGATGAACAGCTGGCTGGGGTCGAAACTGAGGCTGTAGACAGGACTGCTGGCCACACCTCGGCCGAATAACGCCTGAAACGACAACAAGACATAGACATGCTTTATTTGCATGTAACATTATTTACTTGTGTATAGAGGGTGTTCCAAAAAACTGCCCAATAATCCTGGTGATTACTGTTCACATAAAAATTTATTCCCTATAGGGAAATAAATTTCCCTAATACACAAATGAATCACCTGAACGCTGAGAGGAGAGCGCTTGTCCCAGAATTGGACTCGGCCGTAGGTGGCGGTGCCGCAGAGAATGGAGCAATCACGGTCTGTGGCCAAGCAATAGCCCGGCGATCCAAAGGGATCGGCCCAGCTCGCCACACAACTGCCCACCCTGCACAGAAATCGGGGTAACAACCAATAATCATTTATTTATTAGTTATTTATTTATTTACGGGTAACCATTTTTACATAATTTATTACAATTGTTGGCAGATGGCGTAGATTATAAGGCGGTCCATAGTACTGACTTATGAATAATGCACTAATACAAATAGCCTATACCTAGTAACATTTTACATGCCATTACTTAATAGCAATGAGCCCAAAATTATTTTAAATGAATAAAGGTTACAGAATACAACACTACATTAACTACATTGAAGCAAGCTGAATACGAAGGACTATAAATTTCTAAACATTCAAATTTATAGTCTATTTATAGTCTATGAATAAACATTTCAAATTTGACAAATATGCAGAAGACAGCTGATCAGCTGATTAGGAACAGATACCTTATTATTTTCATCTCTCTTGCTCCCATTATACACTTATTTTCCATGAGAATACTATGGGATTTAGCATGTAGGTTTGCTGCCATGTGGGTTTTTGATCAAATCTTAATTACTCACCGCCTAGTGAAGGTTCATAAAATTTTTTATTAAGATAATATGTTGATAAATAAGCGATATATAACTTTTTAAAGATTTACCCATAAGAATAACATGGGAATCTTGATTTGAATTTTCTCTATAACCAGTTAAGCTATTTTAAAGATTCAAAATACTAAATTGTTTGTTTTTTTAAGCTCTTTTAAATGGTTTTAGTTAAAATTGATGAATTTTGAAAATTTAGGTCCAAAAATGCCAAAAACCCATTTTTGACCCCTTTGAGACCCAAAAAACCCCGTTCCCATAACCCGACAATGCTGGTTTGCGAACTCATGAAAATAACCTGGTCTTACAACTTCATACCAAATTTCATCAAAATCGGAGGTCCCTTTCAAAAGTTATTAATACCACGGACACATATATATACATATATATGAAAATGAACGAATGGTGTTTTTGGCTTCTGGGGACTCAAAATGAAAAAGTAAAGTGGTCCCGGGCTTAGGTCTTACTATGGCTACTACCGTAGTAGCGTATTCCCTAAAGGCAAATTCGCTAAAACAGTAGCGTGATGTCGGCGGTGGAATAATTCTTGGGATCTGGTGTGATATGAAGGGACTCTGATGTCAATTTCAGCCAGCAAATCTGGACTCGTAATGTGTCCTTTTAAGAGCTTGACTAGGGATTCATCAGCGACAGATCTTCTGACCTCTAGGGTTGATGCCATAGGTCATTTGCCAGGGTGCCAACTGGAATCTCGAAATTTGTAGCCACGCCTCAGGCCAACAAGATGGACAAACCTGCGTTGGAGGGCTTCCAACCTGTCCTTGGCACATTGAGTAAATGGAGACCAAAAGGGGGGATGCATACTCAAGGAGCTGTATAACCAAACTGCAGTAGAGAGTTCGAAGGGCAATAGTATTTGCATACATCGTGTAGATCTGATGATGAACCCTAGGTTCTGGTTAGCCTTCTTACATATCATGTCCAAATGAGCATGAAAGAACATATCGCTGGACAATAGTACTTCTAAATCTTTCACCACGCTAGCTCTGGGAACACATTCGTCCATGATGAAATAGTCAAAGGATTGCTGGTGTTTCCTCCTGCAAAAGCTTATTACAGACTTCTTAGGGTTAATAGACATGTTGTTCTTGCAGCACCAGAGTGCAATCTCATAAAGGCTTAGCTGGAGGCGTTTGGAATCTTCAGGCCAACTGATTTCAACAAAAAGCTTGACATCATCAGCAAACATTAATGTCTCAACGAAGATAGTGTTCACAAGATCACTTAACCGTAAACAGGTTAAGGGCCTAAAAATTGAGCCTTGCGGGACCCCGGATGATTGGATAAATGTAGAAGAGATTCTATTATCAATTTCGATCACCAATCTTCTGTTGGACAAATAATCTTACAGCCAGGACAAGAGTGGGTTTAAATTGCCAAACCCTTTAAGTTTGGAGAAAAGGATGGCGTGGTCAACCTTATCGAAGGCCTTAGCCAGGTCAATAACGACAGCATCTACCTGTCTATTGGCTCTAAATGAATCTAAGATGTACTCTTGAAAGGTCAGAAGATTCATCACTGTCAATTTACCTGAAATGAAGTCACATGCTGAGAATCACAAAATGATGTTTATTGTTTGCAATTAGAGGCTTCAGCCTATTCACCACCAGACTTTTTAAAATCTTGCCGACCGCAGAAAGAATAGTTATCGGACGGTAATTCTTGACATCCTGGAAATCACCCGTCTTTGGAATGGGAATAATATAGCCCAAGAAGAGAATTCGTGCTATTCCCAAAGAGAATTCGGGAAGATACCGTTCAGCAATGACTCGTTGAACAAATAAGTTAAAGGCTCAATCAGGAGTTTAGGGCAATATCTAAGCACCGAAGGAGGAATGTTGTCTATGCCAGCGCCTTTAGTTGTATCAAGGTTTTCTAGCTCTGCTCTGACCTCCTGAGTAGACAGACGAATGAGTCCCAGATGACTAGCATTGCCAAAATCGGAGGCAAGTGCAACTAAACAAGCGGAGGAGAAGTTCGAGCTGAAGTAAGAGGCAAAGAGCTCACTCCTCTCTTTGGCGTTAAATGCAGTCTGAGAATCAAGGTGAACAACAGATGGCATTGTGTCATTACTTTTCTTGGCTGTAACAAACGACCAAAAAGCTTTGGTGTTGGTAGGGATTGTTGATTCAACAGATGCCACATTGCTATTATAGCTTTGAGAGTATCTTACATGTATTTCTAAGCTGGGTGAAATGAAGAAACAACGCCCGATCCAGTCTCTGTTTGTATAGTTTGTGAACAATTTTCTTTTCGATGATCAGTTTAATCAATTCCTTGGAGAACCAAAACGGAAAATGACGGCAGCCGTAGCGTTTGATAGGGCTGAACTTAGAGGTGTAGTTGTACAGCATTCCTATGAGTTTGTCAAACTTGTTATTTACTGAAGAATCATTATAAACGAAGTCAAGATCAGTTTTGGCTAAGGTGTCAAACACTGCTGCTAGGTCACACTTACTGAGATTGATCTATGTTAATAAGCATTTTTGTAAGGAAATGTACCAAGACGTACAACTGTCATTTTCATTTCATGGTGGTATTAATAAAATTGTTATACAAATAGTACGATACTCATATACAGCATATTCCCTCAGTAAGAAATTTGCCAAAATATTTTTTGTAATTTTTTTAAGACATGTATACAGTAGAAGAAGCCCTCTAGTCCAGCCTTGGATGGTTTGGCTGCTGGATAATTCGGTCTTGATTTTCTGGAAATGGCTGCAAATGTTTCTCATGGCTGAAATAGACACAAGTCAACTGGTTCAATGTTCAATTACTAAAATATCTCATTTCAATTTCCAAATTCCTGACTATTAGGTTTCAGACCTCTTTAGAAGTTTTGTGCTCTTTTTCCGGCCTTTTTTCATAGCCTGACTGTCAATTTACTTGGAAGTTAGGCTGGATTCCATCACTATCGCTGGCTTATTAATCTAAGTCGCCTTTGTTGACAACCAGTTATAATAGGATTTAAACATTCTATTGTTATTTACATCCATTAACACAGTTTCATTGCTAGCGACCGCTTGTTGTTTGTCCAAACGTAATTTCTGCTCCATTACAAAACCTGAGAAAGTGAATTAAGACTTTTAGTGTCAATAACAAAGCATTCATTAGTGAATAGGCCCTACTCTACCCGAAGTTAAATACTCCCTTTTAGTTCGATTTTGGAAGAAAATAGTATAGGTTTCTGTTTACCTTGATTAATAAACGCCAGTTAATAAGGTCATTTTGATATCTGACCAGGAGTTCAGTCCCAAGGTGGCCAGATTTGAGGGCATGTACTGTACTAAGATGTTAAAAAAAGGGCTTGCTGTGTGGTGATCTAAGAATAGGAAAATACCATTACAGTATTAAGTTCCATTGGCTAGCAAAAGGTGACAGCTCACATTTGTGTCCGTGATGTCATTGCCTAGGATTGAACTGAGGAATACTAACTCGTGAAGACAGAGGTCTGCCCACTGAGCTGTTGTTCCATTCATTAGGTTAAAGGTATTCATTTCTGGTTACTATGTTTACTTACGAGTGTTATTGACATACCTCAGGTCCCATAGGCGTGTTATCGTGTCGAAGCCACAGGTGATGAGTGTGTTCGGGCACTCCCAGTGGATATCATACACAGCCGCTCCGTTCTTCACCACACTCTTCGTCATCGGCACTTCCATTCCTCTGGAAACCAAGGAAGTGAAAAAGGTAGTACACAATTTGGAATTAAACTTAATGTTTCCAACAGAAGAGCAGAGATTAATTTTATGTTGTACAAATATTTAAAACAAACGAACAGATCTATCTATCTATCTTTTTTTCAAGTATACTAGTCATATACTTAAAATGTAGATCAGGTTATGATGTTTACAAAAGAAAAGGAGATATATTTAAAACATACAGGCCAATTACTTACCTTGGCCGTTACAAAAATAAATCATTTCATTTCAGTTTTAACAAAGATGGAAACACATTAAAACCTTCGTCGATATTTTAGCATTAAATTGCAAAAGAGTGGTGATTTATCTTTTTTCTGCAATTAATTTGGTGTTGCTCATAAATAAATCTACGTTGTGCTTCACTGTTGGTACTAATCCCCCAGTGTTGCCAATTCATACACTTTAGTTAACGCTATGATCAATCTTGTAAGTACGACCCAAGGTTTATTATTGTCTGCAATCACACTTTTTCTCTCTGACATTTAAAAATAGTGGCGCATTAAAACTTCTGCCAAGTAGTATGATGTGTAATGTGGCAACTGTTTTAGGATCCTTGAGGGGTTTAATTAGTCCGTGTAGTTTGAGGGTTATGAGAATAGAAGAAACAATAAAGTCAGATACAGTACACTCTCGTTCATCGGAACTAAAGTGGCGGACGGCCGGTTCGGATGTCAAAAAATTCCGATGAAGCGGAGTCCGTCGTGAGTCATCATTTCCGCCCGTACTGTGAACTATCGTGATTGTATTCGCTCTTGTTTTTAAGATAACACAAGAGGTTTTATGAAAATAAGGCACTCAAACTTTGAACATGATAACAATGAACAGATAGGATTAAAAACAACGCAGGAAATAAAGATTCAAAATCTTTATTCTCATATTCCAGCAGTCAACTGACTTCCACGTAACACAGGTGCAGTCGCGACGCGAGACAGACTGAATGACTGTTTGGGAAGCGGTCGAACCGGATGTTCACTTCCTGCCCCTTCCTCTTTCTATTTTTGTGCGAATACTCCATGGCCTCGTAAATCACATCGATGGGTACAGATTACGGAAAACGCCTAATGACGTTTGATGCAAAATGTGATACTTCACTGTTGTGCCGATAGAACGAATGGAAATTGAAGGCGCTAAAACGGAAAAATTATTTATTTCGTAAGAAAAAAAATTAATAATATCCAGATTTTCAGTTCCGATGAAGCGGAGTTCCGATGTCGCCGAGTCCGATGAACGAGAGTGTACTGTACCTATTGGGGCACCTTTCAAAGAACAAAACATGCAATACACCAAAAAAGACATGACTTGTTGTTTACAAAGATGTTTCTTAATCACAACAGTGCCCCATGCATCGGCACGAACTAAGCAAGAACTTCAGAAACACCATTGCTGATGACATGCCACTCTAGTATTGTTAGAGAGCAAAGATGAGTGATCGCACAATAATAAAACTCAGCCCAAACTGAGTGAAAAATAGAGCTAACTGACGTGCTTAGAGTCTAAGTACCAATTGACACAGGTCTTAAAGCGCAAACATACTTTACTTCCTGTATGACTTTCGTACTTATGCTTAAAGAAAAGAATGATACCGATTTAGAAACTTACCGATTCAGATCATACACGTGAAGTGGGTGGACTCCGTAATAGCCCGCAGACCCGGCCGCTAAGCAGCACAGGGAAGGGTCTATGGCCACTGTCCAGACGCGATCGGACACCTTGGTGGTGAGGCTGCACTGCAGGCCCCGCAACCCGTCTTCCAGTCTCCACACCTACACAACACTGGTTAACTTAAGGGCATGTTTACACTTTATGCACATTTGCACAAACAAATGTTGGGCCCTATTCACCAACCAGATTTGAGCTCGGAGGCTATTTACACTCAATGCAATCACAAGCAATTGAATGATGAGGATATTTTACTCAAAAATTAGATTTAAAAATGCGTCTTATGTGTTCAACACATGTTAGGAGAGCATGAGTTCAGGAGTATTAACAGGATAGTGAAGAGGGAGGCATTTTTGGACATGTTTTGTCTTTTACACCCACAATTTTAGTGGGCCGTAGTTGCATCCAGTGCGCCCTAAAGTCCTTTGAATTTATTGAGAATTATTTATTATATTTATTTATTGAGAACTACAAGAATTTACTGTAGCCCAACTTGATGTTATATATCGATTTATTAGCCTCAATAAGCCTAACAAATGTGACGTCAACTATACAAGATGTATCATACTTGTCCTTGTTGAAAATAAATTCTTGATTCTTTGCAATAGATAAACCGAATGCTTGCATAAGTTCCGGCACTCGTTAATAGTATGTTGACCGAAATCAAATAAAATCAAATCAAAATACTCTTTATTCATTAGTATTACAAGGAATACATTGAATGGTGTCCAGAACTATAATTACACATAAAACAATGTATATTACTACACATAAAACTAATTACATACATAAATAAATTTAAAAAAATAACAAATTTAACAAAACAATATTGTACTGTCAATAATCAGGTATCTATTAATGTTTATTTTTATTATACCGTACATCATAGCTGAAGTAAGACAATAATCATATTTTATCACATTAAAGTTGTGTAATAATTTTTTTATAAATCGTCAAATGAATTAAGTGTTTTATGAATTAAATATTTCTTAAGTTTATTCTTAAATTTTTATAGGGTCGTTTCCAGTTTTATAATTTCCAGTATTCTTTTATAATACTTTATTCCGGCATATTGTGGTTTTTTACATTAAAGTAAAAATCGATGAGAAGGAATAGCTCACTCATCCCGTAGTCTGGTATTGTACTGGTGATCATTACTATTAAGTCTTTGTGCCCCGATTCTAGATCTTATAGATAATATAACATCATAAACGCATAGCCCATAAACTGTTAATATTCCAAGCTCAGCAAATTTCTCTTTAACTGAAGTTTGTGGCTTTAAATTTAAAATAATTCTAATTGCTTTTTTTGTACTTTCAATATTGAATCGAGATTTTTCAAACTTGTTGCACCATAGAGATATACCGGTACCAAAAGAAATTAGAAAATGAATATATGAAAAGTAAACAATTTTTTAGGTTTTTTAATTACAGATATATCTTAATTTACTCATGGCAAATAAACCAGATGATATTTTTGATGGAACTTTATCAACATGGTGGTAAAGTTCCTTAAAGCCTCCTTTGTTTTCAATAATTCCCACCTTAGTCTTGAACAGCCTTAGAAGTTTGCCAAAAAGTTTACGTAGATGATAATTATTACAGTAGAGTCCCACAAAGCCGGACTTCAATGACCTGGAATTCTGGATAACTTGGAAAAGTGAACTGGGTTTCAAGGTGCAAGGCGCCATGGCATCTGCCGGAACAAAATGTGGTGCTTTGTTTTTCTTTAAGTTTGCTTTAACAGAGATCACGTTTAAGGTTTTGGTTTTTTTATTATGTACATTATGCAATAGATAAATGTTTTTCATAGGAATAATGTAAATAAATATTTTTTTTCATAGGAGTAAAGTATTCATATACTTTTCTTATGTTTAGGCCTACTCCTTTCTCAATAACCCCGAATTTTCACAAACCCGGACACTGTCCAGTACACATTCAAGGCATAAATGGCAGCTTGACTTACCCTTTCGTAGACTAAGTCTGTCGCAAGACTGGCTTGATAGTGTCGGTCTGAAAATGCTTAATAGGCTACCTTTATGTGTTCATTTTATGTCCATAAGTAAATTCAAACTCCGTTTGCATAAATTTTTAGTTTGTAGGCCTTTTTATCATGTTAACAAATTTTATGAAGTGCCTTTAAATGATTTTCACCTTGTTTTTACCTAACTAGGCTGTGATTTAGCTCGTAGTGTTTTCATTTGTAAATCATGTAAATCTGTTGGTCAAATTTTTATATGTGTTTTAAACATGTTACATTAGTATTATTATTGTCACACTTTAAATCTCTTTTACTGTTATCTTTTGTTGTCTAACTTATTCTAGCCTAAGTTAATTTTGTTTTAACACTTGATTGTATTTGACGTGGTCTATTACTGTTTCATGTTTAATGACCAAATAAAGAATCTTGAATCTTGAATCATTAGTCTGAGTTTGTGAAACTCTACACACATACAATTCAATTAGGGTTTATTTTTTCTCCCATTTAGTCTATGTATTTATTTTGTTGTATGATTAAGAAAATTTTGTTCTAAGATTTTCAATTAACAAGAAAGGCATTTCTCTAGTTAAGAAAACATTATATAATTATGTAACACTGTAGAACCAGGATCAAAATTTTGACCTTGATTCTATTTTCAAAATGTAGTTATCTTGAAAAAAGTTTAAAATTAGCGGCGATTTCATAATAACCATAAATGGTTCAATTATTGTTTGGTTTCCTGGAACAGTACTACCAGCAAGTTGTAGGTTACTTTAAGTGAATGACTTAGTTGAAAAATTCAAATGAAATAGATTTGTCTCTTTTTTTGCGTCACGTCACTGAAAAATATGTTGTTAATGGGTTGTTGATAGTTTTGATCACTGTCCTCAGAATACACAGAATAATTGAATCAAATAGTCACATGAATAATGAGGGTGGTATTAACACTGATCATTTTTGTTTAAGCTTATTGGTTTGCAGGACTTGAAAATATATAAATTTTTACATTATTCCAGATGTCATAGATAAATTTTAAAACTAAAAATAAATGTTTAAGTAAAAATTAATTATATTTTTATATTAACCTTAATAGTAGCATCCTTTGAGCCTGATACCAGTGTATTCCTTAAGCAATCCAATCCCTGAATATCTTGAGTATGGTTGCTTTTTTTGCTGAATAACAACTTGTTAAACTCAGTTGACCATCCACATATGAATTTGTCCCTGAAAATTGAGGTAGTGTTAATTATTAACAACATTTATTTCTGATTGAAATTTTTTTCTATAATAGCTTACTTAACATAGCTGGCTTCAATTGATTTATTTTATTTAGTACGGTAACAACACAGAGAAGAAAGGTCTTGCATATTCTCTGTGCTAACACTTGGTTTTACTTAATATGGCTATAACAAGCAAACTATCAACTTAAAAGGTATGGATTGTTTTAAGATATGCTATATGGTTCAAACATAGTAACTTAGATTCACAACATTGAAGTGAAAAGAATAAACCTTATTTAAAACCCTTTAAAAATATTTTTTTTAGAAATCGTCTGGTTTGCATGGTGCCTATCCGGTATTGGTGAACCAGTACTAACTTAAAAATTACTCTTACACCTCATGCGCCAGGCTATGGTCAGGTTTGTATTAGGCGGCTTCAACTGTATTTTTGAAAATCAGGATGTTACGACTGTCACAAACTCAATGTCATGTTTGAAAATTTAACTATAGTCGTCGCTTCTACTGGATTCTAAAAATAACACTTCTGAAACCACATTTGACCTTACATCCCACGTTACCCTGCAGACCGCTGATGACAGCATAGGATCAGTATAGGACCTGTCAATGATTGTGAATTCCATTCTAACTATGCGAAATTGTGGTATATAGGAAGAGAATAGGTCAAACTGGAATTTTTTTTATAATTTCTTCCACTTCCATATTTACAAATTATAAAAAAGGGATGGTGCCCTTTCAATGGGAACTCCAAACTTGGACTTATACAAGTGTCAACATACTTTCCCCCACTGAATATGACATCATCAGTTTTGACGAAGCGCGAGATGTCATCGGTGTGCGCCGTATTGATGGTGGACTGCGGGGAGTGCCATTTGATGCCATCTCGCAGTCTCGGAATTCCGAGAATCCTCCGTCCCTGGGTGATCCACAGTACTCGTGACTCCAGCCACAACCAAGGCATGTACCTGAATAAACACCCAACAAACCTAGTACTGTATTGGCTCTGTTATTTATGAATAAAATCTTATAATATATTTGCAGTCTAATAGTGTAAAAAGCAAATTAAAATGATTTTTTTATATTTATTTTAAGTGACCATACATTTTTTATTTTATTTTAAGACTTACTTGACACTGGCATAGTAGATTTTTTCCTTATAATATCCATGAATCCAGTTTGCACTTATCCTACATTTTTCTTTAGCCTTCAATTTGAAGTATGACCTGAAAAGAAAAAAAAACAAATATGGAGAAATAGGCCTACGTAGACTTTATGACAGAAGTGAGTTCTTTGTTTATGTTAGAAGGCAACCCCCACGCACCTCCCAAATAGCATAAAGTCTTTAGGTTTTATCTAAGAATGTCTATCTTGCACAATAAACCCAATGCAAATCCAATTTTAAGTGATGCAGAAAACCATAATTATCATGTATATTCATCAATTTTTTGAATTTATTAAGTTTGATTGATTTAAAAAATGTTTTTCAATGAATAATGACAAATAAGAGTTACCAGACGTCCTGGTATACCCCGGACAGCCTGGGTTTCTAGGGTCTGTCCGGGTTTACTGTGGTCAGGGGTGCCAATCCTCCCATGAACTGTGACGCAAATTTTTTTGGCAGTACAGTACTGTAATACAAAATATCCCTCTACCATTACTGAATATACATTTTTCACAAAATATTAGCGTACAAAATTTAAAAAAATCATGCTTTATTCAATCTATATCAAATTTTATGTACCTTAAACTATTAATAACAATATATTTTTACTGAACATTACAAGAAAATCATTTTTTAGGGCCTACACGTTTCAGATTCAGATTCAGATTCACATATCTTTATTCACATAGTATACAGTGGTATACATAGAATGGCGTCATTATGCTAGTCTAAAAATAGTCATAAAACAGCTATAAACAGTTTCATTATACATTAACTATAGAGTATTTAAAGTTCCTCAAATTTATATAAAGGATTACTAATTAAGTAATGTTTTAGTTTTTCCTTAAACAATTTCATGCAATCTATGTCTCTCAGTTCCACAGGTAGTTTTAATAACAACTTTGCACCCGCGCATGATGTTTTTTTTTTTATAAAATTCAAGCCTATGGGCATCAATGGCAATTTGATTTCTATTTCTCGTGAAATATTTATGACTATCCCCTAGTCTAGAAACTAAATTATTTTTGCTTAATTTCTTTACATGAAGTATTGAGTGAAAAGCATACAAACTGTAAACGGTCATTATGCCTAAATCAGAAAAATGTTGGCGAACAGAAACATCAAAATTTAGATTCAACATGGTTCGGATTGCTCTTTTTTGAAGAATAAGAATTCTATCCAGATTTTGTTTTGATGTGCCCCCATAGATTGCAATACCAAAACTAATTGAGGATTCTATAAGTGAAAAATAAATGACTTTTAATGTGTTTAATGAGCAAAATTTGGACATCCTGTGTAATGCATACAACCCAGAGGTTACTTTATTAACTACATGATCAACATGGAGATTCCATGATAGGTTTTCATCTAACATTAATCCTAAAAATTTTGTAGACCTTACTTTTTCCAAAGAATGGTCATTTATTTTTATTACTGGATCTATTGAAATTTTACTTTTACCTGCATTGAAAACAATAAAATTAGTTTTACTGGTGTTTAATAAAAGTTTATGATTATTTAAAAAATAATTTATGCCCGATAAACTTGAAGAAGCATTAGTTTCCAAATTATTCAATGCACTACTACTAATTTTTAAACTTGCATCATCGGCATAAAGACAAAGAGTTTTTGATGGACAGTTATGAAAAGAAAGAGGAATACCTTTTAGATAACAGAGAAACAACAGTGGTCCAAGGATTGAACCTTGTGGTACCCCATGTTGAATTTGAGCTAGTGAAGAATGGCTGGTGATTATTTGATTGTTAATTGTACTTTTGATTTCAACAAACTGTTTCCTATCAGCTAAGTAAGAGGTGAACCAATTTAAGGTATTACCATTGATACCCAGGCTCTTAATCTTATTCAATAGAATTTTGTGCGATACACTGTCAAAAGCTCTGCTCAGGTCCAAAATAATACCTACTGTCCTTTCTCCTTTATCTACAGAGTCAATTACAGAATTAATAAAATCTATGCCAGCAGTAATTACAGATTTATTAGGTCTAAAGCCATGTTGTTCATGGTCGTGCAAACAATGTGTTTCGAGGAAATTAACTAATTGATTGTAAGCTGCTCTTTCAAAAATTTTTGAGAAAGTAGGCAATAATGATAACGGTCTGTAGTTGGATAGATTTTTGGAATCACCTTTTTTAAAAAGTGGAATAACTTTAGCTATTTTTAATTTTGATGGAAATATTCCGCTAATAAAAGAAGAATTAATCAAGTGGACTATGGGTTTAATTAGTTGTTTGCTTGCATGTTTAATCACTGTCATTGGAACCTCATCAAAACCAGTTGAGAGCTTATTAGGAAAGGAATTCAAAATTTTTAAAATCTCACTTTCTGTGACTGGTCTGAATTTAAAATTCTTATCAGTCAAATTATTCAAACAGGGCAGAGCATCATTGTTATACTGACTTGGAGCTAACTGTGGAATGATTGACAATTCAACATAATTACAGAAAAAATCGTTAAAATGTCTGCTAATTTCTTGAGGTTTAACCAAAGTTTGGCCATTAACTACAATTTCCATGTTGTTACAAAGTTTTTTTTTACTACCAATTTCTGAGTTTAAAATCTGCCAAGTTGTTTTACTAACATTACTAGATTCTTTTATTTTATTCTGATAAAAAACTTTTTTTTTATTAATTAAACTCTGTTTGTATTGTTTCTTAAGTGATTTAACCCTATTACACAATTCTTGATCCTTACTAGATCTAGCTGATTGACTTAAATCTATAATCTTTTGCCTTTCTTGTTTTAAAGCAGGTGTTATCCAGTTATCTTTATAATTCCTTGAACGCTTCTTTACTTTTGGAAAAATCATGTCAAAGTAGTACATAAAAATTTCATGAAATATATCAAATTTTACATCAACAGATGCATTATATAAATTAAATTAAACCAATTTTCTTTATCCAAAAATTTAATGAAAACCGCCAAGTTACTATCATTGAAAACTCTAGTTTCTTTTATAATAATTTTATTTTGAAGCTTGGGTATATCCGCATACTTTCCATCACGAGAATCAATTATTACCATCACACCATCATGGTCCGATAATTGTGTATTAATTCCCTCCATTTTAATAGAGTGCTCATCAAAATTGGTTAATACATTATCCAATGCAGATTCTGTAGTACAAGTTATTCTAGTAGGAAAATTAACTAAAAATCTCATGTTATACAATTTTAAAACATCGTTAAGTTTTTTTCGATGAGACACATCCAAAACATTAATATTAATATCACCTACAACTAATATATTTTTAAATCTTTTAGCCAATACTCTTAAACAAAAACACAATTTTTCTAAAAATATTGACACATTTAAATTGGGGGATCTGTAAACTGCCATTAAAACAAAATGTAAAGCTTCTAATTTATACTCAACAACACAGCACTCAAACTCTTTTTCGGAGATTACACTTTGAATACAGTTTAAGTTTACTTTTTTATACCTTATATACGTTGATGCTGTCAAATGTATTAAGTCACATGACCATGGAAGGTACCGTAGGCCAATCTTACCGTCATAGAGCCGAAAAATGGTTGTTTCTTTATTTCATTATCATACCTTTTTATAATTGATGAACACAAAATATAACTATTTTGAACTCAAGAAGCTAAGCATGCATTTTGGTGCAGATGAAATACAGATTTTCCTAAATATGCTGCTACAGGTAAGCTCGTTTATTCATTGTCGTCCGTCTCTGGACAGTTGATCTGAATGTTTCCTATGTATTAAGAACCATCCGTATTTGTTATCCGTACACTAACACATGCATAAGACCCCTTAGCCAAATATGATTTTATGTTATTTTACTAAACTCAACAATAATTTGTATTGCAGTTATGAAGTAACCCAAATTTGTGCCATTAATTTGGTAACCCTGGCTGTTTTGAGATTTTTGCCTTGAACTTAAAACCTGATTTATGGTCTATAAAGCTATTTTTTATTTATTTATTTATTTATTTATTTATTTTGCTCTTTTCTTTTACAGCAAAGCATCAAATATGTAATAGTACAGTAAAAACTCAAATACTTTTGTCAAATTACTGCATGGGGCTTGACAATACAACCTTCTGTGTGGTGTTCCTGTATATCTAAACTGATCATGTTTACATTCACAACTGTTACTATTTTGTTTTAAAAACTTACACACGGGAGCTACTGAAATTTTCCCTCATTTCCTCGCTGCATTCTGTGGACAACATTGCATACCCCACTTTTACCTCAAAGGCAATCAAAACTATTTCCAAGATTAAAATTAGAAATTAATAGGTACCTTAACCTAGCTACAAAAACATGTCAGTTAATAAGTTTTATTTACTTATTGGTTTATTTACTTACTGTATTTATATTTTACAAAATATTTGTTACATTTCACAGACTATGACATTCTTTTTGGTATTCAACAAGGACATATTTTTTTAAGAAAAAAGTGTAATAAAATACGTCCTATTCTTTTTAACCCGCGAGGGGGCGCGTGAATGAAAGTTCCGCGAGGGGACGCGCACGGTGGATTCCACCGGGCTACGAAAAAATCAACAAAAGGGTGATAAATGTGAGTTTTATTGTATACATGTTACACTCTAGGTACATATAAATATCTCCGAGTGATAACATAATAATATTAAACTAATATACTAATATATTATATAGAATAATATTATTATAATATATATTATAATAATAATAATATATATTTTATATATATATATATATATATATATATATGCGATGCGACACTATATCTAGTGACACTGCATCATTATATAATAAAACGTTGCAACGTCATATGTTTTGATGTTGTAGCTTCAAATATATATGTATTATATAATAATATAATATTATATTATATATTATATATATATATTTTATATATTATAATATATTATATTACTATATATTATAATATTATAAATATAATAATAATATTATAATTAATATAATATTAATAATATTATTATAGAATATATTCTATAATATATTATAGAATTCATATCAGGCCGTAAAAGTCACTGATTCACGCAAACGTCACAAATAAAAACAACAAAATCACACGAATGAGATGGGTCGCGCACGGTGGATTCCACCAGTGTCCGCAGTAAACACACTTCAGACGACGACTGGCGCGGGGGAGGGGGGTGACATATGATCTGCCGGCTAGTGGACGAATCCAATGAAAGGTATACGAGGGGGTGGTCACCATAGCTCAAGACGTATCAGAGATATTACTAGAAATCTGAAACCCCGGTGGAAAAGACAGCGACGCGACCCCTCACGGGTTAACGGTTTTTTATGCACAGATATGCGGTTTTTTATGCTGCGCTTGGAGCGCTGGAGCTGGGTTGCCGCCATCTTGTTTTTGTGAGGCGACGCCATTGCCTGCCCGACATTGCAAGAGTTTGGTTGGCTCCCTTGTGCTGTCTCCTGATTGGTGCTGTATATTTTTTTTTTCAATTGAATTGTTTGTGCTTTGTTTTTGACTGCTTTTACAGTTTTCTGTTTAAACTCTGTGCATTAATTAGTGTTTTATTTAATTTTTGTGACTGCCTTTTCTGTTTTCAGGTTTGGCTATGGACTTCTCCAGGTTCGCCTGGTGTGTTTTTACTATCTTTGTTAAGTTCTAGGTATTTTCTCCACCTGAAGATGGGATCAGATTCCAGATCCCGAAACGTTGTGAATTTTGTTTCCTAATCAGTGATGGAAAATGTCCGCAACAATTAACCGAGCTGCTCCTCGGCTTGCACTACCGTTTTGTGCTGCGCCAAGTGGCTCAAAACTACATTACTGAAACTTTTTGTGCAAGTTGACCTGGCTTGTCAGGCCATAAGAGTGATCTTTATCAGCGCATTCCAGCCACACGTTGGCTGGGGCATATCTGGGATGGTGGCCAGGGCATGTGTCGAATTCAGCTGATGGAATTATTTCCTGGAAGCGTAGTCCGCTGTTCCATTTGAGGCCAAAGCAATTTAAACATACCTGACCCTGTATTATTATTATTAATAAATAGACTAAATTTAGTGATGGTGAAAAGGCTCATGATAGGGTGGATGAAGACCCCACATTTATTAATAGAATTTTAATGGTCCAGGGGCTTTTGGCCCGTCACATCTACATCACGTCAATAGTCATGCATCGGTAGTGCCCGATTCCACATTAATAGATTGCACATTACAAATAACAATGAAAATAAGATAATGAAGACATTAATCATGATATAAATTATACAGCCATGAAATGATTGTTGATAATTTATTAATAAAATTACTTAACTGTAAAACAAAATTAACTAATAAACAAAATTTGTATTTTTTATGCAAACACAAAATAGTTTTTAATGGATTTTTTACTAACATTAAATATCCCCCCCTCCTAAAAAATTTTTATTTTTTAGCTAGATTCATGATAAACTGTGTTTGACTCTTAATTATGAGTCTTAATTGCTGACAGTGTCAATTCTGCATAACTTAGGCCTTGCCATAGGTTTTTTAAAACTGGTACCTAGTAAACAATATTTTTAAAAAAATTTAAAAATCCTTTTTAACCCTTCAACTTATACAAGGAGTTATCTGTCAAGCGATACCGGAACTGACGGTTTAACCAGTGGTAGGAGCGCTTTAGAAATCAACTGGACATTAGGGACATAGGCCTATTCTAGGTCTAGTCTAAACTTCTTTGTTGAAGGCCACCTATCTACCATTTTTTCCAAAATTGACTTTTGGCTAACAACCCAGCATAGCAACAGACATGTGATTACGAAGGCAATCGTGGTGGTAGTTAATTGAAAATCCAAGGGATAGTGTTAGTATAACAGAGCTATGTTCTTATAAAGCCCCTTTGCAAAGATCTTTAATTTAATGAAAATACCGTCTATCTAGGTTAAATATGTCTAGTGTAAAGATATTAGGCGATAGCCTAAGTGACAGATTATCATAATTGCTTTTAAGGTAATACTGCCCAAATTCCAGTGGAATAACCGCCTATCTGAATGAAACTGCAAAATCTAAGGATCAATAATGCCCAAGTACATGTTTATGTATATGACATGTGATGTTAATATGTCAAGAAATTAACAATAAAACATTAAAATTTCATTTATATGAACATAAAGGCTATTTGTATGATAAAGCACTTGGAACTAAAGATATTAGCCAATTATTAAAATACCAACAAAAACAGTTTTTCTGCTCTTTTATAAAGTTGTTTTTTTTTTTTTTTTTTAAGCGGTTGTTCCTTAAACGAAGACTTACTGTACTGTATGAGTGGTCTGTCACAGTGACTCCAATAGCTTAAAAAATAAACCCAGCAGTAATGAACATATTAAAGAGTTACAGTGTACAGGCCAGTACCGGTCACTCCAAAGAGTAAGTTAAAACGTACGTTGAAGAGTATTAAGTAATAGTGTAAGTTCTTAATTACTTTAGTGGATTAAAATGCATGAAAATGAACCGAAATTGAACCTGTTTAGTCCCCCCCCCCCTCTCACCCTTGTAATGTTGATATTTTCCCACACAGTATACAATGGCAAAACTTCGTTACCCTACTCCACCGTTATTATCGATGTTAAAATTTTGATTTTGCGATAAAATCACTATTATATCAATGATACAATTATAAGATACGATTACGATTTTTTCACCTGATTAGTTTTGTTCTAAGATAATCAAACATACCTTTTGGCAATAAAACAAATATATTGAAACAAGTAAGTAATTGAAAATAACAAAAACAAGTACAAGTTTTAACTACTGTGACCTGTAACATTATCAAAGAACAACACAAAATAAACTACTACCTACCCTAGTTTATTTTGCAGGTGTAATAGTTAGAAGAAGCAGACTTCGTTAGACCTAAAATGGCGTCACAAATATACTGCCAAATACAAATCAGAAAGGTATTTTGTTTCGCCACTAATGTATTGTGAGGGAATAAGTTAGGCGTTTTAAATGTTTCCAAAAACCATTAGGTATAACGTTTTGGCGACCTGGAATTGCAAATATCATAAATGAATTAACTCACCAAAAAATTTATCCTTGTTGACAATTGTTTTCGCCCCTTTAATATAGGGGCATCTTCAGCATGGTCTTGAGGTTAAAACATTTGCAAACTATAAGTTCTTGTCGATATTAACACATATATACATATACCACGAATATAACACGAACATAATGACACAACACTTAAATAAAACATTGGATCCAAACCGGCCGGTATAACCTAACTTTCACTAGACGACATGCACGGGCTGACGAACTTTGACGTGGTGACTGGTCGTCAAGGCCAACTTGATCAGCTGTTATCTTCACAGCATTTGATAACTTGTTCATATAAGGCATTGGCGGTGAAATTGGTATGGATGTTTATTAGGCGGTTAGGTTCAAGTTTATGAGCCAGATAAATATCCATTTTCTCTAACATGTCAAGCTTTTGTGACTTTTTGCAATGGTGGAGGACTTCAAGGCCGTCATTCATAGACTGATAAGAATGTTGTGAATATGAGCAGCAAAGTTGGAGTTGATATCCAACTTGTCCAACTGATATCCAACTGAATAATGCAGATCCCATTGCACACTGCAAACCACTTTTTGTTGACATGGGCATCCTAACAGTTGTGAACTTGTATATTTATAATACTGTGTTAGAAAGCTTTAAAGACTACCACTTGTTTAAACTAAGAGGAGAATATCACAACTTCAACACCAGATATAGAGGAAAAATTGATATTCCTTTTGCAAGACTGGAAAAAAGTAAAAAAGACCATGTCATTATGGGTAAGAAATTCCTTAATAAAGTAACTCCATGGACTGTGTCTCCCATATAATAGTTTTAAGAATCAGATTTATCAATGGCTGGTCATGAATCCAATGTACAATGTGAATGATTTCCTTGATTTTCCTATAATTGTTTTAGGCTCATAAACTGAATTTTCCACCATATTTATTGTCCTCCCCCCCCCCTCCCACACTGTGCATGATTTATCATATTGCTTTCTTGATATGTCTACTACTAATAGAATCAACATTATTGTAATCATTGCAATCTGTTATCTAGCATAAAACATAATTAAGAAGTGCAAGAAGAAAAGACATGAACGTTGATATTTATATATATATATATTTTTTTTCTTGTTTTCCGACAACTGCTCATCATGCTCACCTCATATGAGCATATCACATGCATTGTAAAAATGTCAATTGATAATAAATGATGATTCTGATTCTGATTCTGATTCCAAATTTGTAGCCCAGCAGAATGGATATCAGCCATCCCTTATCCATCGTCTGCACAACAAATTGCGGTAAAGAGGTCCCAGAACACCTCATGGTAATAAGAAGTTTAGCACCGTCGAATACAGCCATACTACCGAGAAAATAACAAAATCTATATATATAATTTTGTAAGCGAATCGGTCCCCACGAAATATCTCGAGTTAGAAGAAAGATAGGGTAACGTATGATGGCTCATTTTAAAGCTTGAGCGCCAAGGACGCAAGGAAAAATACCAGAATTATCTAAAGTTACCTGGGCTTCGCCCCATTGGACCTTAAAGTTCCAATGTTAATCTAATGGGAAGAAGATTTTTAGATCTACACTTGTGTTTAAGCAGATGTTCCAGTGTTTTATCATAAACTCAGCTGGTTATTAAGCAGATATTTTGAGTTAAGATAACCTCATAGTTTATAACTTTTTAAAATTGGAAAGGCACTATAAAATACCCCCGTCGCAGCAGACCTGCGTACTCAGCGAATTTCCAAAGAATAATTATTGTTTCAACATCTTCAAAGAACTTTTTGGCTATCTTATATAATTAATAATCTTTGCAAGGAAATATGATATATTTAATAGCATTAAGTTATATTTCTGAGTAAATTTTTTTTTATAATTTATATATTAATATTTATTTTGCAATAAATGGCTTTTTTAACAGTAATAAAAGTGGACATCTAAAGCTTCAATGCAAAAGGAATGATTTGTTTACAAATAAAAAAAACATAAACCTTTCAAATTTGACAAATATGCAGAAGACAGCTGATCAGCTGATTAGTAACAGATACATTATCTTCATCTCTCTTGCTCCCATTATACACCTATTTTCCATGAGAAGAACCAGGGGGACCTAGCTTAAGCTCGGTAAAATATTACTTTCGTTCTCACGCAAAGCTCGTTCGCTCCGCTCACTCGCCCTCTTAATTTTTAAGACGAGCTCGTTCGCTTCGCTTACTCGCCAGGCCGAAGGGTGTTGCACTTTGGTATAATTTTCCTTTAAAGATATAAAACATTGGTTTTATCTACAGTTATCAGCTGATTTTTGTTCAATTGAATAACTTCCATAAGGATAACATGGGAACTTTGAAGGGCTCTAGCGCGAAAACCGGATTTTTCCCAGCTATGGGACCAGCTCCAATCGATTTCTGGTGGCCAAAACCCCCATATTCAATAAAAAAATCAAAAATCCTTGGAGCAAAAAAAAAGTTTGCCCGGACAAACGGAGTTTTAGAGTATAAGATACCGTGGGATTTAGCATGTAGGTTTGCTGCCATGTGGGTTTTTGATCAAATCTTAATTACTCACCACCTAGGGAAGGTTCATACAAATTTTTATTAAGATATGTTGATAAATAAGCGATATATAACTTTTTAAAGATTTACCCATAAGAATAACATGGGAAACTTGATTTGAATTTTCTCTATAACCAGTTAAGCTATTTTAAAGATTCAAAATACAAAATTGTTTGTTTTTTTAAGCTCTTTTAAATGGTTTTCGTTAAAGTTGATGAATTTTGAAAATTTAGGTCCAAAAATGCCAAAAACCCATTAAAAACCCCGTTCCCATAACCCGACAATGCTGGTTCGCGAACTCATGAAAATAGACCTGGTCTTACACCTTCATACCAAATTTCATCAAAATCGGAGGTCCCCTTCAAAAGTTATCAGTACCACGGACACACATATATATATATATATATATATATATATATATATATATATATATATATATATATATATATATATATATATATACATATATATGAAAACGAACGAATGGTGTTTTTGGCTTCTGGGGACCTCAAAATGAAAAAGTAAAGTGGTCCTGGGCTTAGGTCTAACCATGGCTACTACGGTAATAGCGTATTCCCTATAGGGAAATTCGCTAAAAAGGAGAACACCAGTCATGAACGGATTATGGATCCACAGGAGTTCTCATCTTCGGTCGTTCATCATTTGCGCACTTTTTGATCCTTCTGTAAAATATTTCGAAGGGTCGCCTAATCCCCTTACATCATTTGCGCACTCTCCCGTCCAGGTAGCCTCAGCCTGTCGACAACAATTCGCAAACAGTCGTCCCCCACACATACCACTGGACGGCAACACATGTGTATCGCACATTCATGAATCATTTAAGTTTGTAATGTATAATCCTTTTTTGTAATACATCGAGTGTTTACTTATTTTACTTTCAATGGTTGGTGAGGATTGTATTACTGTAATTGCTCAGGCTGAAATGTTTTGTACGAATTGTTTCTATGGCAAATTTGCCTCTATTCTAACTGTAGATAGCAACCTCTCCTATACTAACTCCTCAGAATAAAACCACTCATAAAATTCACTGTTGCAATAGAAACAAACTATAAATGGTAAACATGAAATCCAAGTGTTAATGTACGGGTCAACTCCGTGATATTGTGTCCGATTATTTGCCATTATTTCTGTTCTGTTGAATATTGTTTTGCTAATTTTTAAACTTATATGTCTTATGCCAAACACGTTTAATCATTCAAAAGACTATTTGAACACGGAGATGAGTTTTCAATAACTTTGTAAATAAAAATAATGCCGCTTCCACCACTCTGCAGTGCGCAAACGATGCATATAACTGAGAGCCCCCTGGAGCTCGATGCGCAAAACAAGCATCCCTTCTACCTGGCTCTCCGCATGATGCGCAAATGATGCACGCCCTCATCTTCGTGACCCCATCTATGTCATTAAGGAAACAGAAGTAGAATGATTGGTATATTCAGCATAAAAAATATAAAAAAGTAAAAATTATATTAGACGTAGCATGGTTGATATAATGGTTAATTGTCTTTACTCAATGAATGTCGTTTAGTTATGACGTTATTGCTGTATATTGGCTACTAATAGATAGAGTTGAAGAGTTGAATATTTTTGTTGAGTGTTTATTTATTTTCGACTGAATCATTATATGTAAACTACTAACATTGAATAACCTCCGCATGAGGAATATTTTTTGTTTTGGTTTTATCCTTTCTCTGATTTTTTCTTTACGTAGGTTGTAGGGAAACAATAAATTCCTGTTAACCCATAAGGACGGGGAGTTTTTTTATGTAAATGATTGTGTGTGAAAGCTAACAATATATATTAATAAGTGTTCTGCTACATTGACAAACAGACAAAATAGACTACAATCAATGTATAAGGGACGTCGGTGGCATGGGGCGTAAGGAGGCATGGAGGCACGGGGGAGACATGGGAGAAATGGGGGAAATGACGGGAGACACGAGGGGGCATGGAGGTACGGGGAGAGACGGCGGGGATGGCAGCAGGGGACCACGGGGAGTACAAGGGAGTTCGGGAATATGAGAGCACGAAGGGTGTCGGTGGCACTGGTGACAGGGGGGAATGAGGGGCTTGGTGGAGGCATGTCCAACATAGGGGCACAGGGAGAAGCGGCGAGCATGAGGGTACAAAAGCATTTAGGGTGCGGAAGCATAGGGGGCACTCTGGGGAGGCATGGGGATGCACTGGGGCACGTGGCGGCGGAGTTGATGGGCATGGGGGACACGGTTGCCACGGGGAGCAACGTTGGGCATCATGGGGGTACGGAAACATAGGGTGCTTGGGGGCACGTGGCGGAGCGGGAGCAGCATAATAGTGCAATAACTTTTCAACAAAATAGACTACTGTATTTTAATGCAGGGGAAATTATTAGTAAATTACTGATTTGATACCTCCAAAAAGTTTAGTCAAAATTTGGAAATATTTTATTAGAATTTTAACCCAAACGTATAAATTCACACTACAGCTTGAGAAAAATATAGTACGCCTAATACTGCAAGGAGGTGATAAATTGAAACTTATTTTTGGAGACATCACCATTTGATCTTTGGGGGCCTTTGCCCCTTCACTCCACTAGTCCCTTTTTAAGTATGCACCTATATCAACCGCCTATAGGACAAACAAAAACTTGTCTATAGTCTTGCAACCCCCCTCAAATAAGTCCCGCAGTGAGGAAGGCAATCAAGGTGTTTGCAAAATAACATGCGGTGTGTGTGACTCTTATTACATCGGCCAGACAGGTCGCAATTTTGCCGTCAGATATAAAGAGCACATTCAAGCCATAAGCAGTAAACAACCTGGGAAGCACAGCTCCAACTTTGCTGCTCATATTCACAACACCGGGCATGCTTATCAGTCTATGAATGACGGCCTTGAAGTACTCCATTGCAAAAAGTCACAAAGGCTCGACAGGTTAGAGGAAATGGAGATTTATCTGGCTCATAAACTTGAACCTAACCGCCTAATAAACATTCAGATCAATTTCACCACCAATGCCATATATGAACAAGTTATCAAATGCCGTGAAGATAACAGCTGATCAAGTTGGCCTTGACGACCTGTCACCACGTCAAAGTTCGTCAGCCAGTGTGTGTCGTCTAGTGAAAGTTAGGTTATACCAGCCGTTTTGGATCCAATGTTTTATTTAAGTGTTGTGTCATTATGTTCGTGTTATATTCGTGGTATATGTATCTATGTGTTAATATCGACAAGAACTTATAGTTCGCAAATGTTTTAACCTCAAGACCGTGCTGAAGATGCCCCTATATTAAAGGGGCGAAACAATTGTCCACAAGCATAAAACTTTTCTATTGTATTGACGGTGAGTTAATTCATTTATAAAAAACCATTAGTTTTGTTGTTATAGACATCGCTGTTCATAAAAGTAACGCAGGTTTACTGTTAGATAGGTTTATGATTATGTTTCACTTTTTTTACTCAAAACTAAATATTTTTTAATAACAGTTTTGTAAAATAGTATAAAAATAGTAAAAAAAACGTTTTGGAGTACAAATTAAAAAGCTTTTGTAAAAACTCAAATATCAGAATGTATCAAAAATTAATATGAGGTTTCCCTGCATAAACCATAAATTAAATACTATAAAAATGATTCTACAATCAATTCAAATAATTATACATAGAAAAATAAAAAGTGACTTCAAATAAAAACAAATCTTAAATGGCAATCGTATCTTAAACAATTACAAATAACCAAATAATAAACGATCGCACACGGACTCTTCCTCCGGTTTCTCAAAACACATAAGAACGCTCACGGAGGAATCGTCCAGCACCTCAGGTCAGCGCTCGCCAAACTGACCCTAGTCGCTGAAAGTGGGATAAGAGGAGGTCAAATGCAAGGTGAGGAGTGGGGCTACAGCTACACAAAAGTACAGCGCTGTCAACCCCAAGATAAATATTTCCCACAGCAAAAAATATTGACCCGGAGGATTCCTCCGCTTAACGTCCTCTCGAGGGTTAATAAAAGTCCATAAACATACACTAAAAAACATTTTTAAAAGTCCATATCATTCTTCAAATTTCAGAGTTAAAATTTAACGAAAATGGATTTTTGAACATTTTTTATACAAGAAGGCAAACACTTTTGAGCTCATTAATTTTTTCATTGATAGGTATTGTTATGTGCTTTAAAATAACAAAGTTACAAGCTGAAGACTTTCATGGTTTTTAAAGTAAAAAGTTTTAAAAATCTAAAATTTTAAAAATTTCACAAGTTTGTAGCTTAAAATCTTTGTTGGGCATGAAAATAAAAATTTGGAATTTGGCACAGATTTAGTACTTAGTGAGAGGATTGAACTGTAAAAATTTCATTTTGTGGACACAACTACTTTAGAAAATATGACTGATCAAAAAGTACTAAAACTAGCATGAAATCGGCAATTTCGCGTCATATGTAGTATTCTTTTCAGTTAGTTTTTTGTCCTTATATTGTAAAAATAAATGTACTGCCATTGGCTATCTCAGCCCTGGACATAATCTTACCTTTAATTTTATGATTGTTGAGCATTTAAAAGCTGTGAAATCTCATCACGCAATGCTTGTGTACCTAGTTGCGCCCTGTTGCTGTACGGTTAGTTCAAGTTGCGTGAGCTTCCTCAGTACATAGCTGAAGGGACCCATTCTTCATCTCTCTTGCTTAATTTGAATGAATTTCTTGGCCCAGATGTTAAAAAATGAATTTAAAGTAATTTTGATCTTTGTTTATCTATTTAATTTTTCCAATCCACCATTGTGTATTTATAACACAGGCGACGATGTACTCTTCCTCTAATTTTTTTAATGTTTATCATTGATGTAAATTTTTAAAGATTTCAATTTTCTGTAACAGTGAATTTTGTTTGTAGGTAGGCTACAAGCACAAATCGACAATTGGACCGGGTCTCGGGGATTCAACAATCGAAACTAACAACCAAATTTTAAATGCTAAAAATATGCTTCAATTTTCTTCAAAAAGTATAAATGGCACACAGTACTTGTATGTAGACACTGAAGATGTAAATTAAAATGAAAAAATTGCAAGTTTGGTTCAAAGAATTCATTAAAATCCCCAGGTCCCGATCCTTTCATTGATATGTGCCTGTAACCGAAAACAAAATTCAATGTTACAGAAGATCAAAATGTATAGTATATTTCACCACTAATCCGGAAAGTGACCCATTTCTGGGGAGACAGTGATTTACGCGCGAGGCGAAGCCGAGTGTGGAAAACACTATCGAGCCTGGAAATGGGCTTTCCGGACGAGTTGTAAAAATGCAAGGTGAGGAGTGGGGCTACAGCTACACAAAAGTACAGCGCTGTCAACCCCAAGATAAATATTTCCCACAACAAAAAATATTGACCCGGAGGATTCCTCCGCTTAACACGACGCAATTATGAGATGACCTTTCCAAGGTCTCAGCTGTACGGCAAGTTGTCACTTTCGTATACGGAGTGATGAAAAAAAATTTACAGAGGTGATAACATAAAATAGTGCCTGTTATATCTTGATATTTTCAATCTTCTATGTTTTAAAATATGAATCCAGCTGTTAAATAATTAATTAAAATGTTTGTTTACATTTATCTATTCCATTACAGATTATCAATAAAAATGAGTTGTACTTTCAGTTCTCAATCCGTTTAATAAATAGAATATTAGAATAAATAGTTCAAGGATAGAATAGTCCCATTCCATTTAGAGGAAGAGTACATTGCTAATTGGTTTTGGTAATAGGTAATTGGATGTCATGACAGACAATAATGGATCTTAATAAAAATCAATAAATCAAATAGCAAAATTACTTTTTTTTTATTTTTTTAACTATCTGGGCCAAGAATTTCAATCAAATTAAGCAAGATAGATGAAGCATGAGTCCCTTTAGGTAATGTACTAAGGAAGCTCACACAACTTGTACTACTGTAACCGTACAGCAACGGGGCGCAACTAGGTACATGAGCGTTGCGTGATGAGATTTCACAGCTTTTAAATGCTCAACAATCATAAAATTAAAGGTAAGATTATGTCCAGGGCTGAGATAGCCAATGGCAGTACATTTATTTTTACAATATAAGGACAAAACTAACTGAAAAGAATACTACATATGACGCGAAATTGCCGATTTCATGCTAGTTTTAGTACTTTTTGATCAGTCATATTTTCTAAAGTAGTTGTGTCCACAAAATGAAATTTTTACAGGTCAATCCTCTCACTAAGTACTAAATCTGTGCCAAATTCCAAATTTTTATTTTCATGCCCAACAGAGATTTTGAACTCCAAACTTGTGAAATTTTTAAAATTTTAGATTTTTAAAACTTTTTATATAAAGAACCATGAAAGTCCACAGCTTGTAACTTTGTTATTTTAAAGCACATAACAATACCTATCAATGAAAAAATTAATGAGCTCAAAAGTGTTTGCCTTCTTGTATAACAAAAATGTTCAAAAATCCATTTTCGTTAAATTTTAACTTTGAAATTTGAAGAATGATATGGACTTTAAAAAATGTTTTTTAGTGTATGTTTATGGACTTTTATTAAACTTCAGATCTTTCTGAAGAGATTGGTTTTTATTTGAATGTTCTATGATTAATAGAAAAGGAGATATTTAATTTTACGCTGAGCTCTAAAATAGCTAAAAATCGGCGTTTCTTCAACAAAAAAATGCCCGCCAATGGTTAAATAAAAATATTAAAAATAAACTGATTGTATTTTTTAACTTCCAATGTATTGTACTTTCAATGATATAAATATAAAAAATAAATAAAATGTTGAAGCAACCACCTCTGGACCACTTGATATGGATTGACCCAAAATCAAAATTTTAATATCGATAATAACGGTGGAGTAGGGTACCAACGAAGTTTTGCCGTATACACTAGGCTTCTGGATATTGGGTAGAGATTTAGCAACAATGTCCAAACTTTCATCAGTTGTAAACCAATTTTACTTTAGATAGGCCTAACCTAGCCTCCTGTCACGTATGGAAAGCGCCCAGTGTACTGGTGGACCGATAACATTGCCGAGCTGCAGCGAAACTGCCTGAGACTCAGGCGGCGAGCCCAGCGATGCCGGGACAGACCCGAAGCAGCGGAGAGGTCGGGCCAGTACAGAGCGGCAAAAAGAGAGCTAGTCAAAGCAATCAGACAGAGCAAGGCGAGTTGCTGGAGCGCACTGTGCGAGGACGTGAACAGCGACCCCTGGGGACAGGGGTACAAGCTGGTCATGAAGAAACTCGCGCAGGGATCCGGATATGTGCCGATGGAGGCTGAGATGATGCGGATGATTGTGGACGGACTCTTCCCGGATCATGAGGTCAGAGACGACGCCCCTCTGCGCGTGAACGTCGAAGAGATCCCACTGTTCACACGGCAGTCTGAGCTGGAGAGAGCAGTCAGCTCCATGAAGAACAAGAAGGCCCCGGGCCCAGACAACGTACCGTCAGAGGTGCTGAAACTGGTGGTCAAATGCTGCCCTCAGCTCCTTACAATGTGTGCTTGAAAGCGGGGGTGTTCGCATCCCGCTGGAAACAGGCCAGGCTCGTTCTGCTGAGCAAGAAAAGAGGCCCACCGGATGCTCCATCATCTTACCGCCCTCTGTGTATGTTGGACACGGCGGGAAAACTGATGGAGAGACTGTTGAAACCGAGAATCGGCGAAGCAGTACGAGCGGCAGGGGACCTCTCGGCCCGACAACACGGGTTCAGGGAGGGCCACTCGACACTCAGTGCCATTTCGGAAGTTGTTGATTCAGTGACACAAGCAGATCAGGCGTGCCATGCGGCCCGCCCCATTGTGCTGCTGGTCACGCTTGATGTGAAAAACGCGTTCAACTCGGCACGGTGGTGCGACATCTTGGACGCACTGGAAAGAACATTTAGGATACCTGGGTACCTCCTCGCCATGGTGAGAGACTACCTAAGGGACCGGCGGCTGATGTACGAGACAGACCGTGGTTTTGTGATCAGAACCATCACCTGTGGGGCGGCCCAGGGCTCGGTGCTGGGACCGGATCTCTGGAATGTCTCGTACGACAGTTTGCTCCGTATGAAGATGCCGTATGGAACGTTCCTCGTGGGATACGCTGACGATGTGGCAGCGGTCATCACCGAACGAAGCGGGAGTTGGCCCAAATGAGGCTGAATCAGGTCATGCGCTTGGTGGAGGGCTGGATGCGCGATCACGGCCTTCAGCTGGCTCTCACCAAAACGGAGATAGTCATGCTGACGAGGAAGGGATCCCCACGATCATCCAATGCGGGTGGGTGCCCAAGTCATCCAGACGCAGAGGAAGGCCAGGTACCTGGGGGTGGTGCTGGACAACAAGCTCACCTACTGGGACCACATCAGGGGTGTGTGTGACAAATCAGCCGAAGTGACGTCCTGCCTTGGAAGGCTGATGGCCAACGTCGGAGGACCGAGCCAGACGAAACGGATGTTGTTGCTGTCGACGGCTCAGGCCATCATGCTCTACGGAGCAGAGATCTGGGCAGATGCGACGAAAGTGAAGAAATACCGGACTCGCATGCTGGCGGTGCAGAGATGCGGCGCGCTCAGGGTCGCGTCCTCGTACCGAACAGTCTCGCAAGCAGCCGTGCTGATCATCGCGGGAGCCATTTCCATTGACCTGCTGGCACAAGAGAAGAAGGCCATCTTTAGACGTGCACCTGAGATGGATTGCGAGGAGGCTGCCGAGCTGGCTCGTGGCCAAACAATGGCCATCTGGCAGCGTCGATGGGATGAAGACACGACTGGAAGGTGGACATGGCGTCTTATCGGGAACCTGGAGCCGTGGGTTTGCCGCAACCACGGGGAGGTAAACTTTTTCCTCACCCAGTTCCTAACAGGTCATGGCTACTTCCGTCTGTACCTTCACCGAATGGGCAAGGTCGACTCGCCCCTGAGGTGCAGGTACTGCTGATACGAGGGAGACGAAGTGCACCACACTTCCTTTGTGTGCCGTCACTTTGATGAAGAACGGACTGTCCTCGCCGACTCAGTTGGCGGTCATCTGGCCCGGACAACATCGTGGGGAAGATGCTGCAGGACAGCGACAGCTGGAACGCTGTGGCTGAATTTGTTCTGTCCATCCTGCGCCAGAAGAGGAGAGATGGGTGTCTGGAGTGATCCCAGAACCGAGGACAGCAAGAGGTTGATCACCAACTGAAGAATCCCGAAAGGGACAGAGGCCACACATTGCAATGTCGCAATGAGCAGACGCTCGGGTCGATTGCAATGGATGTGGTGACAGCACGCGTCGGGGGTTATTTTAGCAGGTATGCCCTTGGGTAGCGAGAGACTACAATCGCATACCCCAAGCCGCCCTGAGGCGGGACCTCGACATCACTGCTGTCTGATGTCATGAGGCTGGACACCCCTGCTCGCAACTTGAGTAAAGTGGTGTAGAGGGCCCGCACTTTTGTGTGCGGGTAAGAGCTATTTTTTCCTCCGTCCAGCGTGGTAAAACAAAAAAAAAACCTAGCCTCCTGTAAGTAGGCCTAATTCAGGTTATGAGACATAGTTCACGAACTGATAAGGCCTACTATGCATAGATAATATGTATATTTTGGTTATAAGTTAAGGAATGATTATTAAAACTAATGAGCACTGTATTGATGAAGACCTTGGTTAGACCTAAGTAGGCCTATTTACTGACCTCTTCAATACTGCATCCGATGTCTGATTCGTGATAAGAGCAGCATTACTTCTTCTAACCCAGACTGAATCTTCTGAAACGACTTCATTCAACCTTTTACAAGTGACACTTAAACATCTTAGGGTTGCAGGATCACAAAATTTGAAAATCCACAATAAAACATCAGTTGGCAAATCAACTAGCCTTAGTTGGACCGGGTTTACTATATCTAGTTCTCCGGAACCAAAACAATTTGCCATTTTCGGCAATTAAAGTATTTAGATATTTTATCGATAAGGCGACCATTATTAGTAATGAGATGAAAACATTTTACACTTCAGCAAATGACGTTGGAATAATTTGTTAGGTTATAAACAAGTTAAAAATCCAATGGTTTGGATCTCCTCATCATTAGCAATCATCTGTTGTTGTGTCTTTTTTTTCTTATTTGCAATGCAGGCTAAAGTGTGAAAACCATGCCAATGCCCAACCTGTGGAGGTGAACTACATCCATAGATATATACTAAACACCTGGATCGGTAACTGAAATGGTGGAATAGCGATAAAAACGAGCCGGCTTCCCCCACCACTAGCCAGAATTACGGCCGCTGCGCCGCCGCCGCTCATCGCTGAATATCAGCTGACATGATTGTTGTCGGTGCGTCAGCTGCATTCTTGTTTGTTTACAATCTTTTAAATGTTCAATTATAATGATTATGAAAGATGGTATGGTACTGTGCAGCTTATGAATGTACTTGTGCACATTCAAAGGCCGGAATTAACATTTCATAGGTAAGAAAGACTAAAAAATGCAGTATTAATATAGTTTATTTTATTTTATTTTTTTATTTAAATTTATTTTATTTTTTTATTTAAATTAAATTACATAATTATTATACACAGGGTTGGCAACACTGACCACGAATACTGGCTATAAGTCACGCCACATAAGTTGACGAATGGCCAAAAACAGCTGGGTAGGGCGAGGGGAGGAGAGAGGGTACTTTTCCAAAAACATCGAGCTTACACGTTACATGCAATTTTTTTATAGAACAGCTGATTATCCAATCATTTTAACTGAATAGTAGTGAAAATTCATTCGTCAAGTTACGTGGCGGGGGTTATAGTGGTGGGGGTAACGGCTCGTTTTCGCAACACGGAGTTACCGATCCAGATCTATGACTACATCCCATAAGAGCGATGGTATCAGTTTCTGCGACATCCGTGGATGTCACCACAGAGTTTTGTTGGTTAAAAAGTGTTTTAAAAAAGCCAACATTATCCTCTTTGTAGCCTGCAAGTTTTTTTTTTTTTTTTTAGGGAGAGGTGGGAAAAATACATTACGCACACAGGTGACCAGCCTGTAGTGTGGGGCTCCCCTAAAAAATGGGTCTACCCACTAAAAACCCTCCTCTACTCTTTAGGATTATAACCTGAAATTGTTTATCACATTACGTCAGGCTAGGCCTAAATTTAAATTTGGCTTACGCCCGTGGGGCTTGCTCCTTATCCAGCCGCTCGATCAAGGGATCTAAGCCACTTCCCGGCCCAGATCGGTTTTCTTTTCCAGGAGGATGCCCCGGACGAACTGTGATAAACAATCCCAGTTGCCCTCATCCTCCAAAATCTTTTGGCAGACCGAGTCCACCGAAAATGCACCAAAAATTTGTGTAGCCCCCAAGCGGGGCCCTTTCCAACGGGGGCAGCGGAAGAAAGTGTGTTCCGCATCGTCGGGAACGCCCGGGCAATAAATAATGCAGTCCGGTGAAGCGGTCTTTCCTATCCGGTTCAGGTACGACCGGAAATAGCCGTGACCTGTCAAGAATTGGGTCAGGTAGTAGAGTCCACCTTCCCGCATGCCACCGTTCCACCCATGGTTGGACCTGCTTGATAAGTCGCGCAGACCATCGTCCTCGGGTGTCGTGCTCCCAGCTGTGTTGCCACTGCTGGAAGGTTCGGGAGCGCTCTTCTGTTCTTGCCGTGCCCTTGCCGATCTCGCCTTGTCTCTGATAAATCACTTTCCTCTCTCCTGCCAAGAGCTTGACAAGTGTTGCTAACGCTGCAGGAAACAACAATCATTCTCGTTTGCTTTGGAGATTTTTTGTCTCAACTATTACTAAAATAAGGAATTTCAGAGCAAACTAGGGTAGAATTTATGGTTTTATATTTACCTTGATTGATAATTGTTAATTTGGTAATTACCTAATGGTTTTTTAGTAACTAATAATCCGAATGTAAAATAGATTAATATGGTGTCGTTACGATAAATATCGTACCCGTGGCAAGACTACTTCATTCTCTTTTTCAATCAGCTGTATAATGTTAAATTTTATAACGTAACTTGACTTTCGTTTGTGTTTTGACGCTTCATATCCGGAATACAAAAAATAGCTATTCAGCAGACCTTGAAAGCAGTTATGCTTTTTTCTCTACAGACCTTACACTAAGTCTTGGTTTCTTCCACTGTGAAGGACTTCACGTTGATGAAAATCTAAATTATTCAAAACATATTCCAACGAAGCGAAGATCGTGAAAGCCTATTGTTGAAGAATGGAAGATTTTAACCTTACCATGCATGTATGTATATATATATATATATACATATATATATATATATATATATATATATATATATATATATATATATATATATATATATACAAATCGTTAAATTATTTTAAACATTTCATGAAAAAATGGAAGAGACGGCAAAAAAACATTACAAATTAAGAACTACTGAAAATTTTCCCATTCAACAACACAGAACAAGTTTCTATCAAAATCAATATAATATATTAACATCAATCAATATAATAACATATTATGTTTTCTGCAATTAACTTAATAAACTGCCAGATAATATAAAAAATTAAAAAATACCATTTTAAGTTCAACAAAAAATTTAAGAAGTTACTTTTGGAAAAATGTTATTATGGTGTTGAAGATTATCTTCAAGACAAATTCCCTAGTAGCACACATTGTTGTGCCAACGTTGGACTATGGTTGGGATGGTAGGGAATTGGTTGGTTGGCATTTTCGAGGTTGGCCCAACGAATATATTGTAGGGTAATTCTAGCAAAAGATTTCAACCAAAATCCAACGTTGGGCTATTGTTGGAAAATCCTACCTTTGTAATAATTATAATAAGGTTGGCAATGTTGTGGTTAGGACAACAAACTGATTGTTGTGTAGCTATCATCGGCAATTCTAACCAAAGCCAATGTTGGGCCATCAACAGCTATCATTAACAATCGACACCAGCACACGATGTAAAAATAACGTTATTTTCAATAAAATATCAAAAATCGTAAAAGTAAAATCCAAACCATTTTTAACATGAAAAAAGACATATATATAGTATTCATAGTCAATGATCGTACCTTCTTCACTTTAGAACACTGAACACTTCACTCATTCATAGGTCTAGGTTTGTACGGAAGCCCTGAAGGGCCAAAGAGTAAGCGGTCATTTTTTACACCGCCGTGTTTGAAAGACGGCGAGCCGTGTTTGGAAGGCGGCGAGCCGTGTTTGGAAGGCGGCGAGCCGTGTTTGGAAGGCGGCGAGCCGTGTTTGGAAGGCGGCGAGCCGTGTTTGAAAGGCGGCGAGCCGTGTTTGAAAGGCGGCGAGCCGTGTTTAAAAGGCGGCGAGCCGTGTTTTAAAGTCGGCGAGTATTTTGATAAAGTAATTAAGAGTAATAATTATAGATATCTGATATTAGATTAGGTATATGACTATATATAATCTAATTTGCAAACTAATTAAAAAATATTACAACTTTCATGCCAGATTTCTATGAAATCAGAGGTCCCAAAAACAAAGAAAACTGTTTGGTTATGGTCATCATAACAAATGCACAGACTATTTTTGCTCCAGAGATTTGGTTGTTTTGGATATTTTCAATTTTAAAAGAGGATGAAAATCCGTTTAAGAGACAATAAAAAAGCTTTTAATTATTAGTCTTAGTTAATTTATCAAAATGCTCGCCGAATTTCATATACTTCTCGCTCGCCGACTTTCAAACACGGCTCGCCGACTTTCTAACACGGCGACCGCCGACTTTCTAACACGGCTCGCCGGCTTCCAAACACGGCTCGCCGCCTTCCAAACACGGCTCGCCGTCTTCTAAACACGGCGGTGTAAAAAATGACCGCTTACTCTTTGGCCCTTCAGGGCTTCCGTAGGTTTGCTTTTCTCCTGTTGTTGACGTCTGTCTCTGTGCTGTGGTCTGCTCATGCTATGTGTTTTGTTTATGTTTAGAAATATCTCAACAACACCAATTCAGTTATATTCTTTTGGCTGATCTCATAATTGTGTTTAAACTATTTTTTTCTCGTTTTTATGTTTCTCATTTGAATACCAGACTTAGTGAAGTACTCATGTTGCTTTCAAAAAACTTATAGCCTACTGGTTTAACCTTAAAACCTGTAATTTCAATTGATGTAAGTTTTCGTTTTATAAGTTTTTTCTTCATCAGTCTCTTTTACATTTAGGGTAACTTGTTTTCATTTTTATACCACATATTGCTAAGCTATACCTACTGGTAACCTAAAAATCTAAAATTATTTTAATTTATTGATAGTCTAAATAAGTTAAGCTTAATTGTTTAATTGGTAGTAAGTTACTGTTGTTCATCGTGATCAAAATCTTTTGTTTCTCAGGCCAAAGTAATTGAAATGAAAAAATAAGTTATTGTGACTAATTTATTTATTTATCTCTATGGAAATTCTTCCTGAGAGTTAAACACTGCACTCTCATCGTATCAAATTCAGCTTCTAACGACGTTAATACTTTTACTGAAATGGCGACCTAACTATTTAACTTAGGTAGTTTAAGCCAAGTATGAATGACAGGTGAGTGTAAAATGATTGGGGTACAGTTTCATATAGCGCCTACATTTCAACCAAATGAAAATATCGATCGATACATCTCATCGGATCGATCAGTGCGATTGATATATCACATCGGATCGATCAATAAGATTGATTTATCGCATCGGGTCAAAATTTTTATGTAAGTTATGTATATCTAATCATATAGGTACCTAGGGTAAATGTGCCAGTAATGGGCAGGGTTAAGGTTTTTTCATTTTATAAATTTATATTAATTCACAGACTGATTTTATTTTAAACTAACTGTTACCTTATTGTTCTCAGGAAATTCCTCTTTTCAGTAACATAATTTATATCAAGGAAATTATGCTTACAATATGAAAAAATATTATATACCTAAATTTATGCAAATTATTTTAGTAATGGTCAGGGCAAATTGAGTAATGGTCAGGGCAAATTGAGTAATGGTCAACCTAATAATGGGCAGCCAGAAAAAACAGATATTGTGTAAAATATGTTTATTAGAAGTATAAATGATACAAAAATGTTTCTTAACATAGGCTATAGGCCTGTAAAAACTTAAACTACTTTAAAAAATAAAATTACACATATTAAAAAGGTATAATGATAAAATTTAAAAAGGAAAATTAAGGATTACGAGATGGCCCGTGCGCAGATTGCGCATTTTATGATTCTGTATGAGTGAAACTCACCTACAGTACGTGAGAGTTGATAATGAAGTGACAGAGGTCTATTTTTTGTTTACTATCTGACTTTTCAGCTGTTAAATTACAATTCACTATAAAGAACTTGCAATAAAAGTTGGTCAACATTTTAAAGCGCCCTCTAGAAATATATCAAAGGCGAGGGGGGCGAAGCCCGAAATGATATGACCTTTTTATTTGCGATTCGTCACTGCGCTATATCATAAGCTTTTAAATGACACCTCAATCTTAAAAATCACTTCAGTAGATCGAGAGAAAAAGGGACGTAACAGACGAAACCCTTATAGAAATAAGAAGATAGATTAAGTACTGCTATTAAAGTATGTATACTTAAGTTTTCTTTATCGTTGTTATGTTGTCCCGTGTTTTACTCGTCATCACTTAAATCTAAAAGTCCGAAATCATTATCAGATTCTTCATACGAGGGCTATTAAGAAAGTAAGGAACGTTACTGTCTTACGCCGTTAGGCGCGCACGTATTGCCTATATTAGGGTATGAGAGCACTCGGGCCCTCAGTGGCTATCCAGTCATGACACTAGGAGCATTGTCGCGCTGCTAGTTTTCTTTATTTTTAAATTCAAAATGGCCGCTCCTGTAAAAAATGCCGCCAGTTGCGATGTGCGATCGGTAACACGGTTTTTGTTTTCAAAAACCTTAAAACCGATAAAGATTTATCGAAAAGTGTGCGAGGTGTATGGGAACAAACGTTCCTTACTTTCTGAATAGCCCTCGTATTTAGCACACTTGTGGCACAAATGTAACTTCATCTTCATCCTCACTTTCTGATAGTCCAAACGTTTCGATATGAGATTTTGGTATGCATTTAAAGTGGTAAGTGTTCTTGCATGAGTCACATTCTACCCATTTCATTGACTTATTTTTCTTCCTCTCTTCATTGAAACTGCTTTTACATTTTTTACATAAGTCTTCTTCGGTTTTGCCACCCTTTACTTTCCTTGTTTTCTTCTTTTTTTCTCTTCTTTCACTTTGTTGTAATACTGTTTCCACTTTTCTCATGACACCACTGCTGGGAAAACCACTCTCGCTCTCTTATTTTCGATCTTTTCAGGAGTTTTAGGATAAAACAGGCATTTTTTTAATGGGCTTATCAAATTGCCAGGTTTTTTTGGGCCATACTTTCTATCCGAGGTGCTAGTTGATGGTGTGCTGTGGTCAACACATGTTGTAGTGGAGTTCCGGTCCTCACATGTAAGGGTTTGTCGCTGGACATCACATGTAGGGGTAGGATGCTCGTCGTCAATCGTAGGGGTAGGGTGCTCGTCTTCAATCGTAGGGGTAGGGTGCTCGTCTTCAATCGCAGCCGGGGTAGGGTGTTGGGTAGGGTCAAGAATCTGTTATTCTTGTCGCATGTCCTTCACAACGTCTTTGATTGTCGAGTCTCTCCACAGATAGGCGCTGTTGCCTTCTCCTACCCTTTCCATTCTTCACCATCTAGAGTGGCCTTAAACTCAGTTAAAAGTTTAGAATCAATTTTTGACTCAAGAACCGTTAAAAAGTTTTCTCTTTCTGGCTTAAGATTGTTAGGAATGCTTAAGACTTCACTAGTTTTCACGAAAGGGTCTGCAACTTTTCTGTTCCTTAAGCATTTGTCAAAATTAATATTCTCTGGTTTGAATGGATAAATGCCAGTGGCCCATTCCTTACTATCTCTGGAGTTGCTTTTTCCTCAAAAAACTCTTTTAGCAAGGGGGCAAATGTTTTCCTTGTGACCTCTTGAGGGTAGTTTTCAATTCTCCACTTTCTTGTGGTTGCTGACCACCCAGCTTTTAGGGGGCGAAAAACGCTGACATCAGCAGGCTGTAGCAAGTGGGTACTATTGGGATGTAATGCAATCAATATTATTTGGTTTTCCGAGCAGAATGTACTAACCTCCTGAGTCAAGTGCGATCGGTGTCCATCCACAAAAAGTATCACTGGCCTCTGAACACTATTCAAATCCAAGTAATTGTTAAAGTGGTTGAACAGGTACTCAAAAAAGACTTCGGAATTAATCCACCCACTTTCTGATAATCCGATGGCCCATTCATCTGGCACAGAATCTGCCACTTCTTTAGGGAGACGCTTGTATGGGAAAATGATCATTGGAGGAAGAGTGTCTCCATTTGCACAAAAGCATCCCATAACAGTGATCTGTTCTTTTTCGTTATTGGGGATGGTGTAATAAACGTCTTCTTTTAGTCTGGGGCCCAAAATTTTCCCTGTTTTTGGACACAACTGAAAGCCACTTTCATTGGCATTAAATATTCTATTTGCAGACTCTGTTACATCAAGTATATTTTCTTGTTTTAGGTAAGAAGTTATTTCTTGAAACCATCGCAGTACGCCTTCTTTGGTCACAGCTGCCCTGGCCTTCGTTAAGCTTTCTGCATACTTGAGAGAAAGAGCAGGATGTCTTCTTAGAAATGATTTAAACCATGTTTCACCCGGAAAATTGTCTTTGAACGGAGTCTGCCGCCCACTCAAGTCCAAAGTTTTTTTGACTGATTGTAGAAGCATCTGTTTCATTACCGGTGCCGGGAATCCCTTCCGACAGAGGCCGAGTAACCATCTTTCTAGTAGAAGTTTTTCTTCACTTGTCAACACTGTTCCAGGACCTATGACTTTTGCTTCTGGGGCTTTGCCTTGAATTTTTCTTCCCAAAGTTGCTCTAGGGACATTAAAATCTTGTAGCTTTATTTACAGACACTCCGATTCTAACAGCTTCTATGGCCTTTTTCATTTCTTCTTCAGAGTAGAGAAAAAAAGGTCTTTTTTATGTTGAGCTTGTATTTTATCTTTCTTCTTCGATACCGGTACATTCTTTTTTGAAACCCCTCGTAGAGGATCACTGTTTTTAAAGCTAGCTTGTGACATTTAGAACCTGAAAATAAATACGTTGAATCAGTCATATATAAATACAAGTTGTTGGGGGTCTATATTAAGGTTTTGTTGTTTTTTGCTCATTATTGAAATCAACATTTTACTCAATGAGCACCCCTGCCCATTACTTAATTTGGGATTTCAATAATGAACAGGGGGGTTGCTCATTAATGAAAAATGGCCATTTTAAACATTTAGAAATGAGCATGGCTTATAAAAACATAATTTATGGCTGAATAGTGAAAATTAACAGTTGAAAAAGATAATATGTAATATACTGATAGAAAATAAACACCACAATGCAATGATTTGTAAATACTTATGAAGATGGAAACGGATAAAAATGAGTCTTTGCTTACCTTGATAGACAGTAATTCACTCATGTGGCTAGCAGCAAAGAACACTAAATCCATCCGAGCTCCTATTGGTCAACAGAAGTCAGCCAATAACAATCCAACTTAATAACTGAAATGTGTAGAATCATATGGTAACAATCTCAAAGCTTGTATTTCATTGGTTTGTTAAAAAAATATTAAAAATAACAAGAAGCTGCTCATTACTAACTGGGTGCCCATTACTGGCACATTTACTTTATGTTTACACATCAAAATTCACAATTTGTTGTATTTTTGCTAAAAAGTACAATACTTAAAAAGTTGATCAAAATCCAAACCTAAATCCCTCAAAAAACGTATTAGTCAATGTAAGCTAGGCCTATATAATGGTTGATTTTTCTTTTTTAACTTCAAAACTAAACACTATCACTACTATATCTATTTTCATCTTCATCCCCTCACCAGTGCACCACACTGCTCACACATAATTTTCTTTGGTACGGTATCAGTTCATTATCTTGCAAAAATCTATCACATTACTCATATCTATGACCCAACTAGGCCTATCTATTATAAACTTCCTATTATAAATAGAAAGTTCTCATTAGGCTAATAAAAATAACTAAACTATCAATACTTAATATGAAATCACCTATTAAAATCTTGGATTAAATGTTAAATAAACAAACAATAATATTTAGTAAATAAATATAACAAATTCTAAAAAAAACATATGTTAAAAATATTTTATCCCATGCGATATATCGATATTTCATTCGATGTATCATATCGATATTTCATCCGATACGTATCGATCGATATTTTCATTCGGTAGAAATGTAGGCGCTTTATGAAACTGAACCAAAAACTGTACTAAAGCATAACTTTGCCAGGAAGCTTTGATCTGTACCATTCACCCATCTGTAGCGGCTCACCTTGTTACTTTGTATAAGAGGTACACCAACCTCAAAAAAAAGGGGTCCAACAGAAACAAAAAAGTTTTAGGATCACCTACTATTGTAAATTGGTGTCAGCATCATTACCTATGTTGATTATGTCCTTATTCTTAAATTTTACTACATTCTGCCTTTAAGCTTTGAAACCATTTTCCTTTAAACTAATAACTTATATTTCAGATTTACCAGATGTCATTGTTTCCTGCTTACAAACCAATAACTTCAAAGCCTGAAGAAGATAATACAAATTCCATTGAGGCTAAAGATGATTCTACTGGTGAGGAGTTTGCATTATTTATTTATGTTGATTAGGCTATGTCTATGTACGTGTATGTATTACGCTGCCAATGTTTAGTGTTAACTCACTGCCAATAATAACCTAATAAGCTACCTTTATATTTCTATAGAATTAGTGTAAATTTCAAGAGGTCAGTTTACAGATTAAAATTAAATCAAAACCCCCGTCAGACCTGCGTACTCAGCAAATTTTCAAAAAAATGTGAGATTTCGTATTTTCCCCTTAAATACCAAGGGAAAGGCTAGGTTTGATGCCATGGGATGTTGTTAGAAAATGTTAATCGTTAGGAAATGTAATGGTTAGGTAAGGTAAATATCAAATTGTATCAATATTCGGAAATTTTATTTTCTGCATTAAAACCATGGAGTGAGTGTGTAGATTTGCCACAATATGGGTGTTGTAAGCAAATATCACTTAAACCCTAATTAGTGAATATACAGACCAAATTTTACCAAGTTATGTTAATAATTAGGCAAGATACAGGGTGTTATTGATTTCCCGTAAGATTAACAACGAAAACCTATTTTTAGCTTTTCTCCGCAATCTGTTAAGCTAAGTTAAAAACTCAAAATACAAATTTTTTTTAAGCTCTTTTAAATGGTTTCAGTTAAAATTCTTTAATTTTGAAAATTGTAATCTAAAAATGCCAAAAACCCATTTTTTGGCCCCTTTGAAACCCCATAAAACCCTGGTCCCATAACCCGATCATGTTGGTTTGAGTCATGAAAATAGACCTGGTCTTACACATTCATACCACATTTCATCAAAATCAGACGTCCCCTTCAAAAGTTATCGGTACATGAAAATGAACGAATAGTGTTTATGGCTTCTGAGGACCTCAAAATTAAAAATTAAAGTGGTCCCGAGCTTAGATTTCACCATGGTTACTATCGTAATAGTGTATTCCCTATAGGGAAATTCGATAAAAAATAAAAATAATGATTTCACAGTAAATAAATAACTTTTCGGTTTATCATCCAAACCCATCTTATACAAGAAATTAAAAATGGTATTTAACAGCATGCAAAATATTGAAGTTGTAATTATTTTTAATGGTGATGGAAACCATTTATTAATCACTAGGCCATTATTAGATCCATTACAACAAACACATATCAAAATGAATTAATTATACCATCTCACATAAAGTATATACCTAAAATCCTTATACTCCTTACCATGCTTAGGAGAGGTAGTGAAATTCCTTTTTAACTTGATTCTAGAACTATCTTGGTTAAGAAATACAAGTTACAAAGAAGAAGAAAAGAAAACTAAACATGAGAAGGTTCCAATTTCTAAGAAAGAAGAAAGTGATACATCAAGACACAGAAGAGATCATGATAGATCAAATTCTAAGAAAAAGAAAAAGAAAGAAAAACGTGGGAAGGGAGAAGAATCTTCAAAGTATGTATTAGAATTACATTATAGTAGGTTTACTGGGATTAGGATTCTCTCACTGGCTATCATAATTTAAATTCAAACAATTATGTCCTCATGAGCCTGTTTTTGCTCTAAGTTCTTAATAATTTTTAATTGGGTTGATTTAAATAACTTATAATAATAGGCCTGGTGAATTATGTATAACAAACAAGTACCAAGATCACTTGAGTGATAGTTCGGATGACAAAGTTGTCGTTTGTTTAGCAACACCTAGGGAGTATGTGCAGTTGGAATACTGCGAACGTGAACACCATCACCCCCAGAAGCATCAGTTAAATTGAATTGCAAATAGCTGTATCCACTAATCTCCAGTAAACGATGGGGGTCACTGTGCTATGGTTATTGGAGGTAGATGAAGTGTCAGTTGTCTCCAGTAAACCTAGTACATTGGGTAAACCCCAAAAAGAAGCATAAATTATCTGCACTATAAACCCAGCACAGAGAATATTGTTTCCAGAGAGTATCTACTATATATTTGTCAAATACCACTGACTCACGTATCAACGCACAGCCTAAACTACTAGACCTAAAACCTTGAAATTTTGTATGGACGTTCCTTTTAGGGTGTATGCATCCACTAAGAAACGGTTTTTGAAAATTCCTTCAGGGCTCCGCCCCACACGTCTTCAAAGTTACCATGTTATTCTTATGGAAGCAACATTTTTGTATTGGAACATATGATTACATTAAGGAATATTAATTTTGTAAACAGCTGTTCTGATTCAAATTATTGAGGGGAGATTGGTAATAAGAAACTAGAGGATAGTTGCGGCGAGTGAGCTTAGCGACCAAGCTAAACCTGACGGGGAGTGATTACTGACTGACTCATCATGAAATCTCAGGAACTACCAAACGTATTTACTTGAAACATTAACACAGGTTCGTCTTGCCTCTTAGGTGCTCACTAAGAAATAATTTAACAAAATTCCTTCAGGGCTCCGCCCCACAGGCCTTCGAAATTTTAATATAACGCTATCCGCATGGCCAATTTTAAATACGAATTAGGAAACCTGCACGGTTGAAATTTGGAGTGATCTCTTTTTTCTTAGGTGCTCAAAAAAGTGCTTTAAACATCCCTTTTAGGGCTCCGCCCCACAGGACTTCAGAATTACTTTAGGGCCTCCGAGGTCGATATTTGACATGGACGTTTCTCTTTGCTCATGGGTGCTCACTAAAAAACGGTTTTCAAATACAGTTTTCGAAGTTCTTTTGGACTCCGCCCTACAGGACTTTAAATTACTTTAGGGCTTCCGGGTCGTTATTTGACATGGACGTTTCTCTTTGCTCATGGGTGCTAAGAAAACGGTTTTCCAAACACAGTTTTCGAAGTTCTTTAGGGCTCAGCCCCACAGACTTCAAAATTACTTTTGGGCCTCCGGGGTCGATATTTAACATGGACGTTTCTCTTTGCTCACGGGTGCTCGCTCACTAAGAAACAGTTTTTCAAATACAGTTTTCCAAGTTCTTTAGGGCTCCGCCCCACAGGACTTCAAAATTACTGTTGGGCCTCCGGGGTTTAAATTTGAATCGGACGTTCCTCTTTGCTCATAGTTACTTACTAAGAAATAATTTTGAAAAATTTCGTTTAGGGCTCCACCCCATAGAACCCAAGATTACCATGGATTCTAGGGGGTATAAATTTAACGTGGATGTTCCGTTTTGCTAACAGGTGCTCACTACGAAATGGTTTTGTAAATATAGTTTTTGTAGTTCTTTAGGCTCCACCTCACCTGACTTCAAAATTAATCAAGGGCCAACGTGTTTTAAATTTGACATGGACGTTCCTTTTTGTTCATAGGTGATCAATAAGAAACAATTTTGCAAATTTTTTTTAGGGCTCCTCCCCACAAATTCTCAAATCTACTATAGATCTTACGGGTTGAAATTTAACGTAAAGGTTCCGGTTTGCTAATAGGTGTTCTCTAAGAAACAGTTTTGCAAAAGTACTGTTTAATGTTCTTTAGAACTCCGACCCACATGTCTTCAATATGACTGTAGAGCCTACGGGGTTGAAATTTGACATGGTCGTTCCTATTTGCTCATAGGTTAGGGCCTTTTCTATTTAAGAAACCTATTCTCTCTAAGAACAGGTTTTGCGAAATTCCTTCAGAGCTCCACTCACACTACTTCATTGTTCCAATGTCATTCTCAAGGAAGTAGATTTCGTTGCTCTTCAAAACGATTGTATTACCTATAAAATAAATTCAATCACGGGCGAAGCCGTGACGGGCAACAGCTAGTTATTTATATTATTAATAGCTTTTTTTATGAATAAGCAAGTTTGTTTCCCACCACCGACTTTTTTTAATTCAGCTGTTATTGTGTCTTAATTTTTTTTTAAGTTTTAAAACTATTTACTATTTATCAGCCCATAAAAAATGAGGGATAATTTTTATGATGATTTTTCATGAAATGTGATAGTTTTGATGGTTACAAAGTTTATGAAAAACCCTGACGGGTCAAAGTCACGAATGGTATAATTTCAGAGGTTAAAAACTTAAAAAATAAAGGTTATTAAAAATAAATTGTTTTTGTATAATCTATAAGTAAATTGAATGTATAAACTAACATCATGAGTATCATATCTAAATATTTCTATAAGGGTTTCGTCTGTTACGTCCCTTTTTCTCTCACCTACTGAACCAATTTTTAAGATTGAGGTGTCATTTTAAAGCTTTGGATATACCGCAGTGACGAATTGTAATTAAAAAGGTCATATTTTTTTGGGCTTCGCCCCCCTCGCCTTTGTTTTATTTCTAGAGGGCGCTTTAAAATGTTGACCAACTTTTATTGCAAGTTCTTTAATGTGAATTGTAATTTAACAGCTGATTACCTTCAGATGAATTTTAAAAGCCAGATAGTGAACAAAAATAGATCTCTGTCACTTCATAATCAACATTCACGTACTATAGGTGAGTTTCACTCATACAGAATCACAAATGCGCAATTTGTCATATCTAAATTTTTACTATTTATTACTTTTTTCTGCACTCTCCATGTATTTCTTACCTGTTTCCTTTCAGGTCACGCTTAGTTAAAAACAATAATATCACCACAATAAACACTTTGTGCAGTAATAATTTGACTGCTACAAATAAGAATAAGAATAATGTTTATTTCCAAAAGAAGCAATACATACTACACAAACACAAACCACTTCAAAGACAATGCTTAACAACTAACAATTTACTATAGTGTACAAGCAACCTAAATTTATATGTTGATAACTATAACTTATAGAAAATATGTTGATAACTTTATACATTTTTTTACATTGGAAACATATAGGACTATTATTTAAAATAGAATAAAAGCACACCAATCACGATAAATTACAAACATCTTACTCTAAAATGTATATTGAACAATGATGAGTAAAGAACAAAACAAAACATGATCATACTTAATTTATTCATAACACATTTTTGGTACATTCTTTCAAAATTGTGACTTATTTTTCGCTTCTAATGAAAATAAAAGCCTCTCTAGGCAAGCCTGTGTCGAGGCTTTTCTTTTGGACAAACCAGGCGAGCAAAGTGTTCATACTGTTGAATTAATTATATTTAAGAAAATCCCATTAAATTATTTATTCGAATGCCTTGAAAATGTTTAAATCAAAAAGCTTTGGGTTTGGAAGATAAAAGTTAATTACTTTTTAACCAACCAATAAAGTATTGGTTATATTAGGCTATTTATTATTAATATTACTTTAATTAGTCAAACAAATCTTCTATGTTTTCTATTTTCTTAGTACAGTTTAATATTGCTTTACAAAATGAATTGGTTGAGTACAAATGGTTATCTTTTAATCCTAGCAAATTAAATATTTTTTGGGCTAAATAACTAAACGACTTCTTGAAGGATTCTTTAAAGGGTCTTGGTATTGTCTAAAGCTATTTCTCAAACGATTTGAATATGCATTAGTATTATATAATTGATGTTCCCACTTCTAATGCAAAATATTCTAAGAGATTTATAAACAAACAATAATCTTAAAGGCAAAATACTAAGTTGCTTTAACAACGGAAATGAAGGTTCCCTTTTATTTTTTTGCAAAATGACTCTAATAATCTTTTTTTGAGTCATTATGATTGGTTTTAGTGTTGACAAGTACATACCACCCCAACATGTGATTCCATATTGAAGCCTAGAATGTACCAGTGAAAAATACAGACACCTTAAGACTTCTATTGGACGTAAATACCGCAAATACAGTAATAGAATTTTCGCAGAGTTGATATTAATTCGCTCTGAAGTTTTGCTATGTGATGTTTCCTTGTAACATTTTCATGAAAGATAACACTCAAATATTTAATTGTGGAACTGTGTTTAATAACTAAGCATTTATCACAGTCAGTGTTGTTTGTAATATGATTGCATTTGGAACAATAATATTTCAGATCAAAATTGGAACACAGAACTTATTCCATGTAAATGGCTTATTAAATTGGAAATTGAACGTATTCTTAGACCTGTCTAAAGCTTTTGATAGGGTGGATCATAAGATTCTCATCTATAAACTTGAATTACTTGGAATTGGCGGTGATCTTTTAGAATTATTTAAATCTTTCCTGATGGGAAGGAAACAGTGCACTGAAATTGAGCATGATGATGGTAATTATTTATATAAAAAAGGTCTAAATTTAGAAATACATACTTTGGAGCACCACAAGGGTCCATTTTAGGACCATTTCTTTTTACAGTTTGTGTCAATGAGTTTGGTTTTGATTTCACAAGTAAATGTCACATAACTATGGACGCTGATGACACCTCTGGACTTTGCTAGGATTCTAGCACATCAGATCTCATTAAAAATATAAACACTTTTCTTAATAATGCTAAGTTGCAATTTGAGAATGACAATTTGAAAATAAACTTGGATAAAACTGAATTTATGCTTATTAGCCCCAATAGACATGCACAGGATTTGGAAATTAATAATGGCCTTTTGGTTTTCAAATCAATAATGCAATAGTTAAGTTTCTTGGAATTTATATTGATAACAATTTAACTTGGGAACATCATATTGATTATGTTTGTAATAGAATTTCCTCCGGTATATTTTTACTTAGAAGAATTTCATCTTACATGAAAAAACTTTAGAAGTTTTAATTACTGTATATTATGGTTTAATTTACTCTTTTTTGGCATATGGTGTAATATTGTAGGGCAGCACATATGACATATTGTTAAAGAGAGTTTTTGTCCTATAAAAAAGGCTTTTAGAATAATTGCTAAAGAACCACCGAGATCCTCCTGTAAACCCCTCTTTAAAAATTTAATATTTTGACTATTTATGCATTATACTTTTACCACATTGTTCTACTAGTAAAAGTTGATTAAAAGTTCACTTCTCTTAATTCTGTTTTCCATAGTTATAACACTAGATTCAAAAATGACTTTGGAATGTTTTTTAGACGGATGCAATTCACAATGAATAGTCCATTTGTAAGAGGTACAAAATTTTATAACCTATTGCCATCTAATATTAAATCTCTCACAGGTAATAGTTTTAAGAACAGTCTAAAAAAGTGGCTTATAGATGTTGCTCCCTATTCTTTAAGTGAGATAAAATAATTTATATTTAAAATGCAAAGGCCTTAAGTTTTTCATTCTATTTGTAATGATTATCATTATTTCTCTGTAATGGTTCTTGGGTTTTTTATTTTTATAAATTTGATGAAGCATTTGTACAACTAGGACTACCTATGTATAATTTGATTGTATTTATGTACCGGTAACTTAATTGACAATGTTCATGCCTGTGTTACACATGTTCTGGACAGTAAAACTTGATTGATTGATTGATTGGACATATTACTTGATCTGAGATTGAAGATTGTATATGTAGTTTTCACTCAATAGCATTTTGTTTTTATTGAACCAATATTTGAGTTTGTCTAGATCTTCTTGCAAAGAATAAACTCGTTAAGCATAGTTTAACGAGATACACATAAAGAATCGTTAAGCATAGTTTAGCTATCTGATATGTAAGTTAGAGCTGTGTTATCTGCAAAAGCTGTTAACCATTCTCATATTGAATGGTTCTAGCCTCCGGATTACTTTGAAATACTAAAAGTGGTTTATATACCTGCTTTCTGTAATCCACATTGGTTGCTGGGGCAACTAGTTTCGATTCATTAGTGAATTATCATCAGGCCGTACAGAAGATGTCGTAGCACTTCTTATGAAGGTTGTCAAGAAGAATAAAATCATAAATAGTTATGATTTTATTCTTCTTGACAACCTTCATATGAAATGCTACGACATCTTCTGTACGGCCTGATGATGATTCACTATCACTAATGAATCGAAACTAGTTGCCCCAGCAACCAATGTGGATTACAGAAAGCATTACAGTACACTCTCGTTGATCGGAACTAATGTGGCGGACGGCCGGTTCGGATGTCAAAAAATTCCGATAAAGCGGAGTCCGTCGTGAGTCATCATTTTCGCCCGTACGGTGACCTCCCACATAGCACACGTTGTCAATTTGACGTAAAAATGTGATCAAAGTCGTCAAAATGATGTCAAAGTAAAATATTAGATCAAGTATTGACGTCAAAATGATGTAAAAATTTTGCATTTTTAAATTTAAAAGTTAGTGTAATAAATTAAGGAAAAAACATTTCTTTAAGTTTTTTACAAAAAGAGAACATCATTATTTGTTTAAAACAATTGAACTCGTTAAAAACTTGACATCATTTTGATGTAAAAATTATGTAAAGTATTTGGTCACACAGTCAAAAGTTTTACATCAATTGAGATAACTGCACTTTGTTAGACATTTACACATGAATCAAACATGTAAGGGAACTCATCTAGTTTAAGACCTATTTGGGAAGACATAAAAATATATAGGCCACGGGAAATGCGTTTGATTTGATCAACGCAAAGAAACTTGAGTATCAACTGGCCAAGTAGTGTAACAAATACTAAGTGAAGCAGAGAGCAGTGTGGCGTAATAGGTAGAGCCACGGCTTGTTATCCCAAAGATCATGGGTTCAAATCCTGCCAGCGGCAAGAACTTTTTGCCGCTTCTATAGTTGTTTATTGGTTAAAAATTACCATTTTATTACTTTTGTTTTGCTATTGGGGATATTTTTAATCAATTTTTGACAAGATTAGTTTGTCAATATGACGTCAGTTTGACATCAATGTGATGTAAAATTGAAGTCATAGTTCATCAATTTACTGACATTAATTTGACATAAAAAATCGGGACATTTTTACTTCACATTGACATCAAAATGACGTTTTTTTTATCACATTTGAAGTCAATATGACATCAACAATATCAATGACATTTACATCTTTTACATCAATTTTACATCAAATTGACGTACTTGTGCTATATGGGCTATCATCGTGATTGTATTCACTCTTGTTTTTAAGATAACACAAGAGATTTTATGAAAATAAGGCTCTCAAACTTTGAAAATGGTAACAATGAACCTATAGGAATAAAAACAACGCAGGAAATAAAGATCCAAAATCTTTATTCTCATATTCCATATTCATATTCCAGCAGTCAACTGACTTCCACGTAACACAGGTGCAGTCGCGACGCGAGACAGACTGAATGACAGTTTGGGAAGCGGTCGACACTGATGTTCACTTCCTGCCCCCTTACTCTTCTATTTTTGTGCGACTTCACGGCCTCGTAAATCACATCGATGGGTACAGATTACGGAAAACGCCTGATGACTTTCGATGCAAAATGTGATACTTCACTGTTGTGCGGATAGAATGAATGGAAATTGAAGGCGCTAAAACGGAAAAATTATTTATTTCGTAAGAAGAAAAAAAATTAATAATATCCAGATTTTCAGTTCCGATGAAGCGGAGTTCGGATGTCGCCGAGTCCGATGAACGAGAGTGTACTGTATTATATAAACCACTTTTAGTAAAAGCTGTTAGACTACTTTTAAATCCTCCACTACATAAGTCATTTATATATACCAAAAAAATAATTGATCCCAATACAGAGCCTTGTGGTACACCCTGTTTTATTATTAGTGGACTACTCAATGTGTTATTGTGTTTTACTTGTTGTGATCTTTCTGATAAATAACTCTTAAACCATTTGTTAACTATTCCTCTAACCCCAGCTGTCTGCAATTTATCCAATAGAATTTCGTGATCTACACAGTCGTAAGCCTTAGTTATATCTATAACAACATTTTTATTACGATTAATTCCATCATGGATTTCACTTGCAACTTTATTTATACATTTCCAAGAAGAGATCTCCGCCAATGACAGCCAAGATACGAGCTGATGAAGAAAGTGTGGAAGACTTTTTCTTTAATAACATTAATAATTATTATAAAAGCATATCACACAAACAAAGCCCTTCAGCCCTGTCTCATCAAACCGTATCAAACCGTACACAGGAGCACCTTAGCAGCAGCACAAGACATGAGCAACTCAAATTCAAAGGTGTTGGTAGAAAGAGACAATGGTATAAATCATGCTGAAAACTCTACTGAAATCGACCGTTTTTTAGAAATATCTTCAATAGTCAATAGTCAATAGTTCTTTATTTACATGTAAGATTTGTTTACATAAACAATGAAACAAATATAATGTATCGTCATACTAAATAAGAACAAAATGAATATAAAATGAATGGTTCAAACTAAATACTAATTTGAAAAGAAAAACTAAATAAATACTTTTGACAATAAAAACAAGGCACTATCTTTGTACTGTTTGAAGTCTCGAAACAAGTCTTACGGGAGGAATTCTGAAACAGAAAGAATTCCCCTTCAAAAAACAAGGGAAAACAGAAAGAATAACAATTTACCACCAGAATGTCCGAGGACTGAAAAATAAGGTGGAAAGGCTAAACCACTTTTCAAGCTCCATAGAACCGACAATAATAATTTTAACTGAACATGGTCTCAACTCTAATAACCTCACACTTACAAACATTGAAGGGTTTTCACTCTTAACACATTACAGTAGAGACAACCATAGGCTAGGGGGAGTCGCTATATACCTGGCCGACACAGCAAACATCAATGCTGAAGAGATTGATATAACCGACCATTGCTTGGAAGGTGAGTGTGAAGCTGCATTGGTTAAACTAAATATAAAAAAATATTCACTGTATGTACTTGGAATTTATCGACCACCAAGTGGATCAGTTTATCAAGCCATGGACACACTTTCAGACATTCTCACTGCAATAAATGCAGAAAACAAATCATTGGTGATAATGGGAGACATTAACAGTGACAGGTTGAAATTAAACTCCGACAACAAGTCTTTTGAAGAGGAATTACTTTCTTATGGAATTAAAAGACTTCCCCTCCCAGCTACCCGAATAACTGCAACATCAAAGACCTCTATTGACTGCATTTGTACAGATATTTATTATGACACTGTGAACTATAAAGTAGTCGAAGCTGGACAATCGGACCACACAGGTCAAATATGCAGCCTTCCAACTAAATTAGAAAATACCCAAAGAAAACTAAGTTCTTTTAACCGAAACTTTACCATAGAAAACCTTGACCACTTCAAAAGTGAGCTTGTCAAAGCGGACTGGAGTTGTGTACTCAACGCCAACGAAGCTGAAGAAGCTTATCAAGAATTTTTAACAACTGTGACAAGGGCTTTAGACTACGCGTGTCCAAAGAAAATAAACAGATTTAAACACAGCTCTAAGCCATAATTAGTTTATGACGCTGAGGCTAATCAGCTGAAAGGGGACTATCTTATAGCTTTTCACAAGTATGAATTGACAGGAAGCACAAAAGACAAGGATGCAATGATATCTGTAAAAAGAAACTATGACAACAAACTCAGAAATCTCAAACTTAACAATGTGGAAGAACATATAACTAAATCAAATAACAAATGTAAAGCTCTTTGGAATGTCATCAATGCAGAAAATCAATGTAAGATAAATCAGGACTACCTTACTCGTCTAGAAGTTAATGGGAATACTTTAGAAGAACCAACACACATTGCAGACTACCTTAACAATTTTTTTGCGGATATTGCTGACTCCACACTAGAAGCAAGCCAAAATCAACTGCAAAATCCAGTTATAACTCTCCCAAACAGTTACCAAAATTTCAATCTCACCCCTCTTATTCTTACTCCTACTGATGAAAATGAAATATTGAAGACAATTGCTACACTTAAACCTACACTATCCTCCGGTATTGATGAGTTTCCAGCCAAAGTTATAAAACATTGTGCTAAACAATTAGTAACTCCACTGGTTGATATTGTAAAAAAATATCCTTTAGTTTTTAGTCCTTTAGTTTAGGCCAATTCTCTTCTGCTCTTAAAATCTCAAAAGTTTATCCGAAACTCAAACAAGGATCAACTACAGACCCAAAAAACTATAGACCTATATCACTGGTTTCAACATTTTCTAAAATAATTGAAAAAATTGCTCTAACAAGAATGCTGGCTCATCTTGAAAGATATGATCTATTAACCAAAAACCAACACGGTTTCCTTAAAGGAAAATCAACCATAAGTGCCATAACAAACATAATAGACTCTATTATAGATCAACTGGAAGAAAACAACTATGTCTCAACTGTTCTATTGGATTATAGCAAGGCATTTGACTGTCTGGGCCATGATCTAATACTGCAAAAACTGACAAGTTTAGGATTTCAAGGGAAAGCAAGAGACTGTGTAGCCAGCTATCTGAAGGGCCATAAACAGACTGTGGAAGTCAACAAAACACTCAATGGCAGAAAATGCACCTTCAGATCCAAGCCTATACCTGTAAAAAGAGGAGTGCCCCAGGGCACTGTTCTTGGGCCTTTCCTGTTTGTGCTTTTTACAAATGACTTTCCCAGTTTTATTGAAAATGACAATGTAGCAGCAACAATGTATGCAGATGACACTACATTGGTTTAAAAAAATGATACTGCACAAATTCAAATTCAAATCTCTTTATTCGTTTTGTATATACATACATGAATAGTGTGAAAGTAGCTTAACAAGCAGTGAGATCTTACTAGCTACTTAATACATAGTTATAATACATCTTATAATACATAGTTAACAGAGATATCAAGCAAAGAGATAAATAGGTCTACTGTCAAAAAAAGGAAAAAAAAATAATAAATTGTCCTAAAGTAAAAAGTTATGATAAGACAGGAATGAAGTTATATTGTTTTACAGGAATGAAATATAAACATGACACCAGGAAATCAAATTCATCCATACGCTTAGTAAAAAAATTCTTCTACAGAATAGCAACTTTTTGCAAAAGATATTTCTTTAACTTGAATTTGAAAGAGTTTTTTTCTACGTCAATCCTAAGATCTAATGGTAATTTGTTAAAACATTTCAGTCCCATATAGGTTGATTTTTTTCTATAAAATTCTAATCTATGCTGTGGCATGTTTATCTGGTCTCTATTTCTGGTAAAATAATTGTGAATATCCCCTCGATAAACTTGTTTGTGGAGCTGACTTTGAAAGCAGATAATACAATCCAGAATGTACTGGTCATATACAGTTAGAATGCCTATTGAAGAAAAAAGGTTTTTTACCGAGTCAGAATGGTCTAAGTTGAACATAATTCGCAATGCTTTTTTTTGTAATTTGAGAATATTTTCAAGGTTTTGTCTCGTAGTGCCCCCATAAATTGCCAAGCCGTATGATAAATGAGAATGTATGTGGGCAAAGTAGATAGATCGTAATGTGTCAATACTACACAAGAAAGACATTCTTTTTAAAATATATAAACCAGAAGAAATCTTTTTACTAACTTTTTGTACATGAATATCCCAAGTAAGGTGATTATCAACTTGTAACCCTAGAAATTCGGTAACTTCAATTGTGCCAATCTGAGTTTGATCAATAGTTAGGGACATTTTAGGCTTTTCTGTACTCTGTACTGTTGAGAAAAACATTTGATAAGATTTTGTAGCATTTAAAAATAAACTATTCTGTAAAAAATACAAATGAAGAGAATTTAAATGATTCCGACAAGCATTTTCAAGATTATAGTAATTTGTAGCAGAAGTTACTAGGTTAGAATCATCAGCATACAAAACTAATTTGCTGCTTGTGCCGTTAATGTTATTTAGTATGGATGGCATTCCTTGTACATAACATAAAAATAAGAGTGGTCCTAAAATGGAACCCTGAGGGACTCCGTGTTTAATTTTTTTAATTTTAGAGTTAAATTTTGTAATTTTATTGGTTTTTGCAGATACAATTTCAACATATTGAGTTCTATTTGTGAGGTATGACTCAAACCATTTTAGATTTAAATTAGTCACACCCAGATATTTTAATTTAGCCAAGAGCTTTTTATGTGAAATACTATCGAAAGCTTTTGTTAAATCCATAAAAATGCCTGCAACTTTCTGACCTTTATCAACTGAATCTATTACCGTCTCAGTAAACTCCATTAGAGCCGTGGTTACAGATTTGCCCTTACGAAAACCATGTTGTTGATCATCAAAAAGATTATTATTAAGCAGGTGGTTAAACAAACGGTTGTACATTACTCTTTCGAATATCTTAGATACTGAGGGTAACAAGGAAACTGGGCGATAATTGCTAATTTCAGATTTTTCTCCCTTTTTGAAAATAGGAATAACTTTTGAAATTTTTAAGCTATCTGGAAAAACTCCAGTTATTAAGGAGGAATTTATTATACGTACCAATGGTTTTAGTATCAGATCTTTGACATACTTGATCAGTTTCAGTGGCACATCATCATGACCACTGGATAATTTATTTTTAAGTGATGAAATAATCTTTTTTATTTCTTCTTCAGTTACTTTATTGCATTTGAATGTTTCTCTAAAAACTATATTTGATGTATTGTTTCCTGCAACTGGCAAAGATTGCAAAGGGATATTCTTTACCAACCCATCTATTACCCCAATGAAATGATTATTAAAAAAATTTGCAATTTGCAATCCTTAATGTTACAACCACCAGTACCTGCTCTTATGACAGGAATAACATTTTTACAGTATAAATTTTTTCCTGTTTCCCTATTTATTATTTCCCAAGTTTTTTTAGTTATATTATCTGATTGTTTGATTTTTTTATCATAAAAATCTTTTTTGGTACTTATTAATTTATTTTTGTAATCTTTGTTTAACTGTTTACAGTGATTTAATAAATCATTATCACCGGTATGTTTAGCATGTTTTGTCAACCCCACAATTTCATTTTGTTCTTTTATTAAATCTGCATTAATCCAACTATGACTTTTTTTATTCAATAACCTCTTTACTTTCTTTTTTGGGAAAACTAAATTAAAGTAATATTGAAAAATGTTTTCAAACACACTAAATTTATATTCAACTTTAGATATGTATAAAGACAACCAGTTTTCTCGCATCAATAGTCTAAAGAAAAGATCCATATTTGTATCAGAAAAATCCCTACACTCAATGTATTGATACTTTTTCTTAGGATTTTGGGTGGATGGGGTATTTATTTCTAAAACTTGCCCATCATGATCTGAAAGAGCTGTTACAACACCACTAACAGATGTAATTGATTTATTAACATTAGTAAGAAAATTGTCTATTGCTGTTGCTGAATTAATTGCTACTCTTGTTGGAAAATCTACTAGATAATGAAAGCCATGACATGAAACAATATTTTTAAAATCCTGTACCTCCAATTTTGTACTCAGAACATCTATATTAAAATCTCCTGCAATGATAACATCTCTCACATCTTTTAAGGAAACCAAAATGTCAAATAATTTATCTAATCTTGTTAAAAACTCTAAATTTTGCAGCTGAGGTTTTCTATAAATTCCCACAAGGACAAATTTCCAATTATTTACATTATACTTAGCTAAACAACATTCAAAGAGTTTATCTTCAACAAGATCTTCAATTTTCTTTAAATTTAAGGGTTTGGATTTCAAACTCTGCTCTGACAAGATCACCACCCCCCCACCTGTGGTTGTGGAGCGGCAATATTCGGATGAAACAAAAAAATTATTTAAATTAAACCTTTCTAATCCTACCTTATCCATGTTATGTTCAGTCAAAATTACTATATTAGGTTCAATCTCTTCAAGAATAATTTCTAAAGATTCTTTTCTAGACTCAAGATGCTGTATATTTTGATGGAAAATTTTTAAATTGTTATGTGACTGTTTATTGTTTATGTTTACTGTGACAAAACCTGGTCACAGACATTACTTCAGCTCCTGACAAAGCACTGCAATATTGCCTTCTGAATGACCTAGCCATCAACCCTAAAAAGACAATTCAAATAAATTTTAGTCGTAGACGAGAGGAAATACCCAACATCCCAAACATCTCTACTGACCAGCAAGCAAAACTGCTAGGTTTAACAATAGATGCTGATCTCTCCTGGACTAATCATGTCGATCTCCTGAGTAAAAAACTTAGCTCAGGAATTTATGTAGTTCGAAGGATGAAGTGGATCGGAGGTTTTGCAGCAGCTAAAACAGCCTACCATGCCCTGGTAGAATCTCATATTAGATATGGGATAATTCTGTGGGGATGGACATCAGAGCACAACCTTAAAAGAGTTCTCATCCTCCAGAAAAAAGCCATAAGAGCACTGGCAGACTTGGGCCCAACAGATAGCTGCAGAGAAGCCTATAAATCACTTAAGATCTTGACAGTCACAGCCCTCTACATACATGCAGTCGTTGTGCACGGGGACCAACTAGGACTGCCTAGGGGCAATGACATCCATTCCTACAACACAAGAAGAGCTATGGATTATCATCTTCCCCCGCATCATACAACTTAATACACCAAAAAGCCGTCTTATGCAGGGCAAAAGATCTACAACTCGCTGCCAGAAGACTTGAAACGCCCAAGAGGGAAAGATCTTCACAGACAACTACACAGCTGGCTAATAGACCGACCAATATATACGAAGCAAGAATTTTTTTACTTGTAAAGCAAGAAACTTCAAGATCTCAAACTTTTGTACCTTTGACGCCATTACATTTCTTTATAATTTTAGCGAATTTCCCATAGGGAATAAGCTATTACCGTAGGTCTCATGGTAAGACCTAAGCCCGGGACCATGTTACTTTTTTGTTTTTAGGTGCCCAGAGACCAAAAATAATAGTCATTAAAAATTGTATATATATATATATATATATATATATATATATATGTGTGTGTGTATGTGTCCCTAGACACAATAACTCTCGTAAAAAAAGTCCGATCGAGACCAAATTTGGTAGAGATGTGTAATCCTACGTTTATTGGGATGAGTTCGTAAACCAGACATATCGACCTACCGGAAGGGGTAGTTATGGGGGGTTTTGTACCCCAAAAATGGGTTTTTTGCATTTTTCATATGTAATTTAAAAAATTTAAAATTTTTATTTTGACAATAGGATTTAGCTCAAAAAAGCACACAATTTAGTACTTTGAAGCTTTGCTCTATCTCCATTGGTTACCAAGATATTAAAAAGTCTAAAGACAGTACATTGTTTTTTGGGGCCTTATGGAGAATTGGGATGTATTAATATTTCACTTATTAACCAATATTTTTCGATGAAACTTGGAATTCAGCTTCATTTGGTTGAGATTCATCCATTTATGGTAAAAAATCTAGGTTTTTGTGGTTATCATGGCAGCAAACCTGCATACTCTTTTCCCATGTTAATCATATGGAGAATATTCAAACTCCTTTATCAATGGACAGATATTGATGAAACTTAGTACATGGCTTCATATGGTCGAAATTATTTTTTTTTATGATAAAAACCTACTTTTAGTGTTCCCCATGGCAGCATACCTGCATACTCTCCCCTATATTTATCATAAGGAGAATAAACATTTATTTTCCTATTTATGAGCATGTGATATTATTTGGTTTACAGTTTTATGTGGTCAAAATTAATATTACTAATTTGGAAATTCGCTGAGTACGCAGGTCTGCTGCGACGGAGGTATTGTAAATAAAGATTTTCTGATTCTGATATTTAATGCATCCTCCGTACTTTTTCTCTCGTATTGTTTACAACTGAGGTATTAAATACCTCAGTAATAAAAAGAATAAATTTTATTCTTTTCAAAAAAGTATAGTAATTTATATTTAACTATTTTTTCTAGTAGCTTTGATATTATGGCAGTAATGAAATTGGACGATAGTTGTTTGTTAGCTTCCTGCCCACTTTTTGAAAATTGGAACAACTACTGCTCTCTTCAACTCTGATGGGAAGATACCTTGTTTGAGGCTGAGGTTATAAATGTGCGTCAAAACCGGGGAAATGAAAGTGTTTAGATTTTTTAGTAATTCTGCAGACAAGTTGTCTACTCCTGCTGCTTTATTACTCTTTAGACCATTTATAAGGTTTTGTATTTCTTCGGAGCACGTAGGAATAAAGATCATTGAATTTCTTGGTGGCAGTTGATCAGGGAAAAAGTTATTGTTCTCATTTGTTAAACTGTTAAACATTCTTCCTTTTGTTAATCTCTGTGTATCTATGGATAATATTCACAAAATCGTCAATAAACTTTTTGCCTACCTTATCAGAATCTGTAAGAATTTCATTGCTTTCTTCATCAACTAAAGTAATGTCCCTGAATTTTGTTCTGGAATTGCCAAATAGCAAGTTCACAATTTTCCACTGCTTTTAGGAATTTTTTGTACTCCGGTTAAACAATTTAAAAAAATATTACTGTTTATGACACTTAATTTCATAGCTAAGGGCATTTCTGAATTGTTTATACTGATTGAATAGTAAAGTATTATTTGGATTCTTCCTGGACTTGCTCAAAATTTTATTTCTAGTTTTGATCATTCTCAATAAATTGTTATTCATCCACGGTTTTATTTTCTGCTGCTTTATTCTCTTTAAGTGTTGCTTTAGAGATGTAGTTGTTTATTAATGCCATGAACTCGGAGTAAGCTATATCCACATTATTTATTGCGTATATGCATGACCAGTTCTCCTTTTCAACTAATTTTTTAACCACTGTAGGCCTATAGTTTATCTTTTCAACATAGTCTGTTTAATGATTAGGTTATACAATTAGTTTATTTGATTTAATATTTATTGAGCATTTAATTAATTTATGATCGGTTATATCCAAATCAGAAACTTCTGCAAAACAATCCATTTTAACTATACTTAAAAAAATACAGGTCGATACAACTTTTACTATTTTGAGTCACCCGATTCAGTGTGTTAACAAGACTTTCTAAACCATTGCTTGCCATTAATGTCAGGTAGTCAAAGTTTTTGTTGGAATTTTGTAAAATAAACACATTGCAGTCCCCAATCAGAAGTAAGTTTCTTTCAGTCATCGTTTCAATTACTCCATTGCAATTCCTCAACAAATGAGGTCACGTTGTGTGTGTGTGGAGACGGTAGATGCCCAGCAACGTGAGCGCTCTGCCGGCGCCAAGGTCAACCACAACCCATATCAAATCAGCTGTTGTCTGGTCGACTGTCTGGCCGCTATGACACAGTGCATTAATAATAACGTCTTAGATTGGTCTCAAAAGCCTCGCCTTATAACTTCACAAATGAATTTGCTCTACTATTCAGTTAAAATTATTGGATAATCAGCTGTTTGATGAAAATTAACAGATAACGTAAGCTCAATGTTTTTGGAAAGTACTCCCTCTCCCATCCCAGCTGTTTTTGGCCATTCGCCAACTTATGTGGCAAGAATTATAATAAGGTTTAATTGTCATTTCACTGGTTTTAAGGAATTTTCTCAGGGATTCCATATCTTTCCTACCATCTAGGACTGTCTGGGAGCACAAGAAATCCATTTTTACTAAATGCACAAACACATAGAAAGTGACGTGACGCAATTGAATCAAATCCATGTAAAGGCCGTTTCACACCGCCTACCGCTACCGGCTACGCTACCGCTGGGCGAACTTTGAAAGATCGCTCACCATGTTATCATATGGGACAGTTCACACCAACTACCGCACGCCTGCGGTAGTGGCGGTAGTACCGCCATTTTCTACCTCTACCGGCCCGGTAGTTTTAGCTCGCCCATGCGCACAACGGCTTCAAACCAAGGTCGTCTGCAACCCTCTCGCGCCACCACGTGTTTGCTTGTTGTTGTTGCCCTACGCCAAATCCACTAAAAGATGGCAGAACTCCCCTAAATGTCCCTATTCTTTCGTTTAGGGCCTATGGGGTAAACCTACGAGCTTTTTCTGCTTTTTGTCACCACCGAGTAGAGTAAGAGCAGTTCCTCGTCACCACAAGAGTCATCCTCATACCTCAGTACACTATTAGTGAGGAAGTCGCGATTGCACCAAGGTACTTGAGAGGACATTTTGTTGTGTACTGGGCACTCACCTGAAACTCCCGCCTCCCCGCGTGGACGTGTAGTTTTGGTGTGAAATGCTCACGGAAACATGTGCGACCGAGGAGGTAGCGGTAGGCGGTAGCGGTAGCCGGTGTGAAACGGCCTTAATCAGATGAGCCGAACACACATAGAGTGACACAACGCGACGCGACGAATAACATAGGTTAAATGAATCGCGTCGCGTCGTAGTTTTCTCTCTAGACAATAAAATGCACTATTTTATTATATAGGATTATTATGAGCCTTTGTAAAACTACAGAGTAAATGACTACTGTAGGTGTAGTGCATGTATCATGTAGATTAAGTTGACAATGTTGATTGCTCGTATTTATGAGCTTAAAGATATTAAATTTCGGATGAATAGTGTTTATGATATTTTTATACTTGTGAAGTTTTAGCTTCTTGTAAGTCTGCTGAGCTATCTGGTCAGGCTATACTAATTCAGCTTATTATGTAAAATACCTTATACACATTCTAATCATTACTATAATACAAGTATAAATATTGTATAATATGCTTCAGGGAAAAGAAGAGATTGCCGAGTTTTCAACAACCCACATCTGCACCTTCAAAGTATTTTGTAGATGATAAATATTACGAAGACAAAAAACCAGAGAAGGGGAACTTTTTAGTGGACACTCTTTACCGGCCAGCAATACCAAGGTATATTTTAAGCTGTGTTCAATTGTAACTTACCCAGTATAATAATAATGGTTAATGACTTGTTTTCATGGTACTCAAGTCTCATAATGTTGGGTTAATCCTTGTGAATCGATCCAAATGTGATTGCTGCAATCATCTCTCATATCAGACCTTCCACAACAGACTCCTCCCTAACCCAACCATGCTTATAGGGCAGATTCCAGCGATGGTGTGGAACTCACATAATTTTAATTTGTATGTTCAATGGAATCCACCTTTTTCAAATAAAGTAAACTGAGAAATAAAATATTTTTTAACCCTCAAATAATTTCTTGATAGAAAAAGTTATTAAGCGCCGTCTTGAGCTTGTGCTTGACCTATTATTAAAATATTTATTTTGAAATATTTCAACTTAAATTTTGTTTATACTCTTGATAATCCAACACAAAATGGGCCAAAACACTGTAGGATTTTAGAACACTGTGGATTACTGGAGGAGTGGAGGTATCTATATTTATAAAAGAGGATGTTTGTATATTTAAATATTTGTGATCGATGGAATCGGAAACCTCTGGAGCATTTACTGTGAAACTTGGAATATACGTGGAAAATTTCATGGAGAAGTTTTGTAAGACATTAGTTTTTGTATAGCCCTGAGGGTTTAGCTCCAGGTCTGTCATAAGCATAACTATGTCAGCGTTTTTTGGAGTTTTTCATCTGATTTGTTTACACAAACACAATATATGAAAAAAAGTTTAAAGCATTGAGGGTAGATTGGTAAAAAGAAACTAGAGATCACATAACTTGCTGCGAGTGAGTGTAGCGAACGAGCTCCCATGAAGGGCAAAAGATCCCTAATTTTTTCGTTGAAAAGCATTCTGGTAGCAGCTAGTCATTATGAAAAAACACCGTGACAGAATGAAAACTTTTCAGCCATTAATTTGACAGCTATTATTTGCTATTATTTGATAGCAGCGAATTCTGTTGGATTTTCACTAAACTATGTTGTAAGGACGTGTAAAAAGCATATGTTTCCGTTTTCATAAAGATGCAAAAATCTCAATTTTGCCAAAAATGTCACTTATGCGGTGTTGTTTCTTAAGTGACAATGCTAAATGAATATGTAAAAACTCTTCAGTTAAAAAAGTATTTTTAAATACTGTATTTAAAAGAGTTAAAACGGTTCGGTTACAAACAACAACCACTTAAATAATATACTTATATACTTGTAAAATTATAAAGAATCATAATTTATAGGAGCATAGTTACTCCTGCCATTTACTGAAGAGTGTTCCCTCTCACGCCCTAATAAGATATATTGCTGGCAAGGTGTTGTTGAATAGTAAGATGTGTCAGACCAAAGAATGCCGGAATATCGAGAGTTTGCTGTAATTACATGAAAAGACAAAACATTGCTTACAACAAGTTGTGTCACTGCTGTCTTTCCAGTCAAGCTGTGTGCAAATAGTGTCCTGGTTAGAGTACTGTAATAAATGTGTTTTTGTGACTTGTTAAAAAAATTTTATCACTTATTTAATTTTTTATCGTGAAGTGGTTTTAGGTAGGGTGTACGCTTACTACATATATTCGTATCAAGATGTGAAACTCCAAGCTGCACTAAAAACTGATTGTAAAAGAGGATATTACAATACTTTTAAAATTTATGCTAAAGTAAAAACTTTTTAATGCTTGCTTAACACTCCATCTGATCCGAGTCTGAATAATGAATAAAACTTTTTATTCAATTTGTCGTAGCTTGAAAAATTCCAATAAACAAACAAACTCTTCAACAAATGTTTGGCCGTCCAAAATTTAACAAATCAATTTTTTTTCTTCAAATATTGTTTTTTAATTATTGATAGTAAATTTATAATTTTTTCAGGTATGATAAATACAATCACTATTTTAAAGGTTATAAAATTATGAAGAAGAAACTAAAAAAAGACAAGAAACAGAAACGTTATTTTGATGTGCATTTAGTCAAGGAGAAAACTCACTTGAATCAAAATGATTGTATGTTTTGGTTGAAGTTTGGGTATTTTCTAGGATGTAGTTTCATTGCTTTAATAAATTCATCATTGTTAATTGACAATTCAGAAAAAATTAACATAGAGTTTGTCTTGAGATTCAACTGCTGTTACTGAGGCAGAAAAAAATTTTCATGTGACAGAAAGTAATTGAGTTCTTGATGTTTATATTTTATACTAGTATTTTGTTGTCTTTGAGTGTCAATCTGTTTTAAAATAAGTAAAGTATCAGGTTATAGTTTGTACTCTCTTAATGCTTAGTTTCCATCAGGTTCAGGCTTTAGTGAATGATTTAATTTTTGGGTACCGTATCAAATATTTGTCTCTATTAACACCCATGACTCATGTACTCATATGTTTTATATTACCAGGAACTTACTCAAAAGAAGAAGAGTTGTCAAAAATCACAGAAAATTATAATAAGAAATTAGGAGAAAATCCACGAGATATTAATACTTGGTTGGAATATGCTTGTTTTCAGGTAAGTAAAGTAACGATTTCTAGTCTTTTTGTTTGGTCATTAAAATGATAGTTAATTTATTACAATTTATTGCTTGGATGACCCAAATGACTGAAGAATTTGCTTCTTATCCTACATCTAAACCTATCTTTCCATCGATAATCTTAAGCCATGATTGCCACTTACAATATTGTGTTATTAGATTGACGTGCTGGCTATTTTTTTTTTTTTTTTTTTAAATAGATCTTTATTCAACTAATAATTTGAATAGAAAAAATAATGAATCAATTTGTTAGGAATGAAGTAAGTTACAAAAATTAAAATTCTGGTATTACTAAATAGGTGGAAAAACATTAATAAAAGAACAACAAATTTATTGAACAATAAATATAGTGTTAACATTAAAACTAACAGTTCTAAAACTGACTATGGCTACACATGCTTCTATTGATTCACTATGATAAAAAAAGTA
>CM061531.1:195493937-195737826 GCA_030545055.2 Neoaliturus tenellus | reverse complement strand
TGCTGATGTAGCATGTGTGTGTTGCAGGCAGGTATCTGTCAGGTGCTGCAGAGCTGGTCGGTGAGTCCCAGTTTGTGAGGGAGGCCCCGGGTCAGGCAGAGTTCCTCAGCATCGCAGTCACTTTGCTGCAGCACTGTGCTGATGTAGCATGTGTGTGTTGCAGGTAGGTATCTGTCAGGTGCCGCAGAGCTGGTCGGTGAGTCCCAGTTTGTGAGGGAGGCCCCGGGTCAGGCAGAGTTCCTCAGCATGGCAGTCACTCTGCTGCAGCACTGTGCTGTGTAGCTTGTGTGTGTTGCAGGCAGGTATCTGTCAGGTGCCGCAGAGCTGGTCGGTGAGCCCCAGTTTGTGAGGGAGGCCCCGGGTCAGGCAGAGTTCCTCAGCACCGCAGTCACTCTGCTGCAGCACTGTGCTGATGTAGCATGTGTGTGTTGCAGGTAGGTATCTGTCAGGTGCTGCAGAGCTGGTCGGTGAGTCCCAGTTTGTGATGGAGGCCCCGGGCCAGGGAGATTTCCTCAGCATCGCAGTCACTCTGCTGCAGCACTGTGCTGTGTAGCTTGTGTGTGTTGCAGGCAGGTATCTGTCAGGTGCTGCAGAGCTGGTCGGTGAGCCCCAGTTTGTGAGGGAGGCCCCGGGCCAGGGAGATTTCCTCAGCATCGCAGTCACTCTGCTGCAGCACTGTGCTGTGTAGCTTGTGTGTGTTGCAGGCAGGTATCTGTCAGGTGCTGCAGAGCTGGTCGGTGAGCCCCAGTTTGTGAGGGAGGCCCCGGGCCAGGGAGATTTCCTCAGCATCGCAGTCACTCTGCTGCAGCACTGTGCTGTGTAGCTTGTGTGTGTTGCAGGCAGGTATCTGTCAGGTGCCGCAGAGCTGGTCGGTGAGCCCCAGTTTGTGAGGGAGGCCCCGGATCAGGCAGAGTTCCTCAGCACGGCAGTCACTCTGCTGCAGCACTGTGCTGATGTAGCATGTGTGTGTTGCAGGCAGGTATCAATCAGGTGCTGCAGAGCTGGTCGGTGAGTCCCAGTTTGTGAGGGAGGCCCCGGGCCAGGGAGATTTCCTCAGCATCGCAGTCACTCTGTTGCAGCACTGTGCTGTGTAGCTTGTGTGTGTTGCAGGCAGGTATCTGTCAGGTGCCGCAGAGCTGGTCGGTGAGTCCCAGTTTGTGAGGGAGGCCCCGGGTCAGGCAGAGTTCCTCAGCATCGCAGTCACTCTGCTGCAGCACTGTGCTGATGTAGCATGTGTGTGTTGCAGGTAGGTATCTGTCAGGTGCCGCAGAGCTGGTCGGTGAGTCCCAGTTTGTGAGGGAGGCCCCGGGTCAGGCAGAGTTCCTCAGCATGGCAGTCACTCTGCTGCAGCACTGTGCTGTGTAGCTTGTGTGTGTTGCAGGCAGGTATCTGTCAGGTGCCGCAGAGCTGGTCGGTGAGCCCCAGTTTGTGAGGGAGGCCCCGGGTCAGGCAGAGTTCCTCAGCATCGCAGTCACTCTGCTGCAGCACTGTGCTGATGTAGCATGTGTGTGTTGCAGGTAGGTATCTGTCAGGTGCCGCAGAGCTGGTCGGTGAGCCCCAGTTTGTGAGGGAGGCCCCGGGTCAGGCAGAGTTCCTCAGCATCGCAGTCACTCTGCTGCATCACTGTGCTGATGTAGCATGTGTGTGTTGCAGGTAGGTATCTGTCAGGTGCCGCAGAGCTGGTCGGTGAGCCCCAGTTTGTGAGGGAGGCCCCGGGTCAGGCAGAGTTCCTCAGCACGGCAGTCACTCTGCTGCATCACTGTGCTGATGTAACATGTGTGTGTTGCAGGTAGGTATCTGTCAGGTGCCGCAGAGCTGGTCGGTGAGCCCCAGTTTGTGAGGGAGGCCCCGGGTCAGGCAGAGTTCCTCAGCATGGCAGTCACTCTGCTGCAGCACTGTGCTGATGTAGCATGTGTGTGTTGCAGGTAGGTATCTGTCAGGTGCCGCAGAACTGGTCGGTGAGCCCCAGTTTGTGAGGGAGGCCCCGGGTCAGGCAGAGTTCCTCAGCATCGCAGTCACTCTGCTGCATCACTGTGCTGATGTAGCATGTGTGTGTTGCAGGTAGGTATCTGTCAGGTGCCGCAGAACTGGTCGGTGAGCCCCAGTTTGTGAGGGAGGCCCCGGGTCAGGCAGAGTTCCTCAGCATGGCAGTCACTCTCCTGCAGCACTGTGCTGAGCTGCTGCCCCCCACTGATGGGGTCTTCGTGCACATCTGGCTACTGAGGCTATACACGCTATTGTGTCGTCTGCACCACCTCCAGCTCGGTACAGTGCCCTCCAGTGTTGTCAAGCAGGCGAGGAGTCACGCCAAGCAATTACTGAAACAGCCTCAATTCCGTGACAACCTTTGGCTCTACAGTGAATACGCTCTGGTGAATGGTTTGATTTGATATTTTTTCTCTTAACTTGTACAAAATCGCTAATGTAGTTTCCCATTTAATTTTTTTTTTTATTCTATTTTACTATGTTAATGTTGGATATTATTTTTTGCACAATTATTCGGTTAACAATAGAACAGTAGTAAAACTCTATCAACTCGGCCCACGATAACATAACACTCTGGATATCTTAACATCTCCGAATACGCCTAGACCATGCGCAAAGTGACCTGCTAATTTATATTTGCGAAGGTTTTAGCGAATTTCCCATAGGGAATAAGCTATTACCGTAGGTCTCATGGTAAGACCTAAGCCCGGGACCATGTTACTTTTTCGTTTTGAGGTGCCCAGAGACCAAAAATAATAGTCATTAAAATTTTATATATATATATATATATATGTATATATATATGTGTCCCTAGACACGATAACTCTCGTAAAAATGGTCCGATCGACACCAAATTTGGTAGAGATGTGTAATCCTACATTTATTCGGATGAGTTCGTAAACCAGACATATCGACCTACCGGAAGGGGTAGTTTTGGGGGGTTTTGTACCCCAAAAATGGGTTTTTTGCATTTTTCATATGTAATTATTAAAAATTTTTTATTTTTATTATAACCATTGGATTTAGCTCAAAAAACACACAATTTAGTATTTTGAAGCTTTGCTCTATCTCCATTGGTTACCGAGATATTCAAAAGTCTAAAGACAGTACATTGTATTTTGGGGCTCCAATGTTAATCTTATGGAGAATAAGAATGTGTTATTATTTCACTTATTAACTAATATTTTTGGATGAAACTTGGTAATCAGCTTCATTTGGTTGAGATTCATCCATTTATAGTAAAAAATCTTGGTTTTTGTGCTTATCATGGCAGCAAACCTGCATACTCTTTTCCCATGTTAATCATATGGAGAATAGGCAAACTTCTTTATTTATGGACAGATATTGATGAAACTTAGTATATGGCTTCATATGGTCGAAATAAAAATTTATATGCTAAAAACCTACTTTTAGTGTCCCCCATGGCAGCATACCTGCATACTCATTCCCTATATTTATCATAAGGAGAATAGACATTTATTTCCTTATTTATGAGCGTGTGATCATATTTGGTTTACAGGTTTATCTGGTCAAAATTAATATTACTAATTTGGAAATTCGCTGAGTACGCAGGTCTGCTGCGATGGGGGGTATTTCACTCTTAATAGACACAATTCTGTTACTATTGCGGCCATTTTTATCATTAATGTACAATAATTCATTGTTTGATGGGAATTTTCAATCATTAACTTGGTTAAATTGCTAGCAACAGCTCCTTCGTGGTCTGATTGTCCTTGTTGAAAGCGAATTTTCCAGGATATAATTGAGTATGGATAATGAGCAGGAGTAAATCAGCTCTGTGAAACTTTACATTCACCAAACTTGACAATGCCTCGTGTCCACATTGCATCAAGTTTTTGAGATTTTTCTGTAGTATATACTTCACAGAATTCATCATTCCCGTCTGCTTTTAGACAAGGCTTTATTTACACTTGACTGTCAATAGAACTACTACTTTTGTAACCAATTCATGTGGCTCTTTACATCATTCATATACAGTTAGTAGCTATTTACAGTTTAAACAAGGATCCTAGGTATAAAAATGATTACGAGCTGAAAACATCTTTTTTTCAATTGAATCTGCTTTAAAAATCCTTTTAAAATCTATAAAACCATTTATAAAATTAATTAGAAAAAAGTGCTCTTAACATGTTTAATTTGAGGATTTCCTCATCCATTTATAAATATTAATAATTGAAAATGAGAAGTGCAACGATGTTTTTTTTTTTATTCATAACTAGGTCCTACAATTTTACTAACTAAATATCCTAAGGACACTTGTTCAAGGTCTGTAAACTCAGATCCAACTAAAGTCAGCTTTTGCAAAACCCACAATATGATTCCTATTCTGGCAATGGAACTAACCATTTACCATGTAGGGGTTGCTTGTTCTTACATTTCTCTTGTTTGGTAAGAGGCTCTTGTTGTTGGCTCATAATTCTTTCACGTTTATTAGCCTTTTTCCTTGCCACATCATCACTTTAGCTCGTGTGACCTAAACAGATAGAGCAAGCATCGGGAGACGTGGACAGAGCTTGCAAGGTGCTGGAGACGGCCGCCGCTCTGCCTTGTCCTCCGACCTCCACAACACAAGATGAGCCTGACGTGCATCGGCTGCTGCTGTGTAGAAGGCTGGTCGAGTGTCTGCTCATCAAGGACTACACTGGCAACAGGTAATCGCTGAACTTAAGGTAAAAAAATTATATTAATAAGTAGGGGTGTGCGAATATTCGAACTTCGAATAATTTCGAACCGAATATCGCAATATTCGATTCGATTCAAAATTTCAGAAAATATTCTAAGTTCGAACCGAATAGTTTGAAACGTTGGAATAGCTTGCCGGTTACCTGAAAACGCTAACGATGCCCGACGTGTAGTGTAGTTTACAAAACAAAGGTTTGAATAAACAAATTTACGTAGTGTAAAGCAGAAATATTATTCAAATGAAATGAATGGATCCACAATTAATAACAGTTACATTGACAAAGACGACGAATAGGCCTAACAGTAGTTCCGAGTTTCCATCAGTGTTGCCACGCGTCGACCAGTAAAAACTTGAAATTATAAAATGATTCCACTTTTTCCCTATACAGAAGGAGTTATATAATCTTTGGTATAGCTGTATTTTGCTATATACAAAGTTGTATAGTCGATCTACACCTTAAGATTGACAAAAAATAGTTACATCACACATGTTATAATCTGACGGTGGGTATATCGTGATGAATTAAAACTTGATCATACTCTGTGTCAGCCAAGTCAGGACGAACGAAATGTTAAAATGGCGCTCGCGCTCGCATTTATTTGATCTGATTAGATGTGCTTTGACTTGTTTATCTTCTCGGCGGTATGGCATTATTGTTTAATTATTTATTCTCGTCGTAATTAAATTATTGTGATTGTGTTATGATCTTAGGATAAATAAGTTGGCTATTAAACCTCAAGTAAAACTTTTAGGAATTTTATCCACTTAGCTTGGATTTTGGGAACATGGTTAATTTACCTATGAATTTTTGGTTACTTAATAAAGTCAGAATAGGCCTACAGGGATGTCTCTTTTTCATTGTTTTGATCACTAGAGCTGGGATATGCACACCTTTACTTTTAGTTTAGTTTAAGCTACAAGTATCTAGATGTTATTTATATTTACCAGTATTTATCCTAACTTTTTTATTAGAATAGGAATAGCCTAATGAAAAAATAAGAAGCTATTGATCGTAAATTCTCAAAACGTATTTATAAAGCAATCATAATTACTTTACTGATATGTTTAAAATAAAAAATATAAAAACTTATATTATATTTTAAATATTTTATATGTTTTTTTGTATTAATGATTGTTTGTTATTGCACTTCTATAAGCCTTTCATTTTAAGCTAAACATTGTGCTGAAAATTATCATTGTTGCTCTACACTAGGAACAGGTATCCAAACCAAATAAAAACAATTAAAAACACTTTATTTTTACCTAATTATGTAAAAAAAGTTTGGTTGTGAAATGTTCATATTTAAAATACTACATGACTGATATTCATAGTCAATCTCAGTTAAAATAAATTATTCGCTAAAAACAAATTCCAACGTTACTATTCGATATTCGGAATAGTAAATAACTATTCGATTCGAAACAAAAAATCACTATTCGCACACCCCTATCAATAAGAGATGTGCAAGCATTGCAGATTTTCATTTAAAGATACTTACGGTACGTCACAGAAAGACCAAAAACATTCTGCTTGGGGGTGTTTGTAAGGTTTGACTAGCCTAGGTGACTGTCCTCATTTGCGTTGTGTGTTACCAGGGACACAGCATTGCGCGTGCTGACGTCCGTTTCGCCCGGTGACAGATGGCAGCACCGCACCTCATCGCTGGTGGACCGGTCGTCACCCTCGGCTCCCGAGCCCCTCGCCCTCTCCGCGGCCCTCGCCCCTCACGCCGTGGTCGAGTGGACGGTCTGTCACGCCCTCTACCTCTCGCTCACGGGCTCCATCTGGGAGGCCACGGCACTGCTGCAGCAGTACATCGATGCCATTCCACACACTTCTGAACCCACTTTGTGAGTCACCCAGACACAAAGTTAAATGTGTTATTTCACCTTACAATATGTTTTCCACCTCTTATGAAGCTTGCAAGCTGTATACCAAGAAGGTTTTAATTGATTATCCAAGTGGTTGTGATAGCTGATAAAGATTTTGGGCAATCTAAATTAAGTAGAGTTGAGCGGGAAGTATTACTACTAATATTGTTCACCATAATTACAGCTTATAACTAGATGAGAATTGGTATCGTTTATGTTTAAAGTGCAGATGAAAACCATTGTAGTTTGGGCTAATGCAGATCGCATTAAATAAAACTTATAAAATTTCTTAACTTCCACTGGATTGAGTAAATTTCAAATTAAAATTATACAATATGGGTTTTTATTCCCATTAGTCTATGTGTAGCAAACAGCAGGCTTCTTAATTCAATTCAAACTCTTTACTTAATAAATGTGTAATTGTGTCAAACACAATTACACATTTATTAAGTGAGCATTTACACAGTGGAATCAGAATGAGAATCAATTTCATTATTGTCTTTGTGACAAATTTGATACGCTTCTAACGTTGGGTAGATCCTAGTGGCTAATATTTAGGAATCACTAAATATTTTCAGAAAATTAAAAGTGATTATACAGTTTTGATGGTATATAAAGGTTATGTTATTAACTTGTAAGTACAGAATTTATTCCTAAACTCAAAATAATTGATTTTCACAGCTTCACACTTGTGGTTGCTAATTGTGATCTCTCTCCTCCAGAGGCAGTGCATGGGTTGAGCAGTTATATGAAGTTTTGACGGGACTGCTGTATTTGCATACGGTTCGCTCCCGGACTGGCTACGCAGTGTTGCGCTCCACTCTCACCAAAGCGCTCAAAATCTTCCCCACCAACCTCACTCTTCTCAATACACTCGCCTGTGTGGAGGTTTGTTGTCTACTATTTACTGTCACAATGTAAACTTAGCACATGACTTATAATAATTTATTATTTTCAAAAGTATATCACTCAATAGTTTACAATCACTCTAATTCTAGCTATTTTTACCAAGACAAAAAATTTTTTTTTTAACAATGAAATTTTATTTTAATAATTGAGTACAAATGATACAGTCGACTCTCAAAAACTTGATATTCACTTTATTTCAATTTTTCTTCGGTTTATAATTTATAATTTGACTTTTAGAGAACTGGATTTGTCTCTGACCAGTGCGCCGGGTTACTGACTCTCAGAGATCCGCAGATAAAATGGATAGATATAGAGATAAATTGCATTATAATTAGTCTTATACGTTGCATATCGAGTTATAGAGATATATTTTGCCTCTTCGACCTATAGATGTAAAATATATCCTTAAAATTGATTTTAGTTTTACATAGTTTATTTCTTTAGACAGGTTTTTCTAAGGGGATTGAAAGTAATTTGAGTTACCGAGGATTTGAAGTTACCGAGGTTTGGGTTGGAGAGAGTGGACTGTACCAACTTACGATGGTTTGCACAAACTTATTAATCAACAGATATTTTTAACTGACTGACTACAGTAGAACCTCCCATGTCCGACCATGACGGGTCATGGTCTGGGCTATGGTCAGGACGGCCAAAAAGTCGAATATTGGGAGGAGCAAATAAAACCTATTTCCTAGGTAGGAAAACAGCTACACAGTATTGAAATACAATGTTATTGTACCTATAACACATCAGTTGAAACATCAAGATATGTATAATTTGAAAATTACAATATTTATACTTGTGTGTAAAACAAATCGTAGTGTGTAGAATAAGTCTTTCTCAATAGGTCAAGCAGTAAAACCTATTGTAACTCTTTACAATAGGTCAGATATCGGGAGGTTGGATAACGGAGGTTCTACCTTTGACTACATACACTAACGTGAATAGACTTCTCATCCAATTTATTTTGTTTGATACCGAAACTTGGCACGTTCGTGTAGGCCATGCCAGATTCGTTGCAATCGATGTTGTACTTATTCAGCTGGATTTACAGTGCTGCAAAAACATTTTATCACAAAATAAACATAACTTTCAGTTTTAAAATGTTTCATCCTTGATTGAGAAGTGTGGTAGTACTGATTTACCAATCATATGTCTCTTGTACTTCCATGTACTTCTTGCTTTTATTTGCAAGATCGAGCCACCGTAAATTGATTTTAAACACGCCTATGCTGTGAGAAGTCTATTCACTTTAGTGATAGTCATTGGTTCTACTGTAGTTTTACCACTGCACTACCCAATCATTATTTATACTGTACCTCTTACTAAACCTATTCAAAATTAAAATGTATCAATAATAAATACATTATTACATATAGTGTCTCATGACATTCCAATTCTCTGGCTACTGTTGCAGACTGGCAGTGGTGGTGGGGGCAGCCCAATGTGGAAGCTGGTCAGTTACTTCCCCCCGTCGGTGCCTCTAGCTCGGCTCGTGTTGGTGTTTGTCGTGAGGCATCGGATATCACTGCTTTCCTCAGGTAAAAACTCCAGTAACTAACAGATTGTTGTATGAGTTTAATTTTTACTGCGGTTGTTATTGTTTTCTTCACAATAAAAATTAAATTATAGACTGAACAGAAGAGGTGATACATAATTTAGAAGAATATAATGCTTAAAACACACTCAGTTTTTCTTTAAACCACATAGAAATTGCCGCCACTGATTCACAGAAAATACTCAGTAAACAAAACATCCTTTGAAATATTTTCCTGTTGCCTTGGGGAAATATAGTCCAAATAGGTTTTTTCACACTATAATTCAAAAGTATTAAAAAGGATTATAGTTGAGTATGGATGTGCGATGCAGGAATTTTTTTGATTTTATCTTATCAATCAATTGTTGTGACCGACCCATGGACCCTCGCCCTGCCTCCTCCTTCCACCGGCGAATAATAGACCTCGTTAGAGTCTTTTGTCATGGTGTCCTCATTCTACCCATCTCAAATCACAATGTTACTGTATTTTCCAAGAACTGGGGTCATTCTTTATAGTTTGGGCTACGGACATCATTAGATCGTGATAGGCATGGCTGTGATCATCTAAGTAATTACAGAGCATTGATGATCTGTATTTCCATGCATGTTGAATCGTATCACAATTCAATAGATTGAACAGCATTAAATTGATATTTTGATGCAATATGGTTGCATCGCATGCCCCTACATTTGAGGCTGCAATGACGGTGCAGTCAGCGGGTCTGGCGGCAACTACCTGCGGAACCTGCTGAGACAACTGACGACAGAGGAGCAGACGAGACAGTGCCTGCTGGTGTGGCGGCTGTATCTGCAGCTAGTGTATAAGTAGGTTATGTTGCAGACGACGGTGCAGTCAGCGGGTCCGGCGGCAACTACCTGCGGAACCTGCTGAGACAGCTGACGACAGAGGAGCAGACGAGACAGTGCCCCCTGGTGTGGCGGCTGTACCTGCAGCTGGTTGCTGCGTTGGACAGCGGACCGCAGGTCAAAGCCACGTTCTACCAGGCCCTCCAAGCTTGTCCGTGGATCAAGGTATACCTTGTTACATTAATTTACTACACTTCTAAATTGGTTTTTGGATAGGGCTAAATGCCTAGGTAGTAAGGATTATTGTGAGGGACAGGATAAGCAGGCTTACCTTAGAAAATGAAGGCATCCTTTTATAGCACACATAATAGACACACAACTAAACAAAAACTGGAATATTTCAGGGCCTATGGCCTCTTTTTCAACATGAAGACCAACAACATGAAGATCGTGAAGATGCAACAACAGTATATATGTTGACAAAGAGGCCAGTGGCCTTGAAATATTTAAGTTTTTGTTTAGTTGTGTGTCTATTATGTGTGCTATAAAAGGATTCCTTCACTTTCTAAGTAAGGTAAGCCTGCTTATCCTGTCTCTCACAATCATCCTTACTACACTTTTAAGTTATTAATCTTAAAGACTAAATTATGAAAAATTGACTTAACGATTATCTAACGTCTGTGAGATTTCTTTTTGGGGGTAGGTAATGTAAGTTGAAATATAGGCTACTCAATCGTCAGCATTATTTTTTATTCACCAGGCATAATATGGAATAATATTTTATTTGGTTCCATTAAATTCAATCTAAAAACCATTCTTTTGCTAGAAACAGATTTTTCTGATTAATTTTCTATATAAATAGTAGGCTAATTTACCTTACTTTCTTCAATCCTGTAGTAATTCTCAAACAATTACTATAGCTTCGAGGTTACTACCTCATTATCAGATCGACAATTATAAAAATATCATTTTGATACTGAAAAGGTTGTCTTCGTCATAAATTGACAAACATACCACCAAACACACATTAAAAAAAAAAACATTTTACACATTTGGTCGGCCAAAGCAACAATTATTATTTCCAGACTAGAAACAGGTACCTGTATCTAGTCTGGAAATAATTGTTGTGTCAGCCGACCAAATGTGTAAAATGTTTTTTAAATGTGTGTTTTGTGACATGTGTGATTTATGACGACGACAAGCTGTTCAGCATGAAAATGATATTTTTACAATTGACGGTTTGATAATGAGGTAGTAACCTCGAATCTATAGTAATCGTGAGAATTACCATAGGATAAGGTAAATTAGCCTACTATTTATTAGCCTAATCAATCCAGGAGGCATTAACATGAATAAAATAATTGTCTATAATAAAGAAAAACTTTTAAAACACAATGTGGGCTTGAAAGGGTCTCCAATAATCAACATTTAGTACCATGAAATGCCTGACTAATGTAATTTCAATATGGAATGTAGACACTGAGTCAGAATGCAACACGACCTCACCCCCTCATAACCCCCACTCGGCTAAAAGTTAAGAGTCATCTTCACCCCTGGGCCAGTAACCCATTGTTGCGCAGTCGGCAATGTTAATCATACGGCTTTTAATGCAAAACATGGTATTTGACTCCCCTGTTTCGGACGCCGTTTTTCAACCGATTTTCTTTAAACTTGGTAAGTGTTTAGTTGAATAGTTATATTATGTCTCTCATACCTCGAAATTTTGAAAATTTTGCTAAATTTTGATATATTACTAAGGAAAATCGAGTTACTTTGCGACGTCACAGAGGGTAATATTTGTTAATTTTTCAAAATTTCGAGGTATGAGAGACCTAATATAACTATTCAACTAAACACTTACCAAGTTGAAAGAAAATCGGTTGAAAAACGGCGTCCGAAACAGGGGAATCAAATCCCATGTTTTGCATTAAAAGCCGTATGGTTAACATTGCCGACTGCGCAACAATGGGCTACTGGCTCAGGGGTGAAGATGACTCTTAATGGGCAGGCACAGTTTTTAGGTAGAACGCTGACCAGTGAGATCGAATTTGGATAAATGCCGCCATCTGAGAACCATTGATATAGAAGTTAAGAGTTAACATCTTTGGAGATAAAAATTTATATTATTTGAGAATTAATTGAGTCACTCTTGTGACATACCCTACATTGAACGATGAATTTGCTTTGAATTGGAACTACAAGTAGTAACTGAAGTATATTTTTTTCCTAATAAACATCTCACTATCTTCGCAGATGACACTTCTGTTTTAACATTACATAAAAATCTTGATTTCCAGGAACAGTCAATTTTCTCAAACCTCAATACAATATCTCAATATTTTTCTAGCAACAACCTTCATATTAATCATCAGAAAACACAAGTTCTTCACTTTATGACTGATCAGAAAAAGAATCACTTAATTTGCTCAGGCACAGTTTTTCCCTCCGTTCTGCTCGATAACACTTTCATAGAAGAATCTTCTTATGTAGATTATCTGGGAGGGAGACTGGACGGTGGTCTCAGGTGGAATGAACAGATAGAAAAATTAGCTAAACAGATCTCTTCCAATATTTTTGTTTTGAGAAACATTTCATCTCTAAATAACATCTCGTTGTCAAAACTGGTCTACTTTAGACTTATTGAGAGCTTGATTAGAAACTCAATAATCTTGTGGGGTTTTTCTAGCAAAACCAATTTAGACAGAATATTTGCCTTGCAAAATAGAGCAATTAAATGTATCTTAAAACTCAGACCCAAAGAATCTTGTTTTGATCATTTTAAAAACCTTAAAATTCTTATTGTACCTTGCATCTATATGTTAGAAGTAATAACCTATGTTAAGGAACACCATATTGTAAAGGCTCATCAACATTCATACAACACCAGAAATAGAAACTTCAATCCATCTTTTTCTCACAAGCTAAAATTATTCGTAAGTAAACCTGAGTACATAGGCCTAAAGCTAATTTCACAATTGCCTCTGCACCTCACTCAGATAAACAACTTGAAAAAATTTAAACTTGAACTTAAAGAATACCTTTTAGAACGATTTTATCAGCTGCCTTATTACCTCACCTGATATGACCTTCAGCCTAACCTCATCAAACCTAACCTTGCCTAAGGTTTAACCTTTTACCATTCCATGACAACTACTGGCGTAGAGCCAGTAGGCCCTACTATTTACTACTGTAAATAGTAGAGCTTTAGTAATTAGCAGAAGAAAACTGACAGATCTCATACGAAGAGCTGGTAAATCGAAACGACGTGGGATATGTTTGTATGTATGTTTATGTTAGCAAGACAACAACAAAAAATAGCTGAATCACACTATTTAAATTGCTGTTCACAGTTATAACAGTGTTCAGTAGAAAAATTTCAACTGTTCTTTTTAGTTAATAGTCAATTAACTTCTGAAAATTCACTTCTCGGCTGCTAAAACTGTATGTTGCTTTTGTAGAAAACAAAAATTTCAACAGACATTCAACAGATTTTCATTTGTTTCCAGGCTTTATATCTGGACGCAGTCAAGTTTCTGCCTGAGGAGTTACCTGAAGTCCAGGACTTGTTGATTGAGAAAGAGCTTCGCCTGCATACAACTCCAGAGGAACTTGAAATCTTGCGAGATTAAACAAAAAAACATTGTATATGTGTAATTTGTAATATATTTTGTACATAAAATAAAAACAATTAGTATCTTATTTTGTCTGTATTGCCCATTACTTTCTATGTTCTAGTTCTAAGCGTTGTAGATATGTTCTATTTAATTCATTTACAGGTAACTAATACGTTTTCATTAAATTATTTTAATACAACAGTGTTGGAGATAATTGATGTGAAAGTTTTCCATTTTAAGATTAATCCTTTGGGCTAGTAGCGCAGTCGGCAATGTAAATCATATAACTTTTGGGCAAAAAATTGGTTTTCTCAGTTTTGACTACCGTTTCTCAACCTATTTTCTTGAAACTTGATACTGTAATTATTTAGTTGAAAAGTTACATTAGATTTCTCATACCATTAAAAAAATTCAAATACATACAACAATTCCGGTGTACAACAATTGATGGAGTTACTACAATTTTTTTTTTGAATATACCTAAATATGCCATAATTGTATAGGAAAAAAACTTATATAGAAAATTTTAAATAACTCTGTGAATAATCCTACTTGTGGTCCATCTATACAATTATATATAAGAAATCGGTGGATTACGGTACCTAAAATTACAATTTTTCATTGAATTTGTTTCTTAGCAACCAATAAAAATATAGATAAAAAAGAGATTTTCAATTTTTTTTACAAACTCTTGTATGCCTTCTGGGTCAGAGCCCTTATGACAGATTTGCAACATACTTCACACAAACCATCGTTGAATAATGCTTAATGCCTGAAAGTTTCATTACAATCTGTCGAGCAGTTTCAGAGTCCATAGGCAACATACATAGATACATACTTCCTCTTGTATAGATATAGATTAATATGCAAAAAGTGTTCGAGGAATTAAGCTGCTGTGGAGTAAGAATAATTAAATACCCCCCGTCGCAGCAGACCTGCGTACTCAGCGAATTTCCAAATTAGTAATATTAATTTTGACCAGCTAAACTTGTAAACAAAATTTCATCACGTGCTCATAAATAGGGAAATAAATGTCTATTCTCCTTAAGATAAATATAGGGAAAGAGTATGCAGGTATGCTGCCATGGGGGACACTAAAATTAGGTTTTTAGCATAGAAAAAATTTATTTCGACCATATAAAGCCAAAAAGAAAGTTTCATCAATATCTGTCCATAAATAAAAGAGTTTGCCTATTCTCCATATGATTAACATGGGAAAAGAGTATGCAGGTTTGCTGCCATGATAAGTACAAAAACCAAGATTGTTTACCTTAAATGGATGAATCTCAACCAAATGAAGCTAAATACCAAGTTTCATCCAAAAATATTGGTTAATAAGTGAAATAACACATCCTTATTCTCCATAAGATTAACATTGGAACCCCAAAAGACAATGTACTGTCTTTAGACTTTGTAATATCTCGGTAACCAATGGAGATAGAGCAAAGCTTCAAGATACTAAATTGCGTGTTTTTTTGAGCTAAATCCAATGGTCAAAATAAAAATTAAAAATTTTTAAAATTTACATATGAAAAATGCAAAAAAACCCATTTTTGGGGTACAAAACCCCCCAAAACTACCCCTTCCGGTGGGTCGATATGTCTGGTTTTCGAACTCATCCAAATAAACGTAGGATTACACATCTCTACCAAATTTGGTGTCGATCGGACCATTTGTACGAGAGTTATCGTGTCTAGGGACACATATATATATACATACAGGGTTAGGCAAAAGTCTGGATACCCCCAGTTAACTTTTTAACGCGTTGCAGTAGGAAAACCAAACTCGGCACATGTTTACAAAATCAAAAACGGCACTTTTTCATCAACTACACAATTTTGCCCCTGCCCCCAAAATGGGGTATTTTGGGGGCAGCCCCAAATTTTCAAATGTAAACCCCTATCGAGTGACCCCTCATTTTAAACGGTTTATCAAGAGAAATTAAATGGCGCAAACCGGAGGTCGATATCTCACCCCTAACCAAAATGGCAGCCATTTCAAAATTTGACATGGGCAAGCAAGTATAAGTATGGACACCCCCAATTAATTTTTTAACACGTTGCAGTAGGAAAACCAAACTCGGCACATGTTTACAACATCAATAATTGCACTTTTTCATCAACTACACAACTTTGCCCCTGCCCCCAAAATGGGGTATTTTGGGGGCAGCCCCAAATTTTCAAATGTAAACCCCTATCGAGTGACCCCTCATTTTAAACGGTTTATCAAGAGAAATTGAATGGCACAAATCGGATGTCGATATCTCATCTCTAACCAAAATGGCAGCCATTTTAAAATTCGAGAAGGGTAAATTTACATTTGTTAAAATTAAATCGGAAAATAGCTTTTTGGAATTTATAATTTCTTGAATTATTTTAGAATTGAACCTAATAGCAGAAATGAACTAGTAGGTTCAATTCTAAAATAATTCCAGATATTCTCGATTCTAAAAAAGCTATTTTCTGATTTAATGTAAAGTCAATTTACCTTTCTCGAATTTTAAAATGGCTGCCATTTTGGTTAGAGATGAGATATCGACATCCGGTTTGTGCCATTCAATTTCTCTTGATAAACCGTTTAAAATGAGGGGTCACTTAATAGGGGTTTACATTTGAAAATTTGGGGCTGCCCCCAAAATACCCCATTTTGGGGGCAGGGGCAAAGTTGTGTAGTTGATGAAAAAGTGCAGTTATTGATGTTGTAAACATGTGCCGAGTTTGGTTTTCCTACTGCAACGTGTTAAAAAATTAATTGGGGGTGTCCATACTTATACTTGCTTGCCCATGTCAAATTTTGAAATGGCTGCCATTTTGGTTAGGGGTGAGATATCGACCTCCGGTTTGCGCCATTTAATTTCTCTTGATAAACCGTTTAAAATGAGGGGTCACTCGATAGGGGTTTACATTTGAAAATTTGGGGCTGCCCCCAAAATACCCCATTTTGGGGGCAGGGGCAAAGTTGTGTAGTTGATGAAAAAGTGCAGTTTTTGATGTTGTAAACATGTGCCGAGTTTGGTTTTCCTACTGCAACGCGTTAAAAAGTTAACTGGGGGTATCCAGACTTTTGCCTAACCCTGTATATATATATATATATATATATATATAAAAATTTTAATGACTATTATTTTTGGTCTCTGGGCACCTCAAAACGAAAAATAACATGGTCCCGGGCTTAGGTCTTACCATGAGACCTACGGTAATAGCTTATTCCCTATGGGAAATTTGCTAAAATATGTTCATTATAAATTAAATACCTTTTGATTATCAATATCATTTTAATATTGTAAATTCCATGTTAATTAGAATAATATATATGTAGCTTGAAACAATAATTTTGTATATCAGTAATCTACCCCTGTACTATTTTTATAAAGCACGGATACACAAAGTATAGTCTTATTGCTTTTGATTTGTTATTAAACCTAAAATTCTTTCAATTACCCTTTATTCCTAATAATACACCATAAAATTTAAAATTTACATAAGTTTGTTTGATAAAAATACACTAGGCCTATATGTTTCAAGGGCATAAAAGGTATTCTATAATATCAGTTATAAATTAAAAATCCATCTAATGTGGTTTAATAGCTAGAAAGAAGCAATTGGCAAATTAAAAAACAATTTAGGAAAAAAATTGGGGCTAAAATAATTATTTTCGGGGAAGAAACCTCCGCACTGGGAGTCCCGCAATCGGGCGCACACAGAAGCAGCATCCGCACACTCGAAAAAATTCCCAGATCAATACTATAATTGTAAAAAGATAAAGCGACGCATCATACAGTTCCTCTAGAGAGATATTAAAAGGAACTTGTAAACCAGGCTTCTGAACTTGAAAACAAAATCTTTCTACTTTTTTACTTATTTTTGCAATTGTGGAGGTAACCGCCGGGATGCGCCCGATGTAGAATTGATCAAATTTACCGTTTTTAAGATAATTGCCTTTGAAATTTCAAAATGGCTACCATTTTGAAAATAAATATTGAAAAAAAAAATTATGAAAATGAACATTGTTAGGATAAAGATCCATCCTAAACATTAATTTAATATCTAACGGCCAGTTACAGAAATAAAAATCAATAAGTGTAAAAAATAAAATGGTGGCTAGTGGCTTAAAGTTAGGACATAAAAGTTAAACGAGCATAATGTTTAGATAAACATTTTTTCTTTTTTTTTTGTACAAGTAATCATTAGCAAAAATCCTGAATATTTTTTCTGATACCTTGTGTCATCAACAAAGTCAGAGAGGTATTTTTTTATATTTAACTGTATATTGTATTTAAAATGCTTTAAAATTTAAATTTATTTTTTAATATTATAAGTTAGTACAATAACTTTGTAATTCAAAGTGACCCTGAAGGAACAGTTTTTAATAAAAGCACATTAACCTAGAGGTATATTTTTCTAACAAAAATAATTGTTAATCAGAAAACTTTTTTTAATTTCGATTGGAGGTATTTGAGCCCATAGTATGTCACTGATAGATCCCTCAGGGGCAGTGGGCTTTCCACTGTACGGGTGTTTCTTGGCGACCCCGGGGTACCTGAGCCAAGCTGTGAGACCCTCCTCACAGTTCTTCCCGAGCTAAGGCCATTCTTCTCATCTTTCAGGTCTTAGCTCACCGTCTTTATTCTTTCCTGAGCTAACCTTGCTCACCTTCTTTTTTTTTCGACCCCGAATCAAGGGTGTCTTTCCACCTTCTTTCGACCGGCGCATGCTGGGGGGTCCTGGGAGTGTCCCTGTTGTGTTGCAGGGACTGATGTGTGCCTCGCACTGCCGATGGTCTCCTCCAGTGTGTCGTCAGAAGCCAGCCGCTTCGGACCTTAGTCAGGGAGTGCGGCATGGATGCAGGGATCGGACTCTGCATTGCCACGGTGCGACCCCCAGCACGTCCGGCACCTTGTGTGTATCGGTGCTGGGCAAACGGAGGTTCGGGCCCCAGAGTCCTGGGGTAGGGGTGTCTTATCTCCTATGGGGGGTAGACCTCCGAGGGTGTACCCGCTCTCGGCCGATGAAGGGCCGCCCCTTGCCGCACGATGCGCTGGTGACATGAAAGCATGGATTTTATCAACCGAAACACGAAGAACGTAAAGGAGAATGAGCAAGCCGCTTTTAGGCGAAGCTCTATTATGCAGAGGTCTCCGACCTCGAAGACTGGGACGCCGACAGGGGGAATTAAAACCTCCCCCCCACCGGCACCGTTCAAGACGGTAAGTGACGCCGGATCGTCGTCCGAGCCTGAAAAGGAGAAAGTGGATGTCAATCTAGCGATGAAGGTGACCGAGGCAGAAACCTCAAAAGCCAGGCTCGATGGAATACCTCCCAGGAAGAGCCCTCTTCGTGCGGCATTCGAGCTGCAAATGCTTCGGCAGCAGCAGGACGACGCCCACGAGGAGGAAGACTCATGTCTGAAGAAGATGAAAGCTCTTTTGAAGGAGATGGCCAAGGCCCTCTTAATTTAAAAGAACGTAAACAAGGCCATAAAAGAGGGGATTCCGAAACTCGAAGATTCTCTAGACGAAATCGAGGAATGCCGGAAAATCAGGCTAAAGGCAGTGAAACAGGAGCGCGATGTCACGAACCGAGTCATCTCTGCTTCGCCTCAAGCTCATCTGGCTGAGTTCCAGACTCAAGCCAGAAAGCGAAAGAAGAGGCAGAGCGGTTCATCATCGGGAAGCCCTGAGCTCGGGGAGTTGGACTTGGCGCCGAGGCCGGTTTTTGTCACTGCATCATCGCAGACATCTCCTGTCCCGGCTGCTCATTCCATCCCGGGCGCTGTCGTTGTTCCAGCGGCTACTCCTGCAGAGGTTCCTGCTCCGGCGGCTAATCCTGCCTTGGCAGAAAACTCTGCCTCGACACCTTTGGGGGGCTGGAAGACGCGCCTGTCTAAGAAAGAAAGGAGGAGGCAGAAGCAAGCGGAGGCAGCTTCGAAAAGTGCGTCGAGGGTGGAGCGGACGCAAGTCTCAAACCCGGTTGGGGAGGCCTCTGGCAAGTCTGTCAGAAAGCCTAAACAACCCAGGCCTAAGAAGCTCAGGAAGGAGGCAATCTTGATTAAGCCCTTAGGGGGGCGATCTTTTGCCGATGTTCTGGGTCAGATTAGATCGCAGGCCAAACCGGAAGAGACCGACACCGTTATCAAGTCTATTCGGCGAACCCAGAACGGGGACGTCCTCCTCGAACTGGGGAAGTCGAGTGACAAGATCGGTTTTGCCGCTTCCCTCAAGACTGCACTTGGGGACAAAGGCTCCATCAAGGCCCTAGAACCGAAGTGTTCGGTCGAGATTCGGGACCTTGATGCCCTCTCCACCAAAGACGAGGTGACCCGTGCGATCCAGGTGGCACTCCCGGAGATACCGGCTGATGGAGTGAGGGTATGGCTGACAAAGCCTAACCGAAGTCAACTCCGGATGGCTGTTGCTGAGATGGGCGAAAAGCACGCCAATAAGCTGCTTAGCCTTCAGCACCTCAGAGTCGGTTGGGTCAGTTGCAGGCTCAAACGGAGGGTGGTAGTTTCGAGATGCTTTCGTTGCCTCGGTTTCGGCCACTCCTCCCGAAACTGTAAAGGGCCCGACAGGAGTGCCAACTGCTTCCAGTGTGGAAGCCAGGGCCACAAACGCAAGGAATGTTCCTCGAGCCCCTCCTGCTTCCTCTGCAAGGATTCAGGCTCCAGTGCCCTCGGTCACTTACCCGGGTCTGGTCAGTGCGGTGCCTTCAGAACCGCACTTGAACAGGCAAAAGGCAGCGGCCGGTAATTCGCATCCTCCAGGCCAATCTTCATAGATCCTGGGGAGCTGATAACCTTCTAGATCAGCTCGCCCGAGAACTTGGTGCTAACGCGCTCCTTATCAGCGAACAGTATCGGGACAGAGACCCAAACACTTGGATCTCCGACAGCCTCGGTACTGCTGCACTTTGGGCGCGTAATACGCGGGATGTCTTGGTGCGGAGTCATGGTCGCGGCCGAGGATTTGCCTGGGTTAGGTGTAGGGACGTGACAATCTTCAGTTGCTACCTCACCCCCAACGAGGCCGTCCAGGACTTCCGCGACAAGATAGATAGCCTAGAGGAGTGCGTTCTTTGCACCACCGGGCATGTCGTCGTTGGTGGCGATTTCAACGCCAGGGCCGTCGAGTGGGGAATGCCCTCTACCAGCTCCCGGGGGAAATACATCCTGGATTTCATCGCCAGGGCCGGTCTTGTCGTCCTCAACCAGGGCGACACACCTACTTTTCGGCGCCCCGGGCAGAGAGGCACGATCCCTGACGTCACCTTTGCGTCTGAGTCGCTCCTTCCGAGGATCTCTGGCTGGAGGGTTGTGGAGGACTACACGGGTAGCGACCACCAATACATCGTGTTTGATCTGCATGATCAGGAAAATCGTCGAGTTTCCGCATCTCGGGAAGGGCCACGCCGGTGGAACACCAACAAACTGGACGTGGTTAAGTTCACCGAAGTCATCTCTCGGGGAGCGCAGGGGAATCCTGGTGAGGCTGGGGCCGAGGCACTAGTAACATCCACGATGGAACTGATCGTCTCGGCCTGCGACCAGTCTATGCCGCGAAGGAAACCCCGACGCGACAAACAACCCGTTTACTGGTGGACTGAAGAGATTGCGGAACTCAGAAGAACATGTTTAAGAACTAGACGAGCCGCCACTAGAGCGAGAATTCCCGCAGACAGAGTTCGTAAGTCGGAGGCCTATAAAGCTGCGAGAAAATCTCTCCGCCAGGCGATCAACAGGAGCAAGGCGAATAGCTGGAGGAGACTTCGTGACGACGTTGACTCCGACCCGTGGGGCCTGGGTTACAAACTTGTAACGCAGAAACTCGGCGCCCGCTCTCCACCTTCCATCATGGAGGGCGCCACCATGGGGAGGATCGTCGCTGCGTTGTTTCCTGAACATCCTCAGCGACCGCCGGTTGACTTCAGACGGGTAGAGGACGTTCCACTCTTCACTTTCGAGGAGCTGGAAACCTCCGTTCTCTCCCTGAAGAGCAACAAGGCTCCTGGCCCGGACGGGATTCCCAGTGAGGCTTTAAAGAAAGTATTTTCAATCAACGCTGACTTGTTGTTGAGAATGTACAATGCCTGTTTGGTAGAAGGGGTGTTTCCGGCTCCCTGGAAAACAGCCAGGCTTGTACTGATCAGCAAGGGCAAAGGTGATCCCGAGCTGCCGTCGTCCCACAGGCCTCTCTGCATGTTGGACACGGCTGGGAAGCTGTTCGAGAAGCTGATCCGTTCCCGCCTTACTTCTGCCGTGGAAGCTGCCGGGGACTTATGCCCCCGTCAGTACGGCTTCAGAAAGGGACGGTCAACGATCGACGCTGTCACCGAAGTTCAGAGAGCTGTGGAGAGAGCCGAGAGCCACAACCATTTCTCCCGCCGAGTAGTGCTTCTTGTTACGCTTGATGTCAAGAATGCCTTCAACTCGGCAAGGTGGGTCGATATGTTGGATGCGCTTCGCAACACCTTTCGTATTCCTGCATATCTGTTGCGGCTCATCGAGGATTATCTACGCTCTCGAAGCCTGATTTATGACACGAGGGACGGAACGCGGACGATGGAAGTCACTTCTGGTGCCGCACAAGGTTCAATACTCGGCCCGGATCTCTGGAACGTTGCCTATGACAGCCTCCTGAGGTCCGAGATGCCTGAGGAAACCACTTTGGTTGGGTACGCCGATGACGTTGCAGCTCTCATTGCTGCACGCAACGTTGAGCTGGCCCAACTGAAGTTGAACCGAGTTATGCGGGTGGTCAACAACTGGATGTCCGATCACGGTCTCTCGCTTGCTCTCAGTAAGACGGAGATTGTGATCCTCACGAAGAAGAGGATCGACACCGTCGTCCCACTCCGAGTGGGAAGGGAGGTGGTCACATCAACTCGTGCCGCCAAATACCTCGGGGTTATGGTGGACACCAAGTTAAGCTGGAGGGATCAGATCTTTCGTACGGCGGACAAGGCCGCTAAGGTAGTCACTTACCTTAGTAGGCTGATGGCCAATGTCGGGGGTCCCCGATCCAGCAGAAGACGTCTGTTGATGTCCGCGGTCCAGTCCGTGCTCCTTTACGGGGCAGAGGTGTGGGCAGGCGCTCTAGATAAGGAGTGCTACAGGTTGCGACTCGCCCGGGTTCAGCGTCAAGCTGCGCTCCGGGTGTGTTCCGCCTACCGGACAGTGTCCGAGCCTGCCGTCCTGGTGGTCGCCGGAGTCATCCCGGTCAAGCTCTTGGCAGGGGAGAGGAAAGCGATTTACCAGAGACAAGGCGAGATCGGCAAGGACACGGCAAGAACCGAAGAGCGCTCCCGAACCTTCCAGCAGTGGCAACACAGCTGGGAGCACGACACCCGAGGACGATGGACTGCGCGACTCATCGAGCAGGTCCAACCATGGGTGGAAAGGCGGCATGGCGAGGTGGACTACTACCTCACGCATTTCCTGACAGGTCACGGCTACTTCAAGTCGTACCTGAACCGGATGGGCAAGACCGGTTCACCGGATGGCATCTACTGCCTGGGCGTTCCCGATGACGCGGAACACACCTTCTTCCGCTGTTCGCGTTGGGAAAGGCCCCGCCTGGAGGCCACAAGAAAACTCAGTGTTTTTTCGGTGGACACGGTCTGCCAAAAGATTATGGAGGATGAGGGCAACTGGGATTGTTTGTCACAGTTCGTCCGGGGTATCCTCCTGGAAAAGAAAACCGATTTGGACCACGAAGTGGCCCAGATCCCTTGACCGAACAGCTGGATAAGGAGCGAGCCCCATGGGCGTAAGCCAAATTTAGGCCTAGCCTGACGTAATGTGATAAACAATTCCAGGTTAGAATCCTAAAGAGTAGAGGAGGTTTTTTAGTGGGTAAACCCGTTTTTTAGGGGAGTCCCACACTACAGGCTGGCCACCTGTGTGCGTAATGCATTTTCCCTGCCTCTCCCTCAAAAAAAAAAAAAAAAAAAAAAAAAAAATGTCACTGATAGAAGAGATGCTGTTTACAGGTTGATTGTGTAAATGACTCATCATACCAGGGGGGGTGAAGATTGAATTGGGGTGCCTCACGACTGTTTGTACAAAACCTGATGCGCAACCGAAAACCCCCCCCCCCCCCTTTGTCTTATTACTTTTTGTATGCTATTAGTAAATAATTTAATTTGTTAGATTTTTCTAAGTGCTCACCATATTTGATATATTTTACCATACGATCCAAAAGAAGCCCTCAAATCCGCCACCCCGGAACCGGACCACCGGCCGAATTAACCGGCAGTTTATGGATCTGGTTAAACAGAGACCTGTGCATTATGTGTGTTTCAACAATGAACTTTTGGGGTGTATTAAAAAATTAAGGGTATCATACTTGCCTAATCAAAGCTGTGTATTGACTTAGTAACAATCATGATTTGTTCGCTCACATAATGTCATGCAGCTGTTATGACGATCGGACAAAGACAAGCGGTCGCTAGCGATGAAACTGTGTTTAATGGACAATAATACTGGTCTTCTGTCAACAAAGGATTAAACTGTTTAGTGTCCCCCAAAAATCCCTCATTTTTAGGGCCACTCAAATTTTTCAATTAATCAAAAGATACTCTGGGTTAAGTTACCATCCTTCCGCAATAAATATTTCGTTGACTGCATAAACTAAAAAATTTGGAAGGGAGAAACATTTTGTAAACACTGTATATATATTTTAAAATACCGAGCAGGCAGACAGACATAATGTCCCTAGAATTGAACGTGAGTGAAAACGTTCTAGTTTAAGTAGTGACTTCCAAAACAAAAACGCCTTCAAATCCTTTGAGCTTGAAATATATACTGCCCTTGTGTGGCCTATAAAAAAATTGAAGGCACCAACCAAATTATTATACAACTTATCATCTTCCTTATTTTATAAATTATAATACTAAAAGATATTAGAAATGAATATAAAACCTTAAATAACTGTGGCCCATTAAAATGTTTGTAAAATAAAAGATGAAAAAGCCTGGGAATATAATACTGTAAAATATACAGTATATATTTTTTTATCACGAAATTAGTGTGCTGATCTTTAGCCTTGCGATAATCCTCGTTTACAGGGAGGCTTATTGAATGACTTTTGGGATCTGGCAATTGGAAAAGTATTTTCTCTACAATTGGAAACCAGGACTATAATTTTTTACAAAAAAATTGTTATTCTAGAGCATAAGTACTTTTTTGTGAGGTGATGCCTGAATACGAAGTCAACTTAAAATATCTGCTCATAAGCAAATCGAATTTATAATTTAATACTAATAGCCAAATAATATTGCGTATATTTTTTATGAAAAATATTGAAAATGTGTTAATAATAATAATCATTATTAAGAAATAATAATAATCATTATAATCATGTTAAGAAATTCATATTAACGTTCTTATATCTCATCTTCCTAGGATATTTACAGATCGTAGAGGCAAAGAAAAATACCATCCGTCGCAGCAGACCTGCGTACTCAGCGAATTTCCAAATTAGTATTATTAATTTTGACCAGCTAAACTTGTAAACAAAATTTCATCACGTGCTCATAAATAGGGAAATAAATGTCTATTCTCCTTAAGATAAATATAGGGAAAGAGTATGCAGGTATGCTGCCATGGGGGACACTAAAAGTAGGTTTTTAGCATAGAAAAAATTTATTTCGACCATATAAAGACATATAGTAAGTTTCATCAATATCTGTCCATAAATAAAAGAGTTTGCCTACTCTCCATATGATTAACATGGGAAAAGAGTATGCAGGTTTGCTGCCATGATAAGTACAAAAACCAAGATTTTTTACCTTAAATGGATGAATCTCAACCAAATGAAGCTAAATACCAAGTTTCATCCAAAAATATTGGTTAATAAGTGAAATATTAACACATCCTTATTCTCCATAAGATTAACATTGGAGCCCTAAAAGACAATGTACTGTCTTTAGACTTTGTAATATCTCGGTAACCAATGGAGATAGAGCAAAGCTTTAAAATACTAAATTGTGTGTTTTTTTGAGCTAAATCCAATGGTCAAAATAAAAATTTAAAATATTTAAAATTTACATATGAAAAATGCAAAAAACCCATTTTTGGGGTACAAAACCCCCCAAAACTACCCCTTCCGGTAGGTCGATATGTCTGGTTTTCGAACTCATCCGAATAAACGTAGGATTACACATCTCTACCAAATTTGGTGTCGATTGGACCATTTTTACGAGAGTTATCGTGTCTAGGGACACATACATATATACATATATATATATATATATATATATATATATATATATATATATATATATATATATATATATATATATAAAATTTTTAATGACTATTATTTTTGGTCTCTGGGCACCTAAAAACGAAAAAGTAACATGGTCCCGGGCTTAGGTCTTACCATGAGACCTACGGTAATAGCTTATTCCCTATGGGAAATTCGCTAAAAACGTACAACAAATTGTGCATGAGCGTTATCTGTGGTTCAGAGCAATTAATCTAAAATAAATAAATCTCTTTATTTTAGAATCCTTGGTTCTAACATGCTCTTACATTACATTACAGTAAGAAGCTGTAATTAAAAACAAAAATAAATATTTAAAACAGCTCAAAGTCGTGCTGTAATTATTCCTCTTTCCTAACTACCAGACGGTACAGTTTTAGTGGAGGTGATTAGCTAGGACAAGCAGCTATTGTTCTGAACAGTAGCGGGATATAGGTGTGTATAGGGGGGTTGTGAGGGGTAGGGTTGAGGGTCGTCGGGAGGGGAGCGAGGGGTGGCCGTGACAATGAAACCAACATCGATTGGGCCGGGAGGCTGGGCGAAGGGGTTGGGGAGCGGTCCACGTGATGGTGCTACTGCCACTGCCGCACACGAATACCAATCCCACCCTAGTACAGCTACCGCTAGCGGTGGTTTTTATTTTGTGTGTTTATACGCCGGTGGCATTTATTAACGTTATGATGGAGATCGGTTCAAACCCTGCTCTTTTTCTAACTAACGTTGACTTGTTATACTAATGGCAAATGACAACTTATCGTCATGACAAATGGCAACTAGGTCCAGAATCAAACCTTTTAAACTACTAAATTGTTACAGAATTGAACCAGCAACCTTTGGATAGAAAGGCGAGCACTAGTTTGTCAATTTTTAAACAAGTATTAAAATAAAATAATAGCCGGATCCAACTTCACCTTTTCAATTTTGAGGTTGCCAATTCGCTCCCCGACGAGGTACAGCTCTGGACCCATTTGTCATGGGATGGGATAATAATTATCGATACTTAGTTGGAACAAGTCGAAGTTAGTAACGACACCAGGGTTTAGACAAAAATTCCTTATGAAAAAAATTCAAGTGGCATAAAAATAACTTAAAATAAACTCAACTTATTAAATTACAGTGGGCCTACTAAAATAAGTAATGGGAGTGATGCACCTCATATACCGCGGTCACTTTTGCTGGCCGGGGGAAGGGTTGTAAATCCGTCAGAAGTACAGGCCGGTCTGAAAGTACGTCCTGGGCCGCTGGTGACAATGGTGAAGTCATCCCCGTATCTCGAGGACACGGCTTTGGCAAATCATTTCTGCAGCTACGCTTGCTACCGTTTACCCCGTCCTGGGGCTTAGCAAAATATTGTTTTTTTATGAAGCAATCCAACAATATGGATACCGATATTTTTCCATTTGAACGTTTTCTTGAATTTAGTGGAAAATGAAAAAAGTGCTAAACAATATTTATTTTTAGTCAGAAACAAACTTACTGCTCTAAAATTGTTGGTAACGAGTTCTATTTTTCTTTTTTCTTTATCCCAAGATTTTCTTTAAAATTCTGCAACTATATTAAGGAGTATTTAGACCTTTAATGTTATAATTTAGCGCACTGTCTGTAACTGATATTGGTATAAAGAATATTATTTCAGTTTATTGAGCAAATGCTCGGCCCCCAGGTACTTTTCAAAAATAAGCATATATGCGGTAACAAAAAATGCCTAAACGATGTCAGTTGTAACAAAACCGTGTGTTTTACTGATTTGTAGTTCAACAAAAGATTTGGGGCAGTACTTTTATTTTTTTAATTTATCCAGCAGAATAATGTATTGTATCGTCGTGACTATTTAATTTCTGTGCCCATTACTCTTGTTAGTAAATTATCGCCGATGTAAAAACGATGAAATTACCACTAATGAATATTTAACCTTGGTCCAACTTCGAACTAAAGGAATTTAAATGTAGGCTAATACAGTGAAATCTTCTCGGTAAAACTAAAATCAACATTTATTTGTCCGATAGCCGGGTATTTTTATCTCGTGTGTCAGTTATGTTGTTGACATGTTGACACGCCAATGATACCCACTCGACCTCTCAATTGGTACAACAAGCTCGTCGTCGTCATTGGCTACTAATTGGTCCACTATATGACTCATGCTCTACATCAGTTTTTGCGAAATAGGCCTATCATACTAACTTGTGTCATTTTGATAGAATATTTCGGACCTTTGCCACTGGTGATAACTGATAAAGAAGGCTCGTGAGCTTGCGTGAGTTGAGCACCAGTGATGACATTCTGACTCTGTCTTAAAATTGAGAGGAGAAGGTGGAACTTAAAAAATCGTTTTGGCTACTCTCACACACCGAAAACCGTTAAGATTCGATAGTCTGTCCAGCTATCCATATCCCATACTGGTTAGATCCTGTAGCGCCCCTTTGACCAAGCTCTTGGTTTTGTGCATGGAATATGCCTACATCATGTAATAGCAATATTGGATTCCTCTTGAAATTTTATTAAAAAATACCTATAAATATATATTTTTATAAATCAAACTTCTAGAGAAACACTATCTATCACCTATGTTATATTAAAGTTCCTCCCTTACAGTAAAATTTACCGACAGTCAACTTTCCTTTGTAACTAAAAATTATTCATTCTTTCTAGTTGAACAGATTTGTATCTGACAGTAATTCGTATTTTGATTTGCCTGTTCATTAATGACAACGAATTGATGCATGGAGTGACATTAACGTCAATTTATCATCCTCCGTGTTTACTTTTCCTCTGCGATATTGTTGTTGTAGTTATTTTTATCTATTTTTTTATATATAACTTACTTGGTATACTTTGTTTCGTATGAATACTATACCGTTGTCTCTAGAATAATAATAATAATAAATTTATTCCTCTGACAAATTGACATTGTATGGGAATTTACAAAAAGTCTTTCATAGTTTAAAACTCACAATTCGGATTTTTTTAACAAGATAATTCATTGTTAATTTATTTAATACTCTATACTTTTTCAAGTCTTTCAATTATTTTTAATTGCTTTTTTCTTCTTTCTATCTTCTTCTTTTTTCTTCTTTCTTCCTTCTTCTTTCTTCTTTCTTCCTTCTTCTTTCTTCATCACTACATTTATTCACATTGGTTTGTTTGCCTATCCCTTAATTTTGATTGGTTTTTAATTCTACTCTTCCTTCCTTGAACTTTCTCCTTTCTCTGTTGTCTCCTTTTCAGTTTGGGCGTCTCACCGAGAACAAAACATACAAGGACGAAAGAGTGTGTAATCTTGACTATTTATAAACATAGGCTACAAAACTTATATTTTTAACTTTTAAAAGAGTTCCCTTTTTAATCATTGATTTCGATGATGGGATGAAAATAAGACACATAAATTTAAAAGAAAATCAATAGGCTAAAATAGAAAATCACCACACATTCTTTTTAATACTGCAGAACTATTTCAGCTCTAACGATATGGCAATTGACATTACAGTATTTCTCTTTTAACTTATTCTATCATTTTGCAACACCCCTGCCACTGGATGAGCTGGCCATCTTAGAGTATTTAGAAATAAAAATAGAATGAAATGAAAATATTTAAGCCTCTAAATTATTACAGTACAAAATTACTATATAAAACTCGACATAAGTTACCGAAACACCGGTACAACGCCCTTATCAGTGTGCCGGGATCAGCGCGGTAGTTCGGCGTGTGGCCGCCGCCGCGGCACAGCGCTGCGATCTATCGGTTCTCGTTCTCGCCGCTCATCTCGCCGCCCGCGGGTTTCTGCGCCAAGCCGCGAACGCGAAGTCGAAGTTGCTCAGTCGAGTTTCTCGTCCGACGCGACTGTGTCATGTGGCGATATGGGCGCCGCCTCGGTTGAACAAAATTTCAGGTCAGTTTGTAATTGTAATTTATTCCATTTTCTGCTCTCTCCGTAAATATTATGTTGCTTGGTTATGTTACTAGGCAAAGGTTTGTAAATGTGTGTTTCAGTTTTTATTTTTTTTAATCTCCAAGTTTCCTCTTTCTTGGGTGGCAGTGATTTTTTACTGTCATAACCTCACATGGAGAAAGCATGGATGCTGCAAAAGAGAGCAGGGTCCATGCTTTTTGATCCTTTATGCAAAAACGACACGGAAGTCTCTTGTCAAAATATGTTAAAAATTAACCCTATTAAATTTTTAGGTAAAGAACTGTTTTATCGATGTGACTTAATAGGAACGGTATTTTAAGTGACATAACAAATAAAAATTCAATAAAATATAAACTAATCTAATTAATATTTATTTTCTATTAGGCTTATATTATTATTTGAATTTAATTACATACATTCACAAAATAATTTGTGTTACCTACTAAGTAAAATTGATACTAACATTTACTTTAATGGATAAGTGTTAAAATAATTCATTTAATTAATTGGTGAATTGTAAAACTCCAATGAATTTAGTTTCATAACTAATCTCAGTCGGAACATAATAACTTATATCAATCAAAATCTTTATTTGCCATTTACAGGTACAGTATTGACAATTGTCTATATTACGGCACTGGTTGAGGACAAATCAACAAATTTTACATAAAACATACCCTAAAATATTAAAATACTAAACAAAGATAAAATTGCATTCATACAAGAAGGCGTAACTGGGTTTGTAATTGGTGGCGTGGCAGTTAAAATTGATATTACAATAACATTTAAATAAATAAAACAACAGATAACAATACATAAAACATATACAATAATAACAATAAAATGCTGACAGATTTTTTAAGCACAAGATAATAGCCTAATCTTGAAAAATTATGTTTTCCTCCAGCAAAAATTCACCGACAGAGTAAAATGGATTGGATAAAAAATAACTAACTTATACAGTTAAAAACAAAAAACAAAAAACAAAAAACAAAAAAAAACAGTTTATGGTTCTTTGATGATGAATAAAAGTTAGCACACAATTTATTAAAGACTTTGATTGACATTATTGTATGTATGGCCTTTTAGAGTTTTACTAAGTCTGGAATAAGTTCTATTTATATTGATTTATATTAGGGTAAACAAAAAAATAATGATTTATTTTTGGGGAAGCATATTAAATTATTTTCCTTGTATTAAATTATTTTGATGATAATTACAAGGTGAATATAAAAACCCCAGCCATTAAATGAAATGAATTAATTTTGTCCTATTTATCAAATTGAGCATGAGTCTTCAATGTTGGCAAATTTCATAACGTTTCAAAATTCCTTAATCCCTCCAAAATGCAAAGGAGAAGTTGGTATTCAATTTTGCACCAATATAATTGTACAGTTTGCCAATCAGGTAGCCGTGGAGCGTGGGCGTTTGTCATCCGAGCTTTGTTGTTAGCCTGTTAATTAATGACAACGAATGGACGCGTAGATTGACAGTAACAACGATACCCCCAAAAACCCTCAAAAATCGTAAAAAATCAAAATTTCTCAAAAACGGCTCTAACGATTTTGATTAAAATTTTGTGGTTTATTAAGCTTAAAATGGTGAATAAAATGACACCATCCGCATCTCCGAGAAAATGCGCGTTCAAAAGTTATGGAGTAAAAAGTGTTTCAAAAATCAATTTTTTGAATTTTCAAAATAGCTGTTGTATCGAAATAAATTTTACTTATCACCATTAAATCAAGCTCAAAAAACTTAATAATCTAGTATTTTAAATTATTGCTCTACGTAAAGTGGTTGCGGAGAAAATTCAATTTTTCGTTTAGCGGTAAACGCAGTACGTTGTTAAAAGTCACAGACGCGCATAGGGTCAAACGAGCGCTGCTCAGCTGGTAGCTATCCGACTGAGTCATCAAGACATTAATGTTTAAAGCTTTTAACATCTTTTTTTATATTGTTGGGAGAAAGTATGTGTCAGTTAACTGATACCGTTTATTTCCATGTTTGTTAATTATTACTGTAACATTTTGTTTTTATCATCCACTTCTCAGATCAATTTGGTCAAAACATTCTACTGTAATGATATAAACTTATTCGTTTTGAATTTTATGAAATACTGTACAGTATTTCTTTTTTTTATAAAATGCGTATTTTCCTACATTTATGAAGTTCACGTTTCCTCCTTGTTCTTTAATACATTTTTATAATACTGTAAATTGTAAAAATAAAAACACAGGAAATTATTTGTATTTAGACTGTCTTTTCCAGTCCTTTAACAACTCTTCTATTACTTTATTTTATTCGTTTATTACGTCATTACACTTAAATATTAATTTGTATTCACAATATAATATATAGTTTTTACAATATTCTGAAGTAGAATTGTATTAATTACTTTTTCTAGTTACTAAAAGTATAATGCAGTACTTATTAGCTTTACAGAATACTGATGATGTACATAAAAATATGGGTTAAATTCGTGTATATTTATTCGTGTATATTATAAATTACTGTTCAACAAATTTTAACGTCCAAACGTTTTTATAAATGTTTTACATCTTTCTATACACATGTTTAAATTTAAAGGGATAAGTTATACTATTGTAAGTAGTTTGCAAATTGTTCATTTACGTGTTCATTTTCACGTGAAAATAACGTTTCTTTCTTTACATTTTCAGGTAAATTTCACGTGAAAAAAAGGAGAAAATCACGTTATTTTCACGTAAAAATAACGTAAAAATTGCACTGAATTTCACGTGAAAAAACGTAAAAAAAGACGTGAAAATGACGTTTTTGTTTCACTTAATTTTTACCTTTTTAACTTATGTTTTACTGAACATTTAACAATTTTTTTCAACAAAATTTGTAAATGAATGCTTTTTTTCTAACCAATACATTTAAAAAATGTAAATAAAGTCGATCAAAAATTTCTCACCCTCATCTGGATTTGAACCCACAACCTTTCTGTCAATGTCCTAGCGCTTTAACCCTCTCAGCCACTTTTGCTGTACCACAAGCAGATTTAAACTACTATTTATATATTTAATACTCAACCTTCCTTGTACTTAAGCAAGTCAAAATTAAAACTCTGGCCCAATTTGAAATAACTCTGTGTTTGTTAATAATAATAATTTTTTTAATCTTTTATAACTATATTTACCATTGCGTATTAAATATTTAAAGTGTTATTAAAATTAATATAACCAACACATGGAATTACATCCTGTTGGAATAATGTAAAGGCTAAAAAATATAATTATAAATTGTTGATACCACAAATTGAAATTGTTATTTTAAAAGCTATAATTAGACAATATCTCTACATAAGTAAATCTGATACTTTGACAGTCAAATAAAATTATCAATAACTAAAAAGTAAAATAAAATTTGAAAATAAATATTTTATTTAATTTTTTTAAATACGGTATACATTTTTACATAGATTTTAAATGCAAAAATACTTACTCTCTCGTTTACCCGTTTTTTAGATTTAAATTTTGCCACATAATTTCTACATGAGAAATATTCTATTATTCGCCTTTTTCTCATTTGACATTTTTCACATAATTTTCACGTTAAAATGATATTATATTTTCATCAGTTTTTGACATTTTACATGTTTAACGTAATTTTGACGTGAAAAAATATTCTTCTTTTCACCTTCTTTTCACCTTTTTTTCACGTTCACATTTTTCACGTAATTTTGACGTGAAAAAAATATTCTTTGTTTCGCCTTTTTTTCACATTCACATTTTTCACGTAATTTTGACGTGAAAAAAAATATTCTTCTATTTACTTATATATTATTTTTACATTTTACATGTGAAAAAAACGTGATTTTCACATTTTGTGCTGACTGGGCAAGATCGTGCCACAACCATCCTACACTCATCTCTCATTCATATTTAGGTTTAAATACCTACTGTGTGAAGTCCCTGTCTTAAAAAAGTGATTTAGTGAATATAAAACATAAAGTAAAAAAAATGTAAAAAATTTTTTGTGAAAATCACGTTTTAAATTTCACGTTTTTTTTACTTTCACATTTTTACGTTATTTTCACGTGAAAAAAACGTATTATTTTTCACTTTTACATTTTCACCTTTTTTCACGTGAAAATAACGTGATTTTCACATTGTGTGCTGACTGGGAAGTGCTAGCAGACATTTGTTTTCGTCTGCCTGGTTATGTGTTCTTTCCTGAAATAACAATCTTATCATGTAACAACACTTTAGATAATTTGTTTCAAACTCTGCACAAGGACCAGTGCTCTACCGAGTATTCTCATAATGCGTAGGAAAGAAGTTTATTTTTGCATGTACCTTTGTGCGTACAGTAGTATCTTTGTTTTGGAATACATACGCCTAAAGACACTTTTAAGTTTTTAATCTTCCCCGAGACTAGCATTTTATCTATATAAATATTTTACCGTGAAAATTATGCGAATGTTTAACCTACGTCAATAGACTGGCGCCTTTTTGAATAGAATTTATAAGGAATAACAAAATGAGGGTTTAAAACGCAAGCACTCCTCAGAGATTATTTCCTCGTTTAATCGGCCCATATTCCATGCCCATCTTAATCTTATTTTCATAAAAAATCAATTGATCAACTTTAAGATTTAGCTATAGCCTTCTAAAACAACTACTTTCCATAAGGCTATTAGAACATTTTAACACAACCAAATCGATTTAAAAAATGTCATGACTGTAAAGTGTCATATTAAATTAGTGTGTATTACTCCCCAGTTTATAACGTAGACGAAAACGAGAAAAATCTGGTGTCATTTTCACCTATTATAAAAAATAGGAAATGTCTCGCTCGCTCAGAAGCTCATATAGCTGACTGCTGTCAACGAGATAAACCCCCGGGGCTTAGAGATATTTACTGGGGCTTTGCTGTCACCTCATGTGTGTCGTCGGTTAATATAATATAATATAACAAACTAAAAATATCAAATAATATTATGAACCAACATGAACCTTAATATTTACGTTCTGAAACTAATAATTAAAATAATTTGTAATTCAAATTACATCTCAGAAATTAGTGTAGGCCTATTGAAACCTTAAACTGACAAAATAATCCAAAATAGTGAAAAAGTGTAAATGCGTTTTCTGCATTTTATAACAAAAAATGTTTGTGAAATATGCGCAGTTTACCGACGTCAGCAGCCGAATCATAAAACTCTGGTTTACATATGTTTAAAATTATTTCAAAAGTCTTGAGGAAAATAACTCTATAATCTGGACGTTTAAAAGTATCTTCATGTTGTGCCTCTAAGTTTTGAAATTTGTAAATTTAATCATTTTGAACCGTCTGCTTTTATTTCTAAAGTAAACGATAAAGAGTAGAAATATGATTTACTAATTTAGAATTTTTTAAATAATATTCTCCATATCTCGCTTTAGTGTCGGGTTTATCGAAAGCAATTCAAATAACCCCAGATTATCGAATAATGCTGCAGTTTCTAGAATAAAGAGAAGTGAAAAAATTGTAGTGTCTGTTGTCGCCGCAGCTGTCAAGAATAGAGACAGGAAGCCTTTCTCAGCTCCACCGAACAGTTTCTTATTGCCGGTGTGCACTCTATACCAAATATGACCTAACTATTCACTTGAAGGAGGAAAGTGTGCGTTTAATACGATTAAGTTATTCCACTCACAGGCAGTCCATTCTTAGAAATGAAAATAATTGCTTCTTGTGGCACGTGCGGGTCAGCTGCCAGCGGGGAGCTGGTTACTCGCCAGGGCTCGGTGGAAGTTATTTTATATTGTGGTGAAAAGCAAATTACGTTTCAGGTGCACGGACAAGACGTGGGCATTGATGTGTTTAAGAAGCTTATTTGGTGGATAGTAGGAACTTAGAGGGCCTATACGGGATTTCTCAATACACGGTAAAAGCGGTTTGCGTACTCTATAAGCAAACCCATCTCCCCTCTGAAATACCGTTTAAATAGGGTTTAATGTAACTGTACCCATAGAACTATAAACAGTTTATAGTTCTATGACTGTACCCTGTACCGGCATTCGAAGACGAATAAGTGCTGTTCAAAGAAAATATGGGAAGTTCTTCAATGAAAGTAAAACAAAAAACATATTAAATGTGCTAATCAAGATAAATCCACTGAAAGTAAAGTTTTATCCTAAAATGTTGTTGCATTTTTCATAATTAGATTTTTAACATAGCAGCCGCTGTCCCGAAGAAAGGTTGCAGACTGTACCATAGTTGAAAATATATACCAAAGTGAAATAATGTACTATATTTTATCCATGTGTTTACGTTGGAATAAACTATGGCTTCGTGCTAATTTTTTCAAAAAACTATGAAGTACTATGAATACTATGAATACTTGTATATTGTGCAAAACATTAACGAATTTAAAGTGTTGTTTTTATATTTCTTATGGGTGCTAAATGTCTGGATTCGCTTTAATATTTTCCATCACGTAAAACTATTTTAAAATTGATTAGGCCCTACTACTGACGGATTCCCTCTGTTAGGGGTCGGCCCGACATGGAGTAAGAATAAAATTAAAGTGCAAGCATAGGTTGATATTTACGCAACATTAAAGAGCTCTCTTTGTAAAGGTTTAAACTTAAAAAAATTCTAAATTAGTAAATTATATTTCTACTCTTTATCGTTTACTTTAGAAATAAAAGCAGACGGTTCAAAATGATTAAATTTACAAATTTCAAAACTTAGAGGCACAACATGAAGATACTTTTAAACGTCCAGATTATAGAGTTATTTTCCTCAAGACTTTTGAAATAATTTTAAACATATGTAAACCAGAGTTTTATGATTCGGCTGCTGACGTCGGTAAACTGCGCATATTTCACAAACATTTTTTGTTATAAAATGCAGAAAACGCATTTACACTTTTTCACTATTTTGGATTATTTTGTCAGTTTAAGGTTTCAATAGGCCTACACTAATTTCTGAGATGTAATTTGAATTACAAATTATTTTAATTATTAGTTTCAGAATTAGGTTTAATTAATTAAGGTTCATGTTGGTTCATAATATTATTTGATATTTTTAGTTTGTTATATTATATTATATTAACCGACGACACACATGAGGTGACAACAAAGCCCCAGTAAATATCTCTAAGCCCCGGGGGTTTATCTCGTTGACAGCAGTCAGCTATATGAGCTTCTGAGCGAGCGAGACATTTCCTATTTTTTATAATAGGTGAAAATGACACCAAATTTTTCTCGTTTTCGTCTACGTTATAAACTGGGGAGTAATACACACTAATTTAATATGACACTTTACAGTCATGACAGTTTTGAAATCGATTTGGTTGTGTTAAAATGTTCTAATAGCCTTATGGAAAGTAGTTGTTTTAGAAGGCTATAGCTAAATCTTAAAGTTGATCAATTGATATTTTATGAAAATAAGATTAAGATGGGCATGGGATATGGGCCGATTAAACGAGGAAATAATCTCTGAGGAGTGCTTGCGTTTTAAACCCTCATTTTGTTATTCCTTATAAATTCTATTCAAAAAGGCGCCAGTCTATTGACGTAGGTTAAACATTCGCATAATTTTCACGGTAAAATATTTATATAGATAATACCCCCCGTCGCAGCAGACCTGCGTACTCAGCGAATTTCCAAATTAGTAATATTAATTTTGACCAGCTAAACTTGTAAACAAAATTTCATCACGTGCAAAATAAATAGGGAAATAAATGTCTATTCTCCTTAAGATATAGGGAAAGAGTATGCAGGTATGCTGCCATGGGGGACACTAAAAGTAGGTTTTTAGCATAGAAAAAATTTATTTCAACCATATAAAGCCATATAGTAAGTTTCATCAATATCTGTCCATAAATAAAAGAGTTTGCCTATTCTCCATATGATTAACATGGGAAAAGAGTATGCAGGTTTGCTGCCATGATAAGTAAAAAAAACCAAGATTTTTACCTTAAATGGATGAATTTCAACCAAATGAAGCTAAATACTAAGTTTCATCCAAAAATATTGGTTAATAAGTGAAATATTAACACATCCTTATTCTCCATAAGATTAACATTGGAGCCCCAAAAGACAATGTACTGTCTTTAGACTTTGTAATATCTCGGTAACCAATGGAGATAGAGCAAAGCTTCAAAATACTAAATTGTGTGTTTTTTTGAGCTAAATCCAATGGTCAAAATAAAAATTAAAAATTTTTTAAATTTACATATGAAAAATGCAAAAAACCCATTTTTGGGGTACAAAACCCCCCAAAACTACCCCTTCCGGTAGGTCGATATGTCTGGTTTTCGAACTCATCCAAATAAACGTAGGATTACACATCTCTACCAAATTTGGTGTCGATCGGACCATTTTTACGAGAGTTATCGTGTCTAGGGACACATACATATATATATATATACATATATATATATATAAAATTTTTAATGACTATTATTTTTGGTCTCTGGGCACCTCAAAACGAAAAAGTAACATGGTCCCGGGCTTAGGTCTTTCCATGAGACCTACGGTAATAGCTTATTCCCTATGGGAAATTCGCTAAAATGTTAGTCTCGGGGAAGATTAAAAACTTAAAAGTGTCTTTAGGCGTATGTATTCCAAAACAAAGATACTACTGTACGCACAAAGGTACATGCAAAAATAAACTTCTTTCCTACGCATTATGAGAATACTCGGTAGAGCACTGGTCCTTGTGCAGAGTTTGAAACAAATTATCTAAAGTGTTGTTACATGATAAGATTGTTATTTCAGGAAAGAACACATAACCAGGCAGACGAAAACAAATGTCTGCTAGCACTTATGTCTTGTGTTGATTCGAAGGAGTACATTTTAAAAAATTCTGTGAAAGTAAAATTGATATGTTGGCTTTAAGTTACAGGGTGTTTATAAAATAATGCCGGGATTTTGAACATGCTCTACTGAAAAAGATTTTAAATGTCCAAATGAAGAGGAATAAAACAATGTTTTTCATCCCATAATACGTTTCAATGTGAGCTCTATACGTTGCTCTACAGCATCCATCAATTGATGGCCAATCTTGCCGATTTGTCGTTTTGCCGATTTCTTGCCAAGTGTTTTGAAAGATCTCGAGATCACTGATGAAATTCGCTCATGACAAAAAAAAAAAAAAATACCCCCGTCGCAGCAGACCTGCGTACTCAGCGAATTTACAAAGAATTATTGTTTCAACATCAAAGAACTTTGTGGCTATCTTATATAATCTTCACAAGGAAATATAATATATTTAATGGCATTACATTTCTGAGTAAATTATTTTTATTTAATAATTTATATATTAATATTTATATTGCAATAAATGACTTTTTTAACAGGAATAAAAGTGCATATCCAAAGCTTCCATTCAAAAGGAATTATTTGTTTACAAATAACAAAACATAAACATTTCAAATTTGACAAATATGCAGAAGACAGCTGATCAGCTGATTAGTAACAGATACTTTATTATCTCCATCTCTCTTGCTCCCATTATACACTTATTTTCCATGAGAATACCATGGGATTTAGCATGTAGATTTGCTGTCATGTGAGTTTTTGATCAAATCTTAATTACTCACCACCTAGTGAAGGTTCATAAAATTTTTATTAAGATATGTTGATAAATAAGCGATATATAACTTTTTAAAGATTTACCCATAAAAATAACATGGGAAACTTGATTTGAATTTTCTCCATAACCAGTTAAGCTATTTTAATGATTCAAAATACTGAATTGTTGGTTTTTTAAACTCTTTTTAATGGTTTTGGTTAATATTCTTGAATTTTGAAAATTGATGTTCAAAAATGCCAAAAACCCATTTTTGACCCCTTTGAAACCCCATAAAACCCCGTTCCCATAACCCGACATTGCTGGTTCGCGAACTCATGAAAATAGACATGGTCTTACACCTTCATACCAAATTTCATCAAAATCGGAAGTCCCCTTCAAAAGTTATCGGTACCACGGACACACGCACACACACACACACACACACACACACACACACATATATATATATATATATATATATATATATATATATATATATATATATATATATATATATATATATATATATATATATATACATATATATGAAAATGAACGAATGGTGTTTTTGGCTTCTGGGGACCTCAAAATGAAAAAATAAAGTGGTCCCGGGCTTAGGTCTTACCATGGCTACTACCGTAATAGCGTATTCCCTATAGGGAAATTCGCTAAAATAAAAAAAAATCAAGTCTTTAATATTTCCTGCATACACAAAGTTCTTTATGTAACCTCAGAAACCAAATCAGGACTCCTGGGAGGCCAGGAAGTAGGCGCATCCTGCGTATAAAAAAAATTGGAAATCTGTTGTTTAGCGAGTCGCGTTTAAGCCCAAATTCAGTGTCAACGTTTGACAATACGACAAAAAACTTACTTGTTTTTACTCTTGATTAATTTTCAAATCAAGTTTAGTTATCTTGAAAATTCTTTCATTAGCGCTCTTTCAAAATTTCTTTGCTTATACCTTTCTGGCTGAAGAACAAAAAATAGTTTAGTTTCACTTATTGATTTTTAGGTTTTTAAGCATTTAAACTCTTTTAAATTTCCTTTGAGTTTTAAAGGAAAACAATATTAGTTAGGCCTAAAGGTGTTTATTTTATTTTTTTATTTTTTTATTTTCAAATGATTATCTTATTATTCAATCAATTTTCAATAACTATATACAATGAATCATCTGTTTGAGTATTTCATTAAACCACATCTACAATATAAGTATCTGTAATGGTTCCTTTTCTATGTATGGTGTTAAGGAAAACCAAATAATTTATGATTAATTTTTACAAAATTACTTGATTTTTTTTGGAGTTAGTTCAAACATAATTCTTGTATACTTATATTTCATATTAAAAAAAAAAAAAAAAAAACTTAAGTTTGATATCAACAATACTTGATATATGAACAATCTAACATGTTATTGTACATCAATATTCATATTATTTATGTCGTGTATTTCGATGAATTATTTAACTTCTTAAAGGTCTTATTATTTTTTCTGTTTATTATTTTTTTTTTATTACTTTTTATTTCGTAACATTGTTTTATTTATCATTCATTTGATCGTGCAAACATTGAATTAATTCGTAACTTTTTTTCATTTTGGACTCCAAATCATTTTATCAAAGACCCTGGCATGCCGGATGGCAAATATTACAATATTCTATTTATGGATAAGGACACATTAGATCTACCTATTATTCAATGTGAAGAATTTCATGACATTCAAACCTATTATTGTAATACTGAAACCCTAGATTATAAGAATCTTATTGAACTTAGGATAATGCATCAAAACATCAGAAGCTATGTAAAAAATTTTGATGAACTTTTAGTTATTCTACAAGAGATTAAATGTAAATTCCATTGCATTATTTTGACTGAAGCGTGGCTTGATAATGACAGTGACCTAATGTCCCTCGAAGGCTATGATATGTTTAGAAGTTACGACAATCGCAATCAAAACGATGGACTCGTTATCTATGTCGATAAATCCTTATCAGCGTCCTGTAAGCAGCTCTCTATCGGTGGGGTCGCAACCGGCCTCTCCTTAACATTATCCTGGGCTGGCGAATCATGCGACATATTATGCGTTTACCGTAGTCCTGCTACATCCTTACCGGTCTTCATCGACGGTCTCAGAGACACAATAATAAATAACATTTCACAGTCACGCCTCAAAATTTTTGCAGGTGACATAAATTGTGATATACTTCAACCTCAGCTAAATTCCCAGGAGGAACGATATTTAGATATTATGAGTGATTTGGGATACGTCTCAGTCATTGATAAAGTTACAAGACCCGCTAGTAAAACATGCATTGATCATTTTTTCATAAAACTACCCCCTAAGATTATGGTTACATCAGCAGTTTTACACACAACAATTACTGACCACTACACTACGTGCCTGGAAATAACTAATATCTTTAAGAATAATAAATTAGTATCAAATTCTGTTTTTAAGAAAACTAATTGGACTGAAATCCGAAATGAACTATCATTCATTGATTGGAGTCAAGTATTAATGTCTGAAAATATTGATTCAGTATCGGACACTTTCAACAAAACACTTTGTTCAACCTTAGAGCGGAACACATTACTCGTAACCAGATCTGCAAAAACGTCGAAGTTAAAACCATGGATAACAAATGGCATTATAAATTCCATTCGTTACCGAGATAAATTGAGTAGACTACTGAAAACTCATCCATTTAATACTAGATTGCGCGCAAGATTTATTAGATACCGGAATACCCTAAAGTCAGTAATTAAAAAGGCAAAATATAGTTTTTACAGAAATAAAATTGACGAGACCCAGGGGGATTCGAGAAAGTTTTGGAATGTTGTGAATGAGGTCGCCGGCCGCCCAACCGGAAAAGATAAATTTCCGGTAGAGGCCTTTTGTGACCATAGCGCCACTGCCTCTCACGAACAGATTAAAACCATCAGCAACAACTTCAATAATTTTTTCGCGTCTGTAGGATCAGATCTGGCTAGTGCGTTGCATGCACGCGGGCCGCCGGAGGTGGACGACGCCGACCACGCCGCGACCTCGGTGTTTACGCTGCGGCCTGTCACTCGTGAGGAGCTTTTTGATGTTGTTAAAAATATAAGGGGAAATTCTGCCCCAGGCTGGGATGGCATACCTGCTAAATTAATTAAAAGTAACATTGACATATTAATTGAACCACTTCTTTTTATAATCAATTTGAGTATTCGAACTGGCAAATTCCCGGTAGTTCCTAAAGTGAAATGTATTTAAGGATTTTTATATAATGTGCCAGTGGTAGCATCAGCTAGATATGATCTCTTTCACCGAACACGGACTCATCGTCTATTCGGGGAAATAATTTCATTGTAATTTGTAATCACTGACTATTGTAATTTGTACTTTTTTGGAAATAAACGAAAAAAAAAAAAATTCATGCATTCTTTTGTAAACCCTCTGTATTCCTATACTTAAGCCATTCAATTATATCTTAACCCTGTCAACCCTGTTTGTTTGCTTTTATTTGATTTCTTTAAAAATTACCGAGGGATATGGTTCTGTAGGCTTACAATATGTAAAGCACGAATAACATATCTCCGTCAATGTATGCTACATGTTTGACGTGGTACAAAGTTGATAAAGTTTCCAGTGGTAGCATCAGCTAGATATGATCTCTTTCACCGAACACGGACTCATCGTCTATTCGGGGAAATAATTTCATTGTAATTTGTAATCACTGACTATTGTAATTTGTACTTTTTTGGAAATAAACGAAAAAAAAAAAAATTCATGCATTCTTTTGTAAACCCTCTGTATTCCTATACTTAAGCCATTCAATTATATCTTAACCCTGTCAACCCTGTTTGTTTGCTTTTATTTGATTTCTTTAAAAATTACCGAGGGATATGGTTCTGTAGGCTTACAATATGTAAAGCACGAATAACATATCTCCGTCAATGTATGCTACATGTTTGACGTGGTACAAAGTTGATAAAGTTTTAACGACGTGCACGGGCCATCAGTCATTATCACTTCCGTGACTTACGTCCACAAATCACACAGTTGCATAACCGATTAACGACTATGTGAAACAATCGGCCAGTTAAGATAGCACCGACTTATGTCACCGATCTCAACGTTTGATTGCTTCAACCTCATTTTAGCGAATTTCCCTATAGGGAATACGCTATTACGGTAGTAGCCATGGTAAGACCTAAGCCCGGGACCACTTTACTTTTTCATTTTGAGGTCCCCAGAAGCCAAAAACACCATTCGTTCATTTTCATATATATGTATATATATATCTATATATATATATGTGTCCGTGGTACTGATAACTTTTGAAGGGGACCTCCGATTTTGATGAAATTTGGTATGGAGGTGTAAGACCAGGTCTATTTTCATGAGTTCGCGAACCAGCATTGTCGGGTTATGGGAACGGGGTTTTATGGGGTTTCAAAGGGGTCAAAAATGGGTTTTTGGCATTTTTGGACCTTAATTTTTAAAATTCATCAATTTTAACTGAAACCATTTAAAAGAGCTTAAAAAAACAAACAATTTGGTATTTTGAATTTTTATCATAACATAACTGGTTACGGGGCAAATCCAAAAATGTGTTTTCCATGTTATTCTTATGGGAAATCAAGAAAACCCTCTATCTTGCTTATTTATTGACATAACTTAATCAAATTTCGTATGTACATTATCTATATAAGGTTTAACTTATACTTGCTTACAAAACCCATATGGCGGCAAACCTACATACTCACCCCCTTGGGGTTTATGGGGAAAATAAAAAAATTGCCAGAGTTTGATACAATTTTGTGTTTACATTCACCAATTATTGATAAACTTAGATTTTCTAACAACACCCAATGGCAGAAAACCTAGATACTCGATCCTATGGTGTTTTATGGGGAAAGTAAATAATCTGAAATTCCATTGGAAATTCGCTGAGTACGCAGGTCTGCTGCGACGGGGGTATTGAAGTTTTCAATGTGAAGGGAAATGTGTTAATGTATTTACAAACACAACAATGTAAAATTTTCATTTACCTCAAATTTTCTAGCTATTTTGTAATTAATCGTGTCGTTAACGATTGCAGACTGTTTACACACTGATTAGTAATTATTTAAACTGTGTAAGCCTAACACTGAAAACGTACTCTTAACTTGTACAATATACAATAAAAAATACCCGCTGTTGCAGCAGTCCTGCGTACTCAGCGAATTCCCATTTCTCAGCGGGATTTCCGCAATTCACTATTAACACAAAAAACATTAAAATTGCCCCATAAACACCATTGGTGTTGTATGCAGGTTTGCCCCGATATGCGTTTAATAAGTAAATATAAGGTAGTCCCTACCTAGTGAACGTACATACAAAATTTTATCATGTTCTGGTATTTTTTAATTTTACCCATAAACACCTTGCGGGTGAGTCCGTAGGTTTACCGCCAAATGGGTTTGGTAAGCTAATATAAATTAAGCTCTTCGTAGTGAATCAAAAACCAAATTTTATCAATCTAGGTCAATAAATAAGCAAGATATAGGTGTTTCTTGATTCCCCATAAGAATAACATTCAAAGATATTTTTTTCATAACCATTTAAGCTAATTTAAAATTCAAAATACTAAATTGTTTAAGCCCTTTTAAATGTATTTGTATTAAAATTGTTAAATAAAAAAAATTTATAAAAGTCCAAATTTAATTTTGACCCTTTCGAAACCTCATAAAATCCCGTAACCCAATTATGTTGGTTCGCGAACTCATGAAAATATACCTAGTCATACAAAAATGAAAAAGTAACATGGTCCCGGGCTTAGGTCTTACCATGGCTACTACCTTAATAGCGTATTCCATATAAGAAAATTCGCTAATAATGTAACAACGTGATGCATCTTACAAATGCAACAAGCTTTATTGGGGAATCGATTTGCACCGCTTGTAGAAATGGATTCCCTCAAAACAACAAGAGGTTGTATATTAGAAGCTCCGTCAAAAGCTGTGCAGATAAGGGTATTTATGGAATCTCCATTAATAGGGATTTCAATACAGTGTACAGGGATTTCAATAATTGTAGTGTCTGTTGTAGTTGATCTAATCGTGATAGATAGTCAGTGGTAATGAATCGTTTTTACTTTAAAATGTAAAGTAGATATTGTTGTATTTTTAGCTTTTCTTTCAGGTTTCCCCTATCAAACACAAATTAAAAACCATCTCACTTTTTGAAAACAAAACCGTCGGGTCGTGAATCCGCATCCGCTCTGGATGAACATGCTCACTGAACTTTGTTTGTTTGATGGTATTTATTACTAAAAGGCTAATAATTGTTCGTTCAAAATGTTTCTTGGATTTTCCCCGCGAATGTTTAGCCACTGTGGACGCGGTATACAGAATCGACCTTTATAATTTGTTAATGTCAATGTATGGCAGAAATTTGTAACACATTAATTGGTGTAAATTCTTTTTTTATCGATTCTATGAAATATTTAATTTCTGCATGACGCGAAGGTTGAAGTGATTGTCAACAGCCCAATATGGAAAGGAAAGAGATCGCAGTCACTCCCTCAATGATAAAATTGGGTAGGAGGAGGCTTTAAATTATTTTGCAAAACATATGGAAGATGGCTAAGACAAAAACTATTGATAACGAACTAAAATTACGGAATAATAATAATTTAAACAGTGAAACATAAATTCGTTAAAAAGTGGGATAAAGGGATAGAGCGGTCATTTTGCCTGCGCGCGCAGTTTAGTGGCCGTTGCGGAAACTATCTGAATACGTTTCGCATTGGTCACAACCAAACTATCACTGTGATCGTTGATCACAATAACACTGAGGGCGAGAAACGATATCCAGTATTCGGTGAAAAGACTGTGGCTAAAGAAACACTGCTGCACATCAGCAAGTGTGAGACCCAAAAGACTCAGGCAGATGATAATGAGGGAGGAGATTAGGCCGCGGAAAGTAGGACTTTTAATCATGCTATTTTTTGACTACGTTCATAGCATGTATCAGAGGCTACCGATAGAGGCTGTCAGTATCGGGGGTCTCGTAGATTAAAAATTCATCGTGAAAGGCTTCACCTTCTCCCATTTTGCGCCTTTATTGAAAGTCCGATAAAGGTGGGAGGGGTTTTTTTATGAAATATTAACTTGGGCTTTTACACTTGGGCTTTGTTATTCGCATTTTGATTTTGTATATATATTTTGAATCCATATAAAGCTTTGATGGTCTAAAGTTGATCTAAAGTCGATCAACTTTGAATCATTATAGCTTAATATGGATTCAAAATATAAAATATTAAAAAAGCAAATAAAATAGCTCATGTCTTGATCTTTCATTTTAAACTTTATCGTACTCAAAATAAAGGCGCCAAAACGGGAGCCGGTGAAGCACTGCATGACGTTCTAAGAGGGGCCCTTTAGCCCCCTCTTAATTTCTCTGCTTGCCAATAATGAATCAACTTATACGTCAAAATGTTGTAGTGTATAATGAATTCATTGAGAGCGTAAACAATTTTACACCACAGAAAAATATATGGATAGTGAAAGCACAATCCCCACAAAGAAATTCTGATTTCAGAGTACTGAAATCCCCCCTCCCATCCGCATCACTACAACTTCATTCCGTCAACACAATAACCGATTAAAAAACTAAAACATTGTCTCAGTCAAGAAAAAGATAAGATAAATATTCTGTCGGGAAAACAGTCGCCCTTGCTTTGGTCACGTGGTCGATAACGATAGCGTTCGCCGCTCAACGAGCCTCGTATACACACTCACACTCACACTAACGCACGCACAGTCCAACTTATTCACCACACAAAGACCTCGATTAGTAAGCACGGCCCTTTGTTAATCAGTCAAGTTCGTAGCACACCTGCTCCACTGACCTTCAGCTTCAATACCGCACGTGCTCTAGGCCTATGCATGATGTCTCAGTCACACTTTAAACAAAGATAAAGGATGCCAACCTTTACTTTTGTGATACCAACCAATATTTGACGTACACTTTGTGGCTACGTTCTTGTATACCCACTGTGTATTTTCTGTATCTGCTTTATAATTTATATGATTTTCTTTCATTAATTCTTCAAGACTTTTCGGAATAATATCTACATAGTAGACAATACAACGATACAATACTACAGTATATACATCTTGTTAGGCTTGGCCTCGAGTGTTGAAATTCTATAAGAACTGTAGCCTATTTGTGTTTTTGCAACACAAAACTTCGTCTAAGGGATTTGTATTCAAGGGCTTTGTGAAACTTCAAAATTTGCTTACCTGTCACTTTTATGGGTGTTAGGATGAGCACACAATTACCTTTACCTTTACCTATGACGTCGTCTTGTAGACCCTCTTCACCGGGCATAAGACCAGTCTTGTGTTCTTCGACTCCAACAGGAGTCATGTCAAGGGAGTATTAGGGATTGCAGGAGAGAAGAAGGTTAAATGGATAAGAAAAGAAACCCATGATGGGTAATAGGAATTTACCCTGTAATGAAATTCGGGATTACGTACGAATTCATTAAGTGGAAGTTCACGTGAAATTCATTAAGTGGAGTGAAAGAATGTCTGATAAACTAGTTAAATAGACCTACTTTATTTAATTAAAAACCACACAAAATTTGCAACACGTTATTTTATTTATCGTACTGCAAGTACGATAAAGGCACACGACCTGCCTCCCCTCCCCTACTTGACCGTGAACCTCCACTAGTCTAGGCACGTTGCCAGAGTGTGGTTGTGCAGTGTGGTGTGGAGGAGAGCAGGCCGGCCAGATCAGTGTCCATGTCCATGTCCAGCCAACGAGCCTCCAAGGTCCTGAGTCACGTGACCGGCCACGGGTCTATCTGACGTCACAGATCACTACCGACAATAGCTGAACTGCCTAGTGCTGCCAGCACTGTGTAGTAAGCATTGTTGTACGGCCGTCAAGCTGCGAGAGTGATTAAAACGGCACCTTTGTAACGTAGGATCAAGATGCTTGCAATACAAGTGTAAAGGTGTCTTAGGTTGAAAATGCGATAGGTAACTTATTTAAGTCAATCCAAAATCCAAACAAAGTGGCCCTTGTATTACATTCATGCTCATGCTGCTATTACGCTGCTGGTAAAACGACAACGGGTCGTCAGGGCAAATTTGTACCCCCCGTAAATATACTTATTACACCCCAACGGGAGCAGGTCAAAAACCGACCCGTTGTCGTACAATAAGCTGGCACAATTGGAGCCATTTCCGTGTCATACGTCCATTTGAGGTCGGATGGGAAACATTGACATTGATTTTTTTTACTGTTTATTTGTTTTTAAAATCAAATAAGACATTTAAAATTAAGTTAAAAGTTTTCTTGTAACTCTTCATTTGCCATCCCCGATTGCTGTTTCAAACCATGCGATGCATTACGACTATCAGCCCTAACTCCTGTTCTGTACATGAGCTAGCACAATTGGAACCATTTCCGGCTCAGCCGTCCATTTGAGGTTGGGAATGAAAATGTACAACAAAATATTTAACGTAAACTTAATTCCGCAAGCCCGACCTCAAATGGACATCCTAGCCAGAAATGGCAGGCAGTCAAACTTTACATTAAAATCACATTACCAGAATTTCAAAATTAAAATCGAGGCCGGAGAGGTCCCTTTGGGGTTTTTACCACTATTTTCGATGTTAAGTTGAAAATATTAAAGCTAAGTATATTTAAATTGTGTGATAATTAATTAAACAAATTCTGTATACTTATGTTCACCATTTATGGTAGGTATTGGAGATGTAAAGGCTCGTTTACACTGGAGTTGCAAACACGTGATGACAACAAAATATTGCCGATATTTGTTGCGTAAATGAAAACAGCTCTAATTTTGTCAACAAAAATACAAGTTGCAACAAAAGTACAGTTGTCTGCATCAAAATTTTTGTTTTCACTCTCGTTAGAAAAAAACGGTAACAAAGTGTTGCAGACAAAAACTTGCAGACTATTGTCTGCAGCTCTAGTGTAAACGTGTCTTTTATACAGGTACCAAAGAATCTAAAAATATATATCTAAAAATTATAACTTAATGTCGGACAGGATAAGCTTAACAATGTTTAGATGAATGCCAACCCTGGTACACATCTCCAGCTTCCTTGGTACACATAAATTAACAGGTTAAGGCCCCGACTATACGGGCGACTTTGTCACTGACGTCTATTTCCCTCAGTACTCAATTAGGGGCGGGGGCAGATCAGACAGTGTTACCAACACTATCATTGCTAGTATCAGCTAGCATTGCCCGAGTGTCCCTTCCGTGCGCGGTATTTGCAGTGTTGGCAACACTGTCTGATCTGCCCCCGCCCCTCATTGAGTACTGAGGGAAATAGACGTCAGTGACTAAGTCGCGGCGACAAAGTCGCCCGTATAGTCGGGGCCTTATAGTTAATTGCTACAATGGAAAAAATATGTTTACACTGTAGCACGCGTGGATCATGCTTTTGACAGTTGAGTCAGCTGTTTTTAGCAACTCTTTAGTTTTTATTTTAAGATCCAAAAGATCAACATTAAAACTTTTAAGATTTCAATTCAAGATTATAACAAAATAAGTTTGAAAAAAATAGCTCTAGCGTTTCGAGATCCGTGTTCATACCATAGAACTATTCAACTATTGGTTCATTTACATACACTCAAACAAATATATACCTTACTCGTACTAGAGTATAGGATTTTGACCATTGAATGATGTCTAGTCAGTTTTATTTTACACTGATCTCGGGGGGAGGGGGGGGGGCTATAATTCCGATTCTCGCCAAAAAGTTGACCGCTGTGCGCAATGGGAGTACGGCCTCTCGACGGGATATCTATTTGAGGTTGGCAGCATCTTTCGCCTTACTTTTCCTCGTCCAAATAGACTATTATTGGTCTGTGCGTGGATTGTATTAGACAAAGTAAGGGGGTGTCGGGGTGTCAGCCACTTCAGAACAGGCGAATGGTAGGCCCATTGAAAAAAAAACTTGCTGGAAGAATCCGCCATTGAAGTACGGCGCACTATACACTGCGCCACCAACTCGTCCATGTTTACTCTTTACTCTAAGGTGTTTGATAACAATTTAATTTTTTAAGGCAGTAAATTACACTATGATAATTGCTAAAAAAATTAAATCAAGAATAATGTTTCTTTTTTATTTCCAAATTTCCACAGCAGGATTATTTGAACACCTTTCCCTCATCGGGCGTTCCAGATTCCTTTAATCGCAATTGGTATGGTTCGTTTTTACTCAACCAAAATATTGCAACAGCCTAATAATCTGAATTACATGAGTCGCATCCACACCGCTACCACTGTTGCCTGAACAGTGGGATTTACTCTCCCCCCCTCCCCTAACTCTGCCGTTACGTCCTAGCAGCGGTCTGGTCGGGGCTTCAGGGTCAAGGCCCACCAGTTATGTCACCAAATTAGATTTATTTACTAAAATATATTTCAACATGACACAACCACTTTACAGAATTGTGTAAACTCAGCTACGTAGAAAGGAATGAAAATAATACCATGTAAAATCGGGTCGCCTGAAAACGGGCGATTGACACTTAAAGGGTTAACTAGGCTACTATTTTACATTGAAAGGTGCATTGGTATAGCCTATACAGTATTTTTCATGTTTAATATAATGTATAGGCTAATTCAATCTCGAACGATCCCTAAATTACTGAGAAATAGTCAAAACCCAAAGCTCAGCTAACTCTACGATAATTTGTTAATTAAGAATTTTGTAATATTTTGTTAAATTTGAATCAATTTCATGTTCACGTTGCCAACTCAGTTAAATCATAAAAATGTTGTCACGGTAAAGGTTTAATTTATTCGTTCACAACCGATCTGAAAATAACTTTCAGATAATTTTCAGAGTTATGCATATTTTTTTACGATTTAATCATACGTGTAGTGAAAAGTAAAAACTGTTTATATTTAGACTAGAACTAGAGATCGCCTCCTGATCGAAATTAGATCAAAATTTCAGTTGATCTAGACCCAAGAAGTTTAAAAACATTTTAGTACTGAAACATTATGTTCTTCCTGTTTTTCTAGCAGTTGTTTTTACAACTGCTGTCTAATGATTCAATTAATTATCCTTCCTCCATAAGATTAACATTGGAACTTTGAAAGCCTGTGGGGCGTAGCCCTTGAGTCCGATCTGAATTAGAATGGAATTGTGCTCATCTACAGGACTATCTTTCTATCGGATTTCTCCTACGATGCACACGAACTGAGAAAAAAGAAGGAAACGAAACATGCTTGCCTATTAGCGAATTTTCCTTCAGGGAATACGCTATTACGGTAGTAGTCACGGTAAGACCTAAGCCCGGGACCACGATACTTTTTCGTTTTGAGGTCCCTAGAAGCCAAAAACACCGTTCGTTCAAATTGAGATATATGTATATATATATATCCGTGAACACGATAACTTTTAATAGGAACCTCCGATTTTTATGAAATTTGGTACAGGGGTGTAAGCCAGCGTCTACTAGGTTGAGTTCGCGAACCATAGGAACGGGGTTTTATGGTGTTTCAAAAGGGTTAAAAATGGGTTTTTGGCTTTTTTACTTTTATTTAGAAGATTCAACAATTTTAACTTAAACAATTTAAAAGAGCTTAAAAAACAAACAATCTACTATCTTGAACTTTTTACCTAGCTTAAATGGTTATGGAGAAAATCCAAAAAGTATGTTTTCTATGTTATTCTTATGGGAAATCAACAAGACCTTCTATCTTGCTTATTTATTGACATATCTTGAAAAAATTTGGTATGTACATTCATTAGGAAGCGTTTAACTTATATTTGCTTAGAAAACCCATATGGCGGCAAACCTACGTACTCATCCCTATAGGGTTTATGGACAAAATAAAAAAGAACACCATAGCCTTATAAAATTTGGTAGGCCTATGTAAAATCACTAGGTAGGGTTTAACTTATATTTACCAACAAAACCCATATGGTGGCAAACGTACATACTCTCATCCCCATGGATTTTATGGGGAAATAGAAAATATACCAAAATTCCATTGGAAATTCGCTGAGTACGCAGGTCTGCTGCGACGGGGGTATTAATATATAGATTGGCTTCAATAAAAATATCATCGTCTGTAAATATTTATGTTGCCATTTTATATTGTTATGATTTTGTGTCGTCTCAGTTATTTTTATATGTTTCATTCCTAATAAAGTGAATTAGTAGAAAATTTAAAATAATTGTATAAAAATTTTATGAGTGATAGTGACGAGAACAGCAGTGTTTTATTATTATTCATTCCACCTACAATACAGTGAAGCATAATAGATCGTGTAATATACTTCGATAAGCGAGTAGAGAAGAGAGTAACTTAGAGAACTTTAGGTTTTCTTTTCTGTGGTGTAACTTAAAGTGGTACAAGTGGGTTGGGTTGAACGAAGCCTTGCGGCCCCTTTCAATGTAGCGCGAAGCGGCGGGCGGCCAGAGTCCAAAACAACAGTTGTTGCTGGGCCTGCATTCTCCCACCACTCCCGCTCTCACGACGCGGGAAGAGGCGCTCTTATGGAAGAAACTGCCTTTCGTGCTCTTAGCGCTCGCATATTATGTGGACATAATAATTTTTAGCGAATTTCCCCTTAGGGAATACGTTATTGGTGGTATTAGGGAATACGTTATTGGTGGTATTAGGGAATACGTTATTGGTGGTATTTTTTTTTTTTTTTTTTTTTTTTTTTTTTTTTTTTTTTTTTGAGGGAGAGGCGGAAAAATGCATTACGCACACAGGTGGCCAGCCTGTAGTGTGGGGCTCCCCTAAAAACGAGTTTACCCACTAAAAAACCTCCTCTACTCTTTAGGAATCTAACCTGGAATTGTTTGTCACATTACGTCAGGCTAGGCCTAAATTTGGCTTACGCCCGTGGGGCTCGCTCCTTATCCAGCCGCTCGATCAAGGGATCTGGGCCACTTCGCGGTCCAGATCGGTTTTCTTTTCCAGGAGGATGCCCCGGACGAACTGTGACAAACAATCCCAGTTGCCCTCATCCTCCAAAATCTTTTGGCAGACCGAGTCCACCGAAAATGCACCAAAGATTTGTGTGGCCTCCAGGCGGGGCCCTTCCCAACGGGGACAGCGGAAGAATGTGTGTTCCGCATCGTCGGGAACACCCGGGCAATAAATGCAGTCCGGTGAACCGGTCTTTCCCATACGGTTCAGGTACGACCGAAAATAGCCGTGACCTGTCAAAAATTGGGTCAGGTAGTAGTCCACCTCCCCATGCCGCCGTTCCACCCATGGTTGTACCTGCTTGATAAGTCGCGCAGTCCATCGTCCTCGGGTGTCGTGCTCCCAGCTGTGTTGCCACTGCTGGAAGGTTCGGGAGCGCTCTTCTGTTCTTGCCGTGTCCTTGCCGATCTCGCCTTGTCTCTGATAAATCGCTTTCCTCTCCCCTGCCAAGAGCTTGACAGGGATGACTCCGGCGACCACCAGGACGGCAGGCTCGGACACTGTCCGGTAGGCGGAACACACCCGGAGCGCAGCTTGACGCTGAACCCGGGCGAGTCGCAACCTGTAGCACTCCTTATCTAGAGCGCCTGCCCACACCTCTGCCCCGTAAAGAAGCACGGACTGGACCGCGGACATCAACAGACGTCTTCTGCTGGATCGGGGACCCCCGACATTGGCCATCAGCCTACTAAGGTAAGTCACTACCTTAGCGGCCTTGTCCGCCGTACGGAAGATCTGATCCCTCCAGCTTAACTTGGTGTCCACCATAACCCCGAGGTATTTGGCGGCACGAGTTGATGTGACCACCTCCCTTCCCACTCGAAACGGGACGACGGTGTCGATCCTCTTCTTCGTAAGAATCACGATCTCCGTCTTACTGAGAGCAAGTGAGAGACCGTGATCGGACATCCAGTTGTTGACCACCCGCATAACTCTGTTCAACTTCAGTTGGGCCAGCTCAACGTTGCGTGCAGCAATGAGAGCTGCGACGTCATCGGCGTACCCAACCAAAGTGGTTTCCTCAGGCATCTCGGACCTCAGGAGGCTGTACGCAGGTCTGCTGCGACGGGGGTATTAATATATAGATTGGCTTCAATAAAAATATCATCGTCTGTAAATATTTATGTTGCCATTTTATATTGTTATGATTTTGTGTCGTCTCAGTTATTTTTATATGTTTCATTCCTAATAAAGTGAATTAGTAGAAAATTTAAAATAATTGTATAAAAATTTTATGAGTGATAGTGACGAGAACAGCAGTGTTTTATTATTATTCATTCCACCTACAATACAGTGAAGCATAATAGATCGTGTAATATACTTCGATAAGCGAGTAGAGAAGAGAGTAACTTAGAGAACTTTAGGTTTTCTTTTCTGTGGTGTAACTTAAAGTGGTACAAGTGGGTTGGGTTGAACGAAGCCTTGCGGCCCCTTTCAATGTAGCGCGAAGCGGCGGGCGGCCAGAGTCCAAAACAACAGTTGTTGCTGGGCCTGCATTCTCCCACCACTCCCGCTCTCACGACGCGGGAAGAGGCGCTCTTATGGAAGAAACTGCCTTTCGTGCTCTTAGCGCTCGCATATTATGTGGACATAATAATTTTTAGCGAATTTCCCCTTAGGGAATACGTTATTGGTGGTATTAGGGAATACGTTATTGGTGGTATTAGGGAATACGTTATTGGTGGTATTAGGGAATACGTTATTGGTGGTATTAGGGAATACGTTATTGGTGGTATTAGGGAATACGTTATTGGTGGTATTAGGGAATACGTTATTGGTGGTATTAGGGAATACGTTATTGGTGGTATTAGGGAATACGTTATTGGTGGTATTAGGGAATACGTTATTGGTGGTATTAGGGAATACGTTATTGGTGGTATTAGGGAATACGTTATTGGTGGTATTAGGGAATACGTTATTGGTGGTATTAGGGAATACGTTATTGGTGGTATTAGGGAATACGTTATTGGTGGTATTAGGGAATACGTTATTGGTGGTATTAGGGAATACGTTATTGGTGGTATTAGGGAATACGTTATTGGTGGTATTAGGGAATACGTTATTGGTGGTATTAGGGAATACGTTATTGGTGGTATTAGGGAATACGTTATTGGTGGTATCATTGTTTTCCTTTTTCTAGCCCTATCGGGAAATGTAAATTTCAGCTCCCTTGTGTTCTATACCCATTCGTTAAGTTTGCGATTAAACCAACAGAAGATATAGGTAGTTAAATGTATGATAGTTTATGTTTGCTTTTACAAATATTTTATTTTTCACTATTTTACTTGGTGGAATTCTCCATGAATTATTACATTTGTAACTTTCCAGTTTAAAAGTCGGCCATAGAGAATATTTAATATCATTTATGTACTGTCTAAAACAATTAATATAATAATTAAAGTTAATTAAAAAGGTCAATAATTACTGCGTATGCAATCTGATTGCTATTTATGGGGATTTTTGTTCAATGATAATACTGTACAGTAGGTACAATGATTAATCAAACTTAATTTTAACTTAAATAGGCTATTTAGGTAGGCTAAGCGATTTAAACATTGTTGTTCCTTGCTAACAAAGTGAAGGATAATTATCTATGATTGTGTGGTAATGTATTCGGCTAAATTGTTTCTGATGCATTTAATCATTTTTAATAAACGATGCAATGCACGGGACTGGCGCGCGCCGTGTAGGACGTTTACGATTACGGTGCGTCTCACAACAGAGCGTGCAGGCCCTCCGGGTAAAACTATATCTCTCTTGGGCTCAGTTTGAAGTGTTCATGAAATAAACGACAAAATATTTATTTCCAGTCATTGTTGGTAGCCTGAGTTTTAATTAGACGAAGACAGATATAATTATAATTAATTATAAATGTAACACGAATCTATATATAAAACATTGATTGTGCGAGTTGCATATAGCTGTACCTCTTGGCTGTTCCCCGCCCACTGGATGGTGGTTTAATGTTCTAATTTCAATCCGCTCCGATCCAGACTGGCGATGCATGTCTCGCTCGCCGGCTATTTTCAGTCCCTACATTGCTTTCCGCAATTGCCGTTACGGTATGAAGCTCGCAGGAATTTAAGCTACGTATAAATTCGTGGTTAACTACTTTTCTTTGTCAATACACATTTTTACTGTACTACTAACATACTACTAACACACTGCACTAGCGATAATTCTCTCAAATGACAATTTGACAATGCAAATTTTTCAATAAAGCCCATTTAGATGAAGAAAGGAACCGAGCCAAAAAAGCGAAAGCTTATTTATAAATATTTTATCGTGAAAGATGTGTACAAACTAGCTTTAGAATCGTAATTTTTAAAATTGTGTTGAATAATAAAGGTTGAATAATTGTGTTGAATAATTCATGGAAAAAACTAGTCAACACTAAAAAACAAGTAAAGCTTTCTTCCAAAAACTATCTAATAATAAACCAGATCTGAAATTTTTAATAGGCTCATAATGTATTAAAAAATTTGTTTATTTTCCTCAATCAGCATAAGTTTTTTGTGATAGGCGAATCCAAACCAATAATTTTACTTTTCATCATACCATTGCGATAAACGTTGTTTTCGGAACGGTCAGCTGTGATCGAAACTAGTTGATTCCCGGTGGGTTGGATAAACGTGTTGGTAAACAAAGTTTTCGGGACTAGTCCTCGAAACAATGGTTTTTGGGACTAGGCCGGAAAAAAAACTTCCAATGTTTGACACCACTAGCGCTGCTATTCTGCTTACAGTAACTTAAAACCTCGTTGACTCCAATGGTTGGGTTCACGTTCATCCACCGCTTCCACCGCAACCGGGATTTTGATAATCACGTGACAAATCCCAATGGTCACGTGATAAATCCCGGTGGATCCTAGTGACGTCATTTTGCTGCCGTCTTATGAACCCACCGGGATTTTGATTGTTGACGTTCACGTGCCTTTTTTGCTAACCGCAAAACAAATCCACCGAATCCCGGTTGCGGTGGATGTAACGTGAACCCGACCAGTATATAAATGTCAAACAGATGATTGTTTAGTTGTAAATAGTTCAAATACAAGATAAACAAATAACAACGTAAGAGGGGGTATATAGGTTAAAATTTATTAATTTTTATCCAAACTGTATATTTATTAAAGGTGGTATGATGAAAAGTACTGTTCGTAACTCGTCCGAAAGTGGTATGTCGGTGCTCGATCAAATTCAAGTACTCGGCTTCGCCTCGTACTTGAAACTCGATCTTGCACCGATAACGACCACTTTCCGGACTAGTGACGAAATATACTATAGCAGAACGATTTATAAGAATAAAACAATTTATATTGAACAGTCCTACCAGATGTTGCCAGGGCGGTACCAACTGATTATTGATAATGTTTGTGTTTTCAAATGTTACAAATCAAATGTTGGTTTTATTCCCTGCAATGTCTTTCAACTGACCAGAGAGTGAAATATTGAATTCTGCCAGCAGAACCTCAGTAGTTCAAAATTTAAGCCACTGTAAAGTACATCGAATGTTCGAATCAGTGGATGGCAAGAATATTACACCGATCCCTCGCGTTTCGAACTGTCCAAGTGCCACTTTAATGTAAAGTTGTACTCGAAACGCACGACTATTTCACACTTCCTCTCTCCCATCTCATACAGAATCGATTAAACTTTCACTGTGTCGATGTCGATATTAATCATTACTGTTTCTGTGGACGGATCATTAACCACGTCGAGGACTCAGATTTGCCGTTGCTTTCCTCGTGTTACGAGGCTCTTATGTGGTTTCCGCGGTTACTCGCTAATCCGTGTGGTTTGTGGTGTGCGGACCGCAAGCGGGTTTCGGTTGTTTTCGTTACACAGCATCTCCTAAGTATCGTATCCTCTGAACTCTCGGACTGAAATCTGCTGCGAAACACTGTCAAACTTAATTTGATTATGTTTAGTTACTTTCCAATAAAACTTACTGTATTGTAATTTGTTCACTTGCATGTCACATATTTCATTTCGCATGTACTAGGTTAAGAGTTATATTTACTGTATGCATTTGTTAATGTCATCTCAAATAAAAGTAAAATGTAACAAAGTTTGAAATTGTTTTACTTTTATGAAGACAGTTATTTAATGAAAACGGTTTGTATAGTTAAGTAATTCAATGGCAGTTTATCAGTAATGCAGTTTCGATCCGGTAAAGGTAATCTTCACGAGTTAAAGTTTTCATTCGAAACGGACAAGAGATCTGAACCTTTGAACCTGCTACCGTGCTACCCCTGTTAAAGATCCCCGCTGCTGGATCGAAACTGCATTACTGTATTGCTAAAATACCATTGGACCACTTGACAGGTTGCTAGGAAGGTATACAAGCCATTTCATTTCAACTATGAAGTCCTGTACATTTTATTTGACTGTATACTGTACTTTTATTACTTTCCATGACTCATATTGTGATATGTTTGCATGTGACATAAAGTGTCAAATGAACTCTGTCACCATATAGCCCTATTCTTACTAACCTTTAAGAGATTTTTTCCTTTATTTCTATATAAATTTGATAGATGTTAGCTTAAATGTAAATGATTTAATTAATAAATATGTCGATTTTTCAGCAGCAGAGTGACAATGCAAGTGGCGGAGCCCGCATGTGACAAGTCCTCCCCCTCCCCTACCCTCAGCCTCAAGTACTACCACCTGTCTGTCATGTAAGTACAGTACATTAATAGTAGAGGTTTATTCAGGCTTTACAGACGAAGAACCGTTGCTGTAATCAATTTCTTTTGCAAAATATGTAAACAAATCGTTTTAAATTTCCCAAAGGATTTTGTTAGTTCTTCCGTCATTAATCTGTCCGTGTTGTGTTCTTATGTTTAAGCTATTGTTTAATTAATCGGTAACAATCTTCACAAGAGGACAAACCTTCGCATTAGCAGAGTGGGGGAAATTCGTCCAGCAACACCGACGAGTGCGTGTGAAATATATAGGAGGCTGAAATTTCAAGCGCTTGAGAGCGTCGTAGGCAGGCATAGGCCTATCTGTTGGGGTAGTGGCGAGCGTTTCCAGATCCGCCAGAGTAAATTCACTGCGTCTACCGTCTCATGTAGCCTACCTTAAATTATCGTATTTCAGGCGAATTTATCGTAGGACCTTATTTGGCTAGTTGGTGTTTCAAAAGAGGTGGATAGTATCATAAACAAATAATATTTAACTAAAAATTCAACAAAAAACTAAAACCTCAGAATATTTAAATATACTGTAAACATCAAAATCGAAATGGCAATGTAATTGAATTTTTTACCTCTATGGAACATAGAGTATAAAATTCTTTTAGACCGACTTTAAATTTCTCTTAGGCAAATTCTCTAGCCAAAAGGCTTTTTTATTCCTAATTTGATTTCAATGAAATTCTCAGGTTAGATTTTAAGTATTTTAAACTAGGTAATAAACTATAATCGAGCAATTATTTTCAAGTATTAAAAAAGCTTATTTTCCGGAATTTTTGACAGAACTTTAGTTGTTTAGGCTACATGGTTTGACTAATGTAGTTGCTATGATCAGTTTATTTTCCCCCATCGCAGCTGAGTTGTCGATGTATGCTGAAAACAACATAACATAACCTTTTCTTGTTTATATTTGCTCGCCGTTATGTTACGTTTTTAAATAAAATTTAATTGATATTTTGACAGACATATTTGTTAAATTAAATAGATCAACACTGATGTTTACTTATTGAAGTTATAAATTATAGTCTACCAAAAGATAGGCATGTTGATGTGGAATGAATTGGTGTCGTACGGAATTATGCGATTAACTAATTTATGGGATACAACTAATATCTATTTGGGAGAAAGATTTAAATTGAACAACTAATTAGAATGTGTTGTGCCATTGTAGCCTATGTCTCAGGTAACAAAATATGCATTAAGTGTTAAGTAAGCGTAATTCTACAATACTTACATTACTTGATTTTTATTAATTTGCAATCATGGATTTTAAATTGCATTGTTTTTTCGCTCTACAATCTATTTTTCTTTAATTTATAAGCATAATTATTATTAAGTTACTTGCTTATTTTGAGGTCTTAGCTAAAATCATAGTTTGTATGTATTTATTTGTAGGCTAGGCCTAGGATGTACGCCGGTTGACTTCGGACGGTTAGATGACGTTCCACTCTTCACATTCGAGGAGATGGAAACCTCCGTTCTCTCCCTAAAGAGCAACAAGGCTCCTGACCCGGACGGATTCCCAGCGAGGCTTTAAAGAAAGTATTTTCAATTAATGCTGACTTGTTGAGAATATGTACAACGCCTGTTTGGTAGAAGGGGTGTTTCAGGCTCCCTGGAAAACCACCAGACTTGTACTCATCAGCAAGGGCAAAGGTGATCCCGAGCTGCCGTCGTCCCACAGGCCTTTTTGCATGTTGGACACGGCTGGGAAGCTGTCCAAGAAGCTGATCCGTTCCCGCCTGACGTCTGCCGTGGAAGCTGCCTGGTACTTATGCCTCCGTCAGTACGGCTTCAGAAAGGGACGGTCAACGATTGACGCTATCACCGAAGTCCAGAGAGCTGTGAAGAGAGCCGAGAGCCACAACCATTTCTCTCGCTGAGTAGTGCTTCTTGTTACGCTTATGTCAAGAATGCCTTTAACTCGGCGAGGTGGGTCGATATGCTGGATGCGCTTCGCAACACCTTTCGCGTTCCTGCATATCTGTTGCGACTCATCTTGTTGCGGATTATTTCCGCTCCCGAAGCCTGATTTACGACACAAGGGACGGAACGTGGACGATGGAAGTCACTTCTGGTGCCGCGCAAGATTCAATACTCGGCCAGGATCTCTGGAACGTCAGGGCCGGCTCTACCATATAGGCGAACTAGGCGACCGCCTAGGGCGCCGGGGCCCATGGGGCGCCATCGCGGCGGAGACGAACTGCAGTAAAGTATCCTTAATCAGCGATAAAGAGAGCCCTTGATTGGCGGTAAAGTGCGCCCCCGATTCCTGGTAAAGAGCGCCCTCAAAAGATAGTTGATAGCCTCTTGATCAGCTGTAAAAAGCGCCCTAATAGTAATAATTAAACCGGCGCGAGACAGCACCTCTGACAGGCAAAATACACCTGATGAGATGTGAATTGCGGCTATAAACGATTGTTAAAAGCTCCCGTAATTAACGGTAAATAGCGCCCCTAATCGGAGTTAAATTGCGCCCCCAACCGCTGGTAAAAAGCGTCCTTGAACTATGATAAATATCACCCCTGTTCAGCTGTCAAGAGCGCCCTGACTGGAGGTAAATATAACCCCTGGCCAGTTAAAAAAGCACCTTTGATCAACGGTAAAGAGTGTGCCTGACCAGGGGTAAACATTTTGCCTTCTAAACAACGGAAATTAGCGCTCCTAATCGGGGTTAAATTGATCCCCCAAACACTTGTAAAAAGCCCCCAAAATCGGTGGTATGTAGCTCCTCTGTTCGTCGGTCAAGAGCGCCCCGACTGGAGTTAAATACGCCCCCGACCATCGCTAAACATTTGCCTTTGCCTTCTAATCAACAGTAAATAGCACCCCTGATAATATCAGAGTTAAATTGTGCGCCCAATCGGCGTTAAACAGTGTTCTCCAAGTTCAGTAAAAAGCGCCCATGATCGACGGCAAAGAGCGCCCCAAATAAGAGTAAATTGCGCCTTTGATTAGCAGTAAAGTATTATAGTAAAGTATCGACCGGCGGTAAATATCCCCCTCCCCCAATTGATGGTAAACAGCGTGCCTGATAAACTAACCTAAAAAGTACATGTATTTTGGTTATGAAGTGATAGAGATCTATTGTTCACAATCTGACTTTAAAATTCGTCTGAAAGTGTTCAGCTGTTAAGTTACAATTCACATTTATAAACATTATACAATGAAAGTTGGTCAAAATGTTAAAGCACTCTCTAGGAATAAATCAAAGGCGAGGGGGCGAAGCCCGAAACGATATAACCTTTTTAATTACGATTCGCCCACGCGCTATATTCTAAGCTTTAAAATGACACTTCAATCTTAAAAATCGGTGACTGATGATAAGAGAGTCCTCGATCGGCGGCAGTAAATAGCGGCCCTATTGGGGGTAAAAAGGGCACTCCCAATATTAAATAAATATCACCCGAGATCGGCGGTAAAGAGAGTCTACAACAAGAGCGCCCCACTTGGAACTGATTTTTTTCTTGATGTCTGATATGGATAATAATAATAATCGTTTGTATCATTGCATATAAATACATTTTGATCCATTTAGGATCTTTGCATTTTCTCAATGGATAACTATTGTGCCAATTTGGTTTACAGTAAATTATAATTAGTTTTTTAATCCAAGTGCTTTATTTGATAATAAACAGTTAGTTGATGACAAAATTATTTTGTTTTTAACGTTGTTTTTTTTTTTTTTTTTTTTGTTTGTAATATTTAATAACGGCTATAAAAGAAACTGCTCGATTACTTTTTGGGGGGGAAGGGGGGTAGGGGGCGCCTACCGTCACTTTCGCCTAGGGCGCCAGAAAACCTAGAGCCGGCCCTGTGGAACGTTGCCTATGACAGCCTCCTGAGGTCGGAGATGCCTGAGGAAACCACTTTGGTTGGGTACGCCGATGATGTCGCAGCTCTCATTGTTGCACGCAACGTTGAGCTGACCCAACTAAAGTTGAACCGAGTCATGCGTGTGGTCAACACATGGATGTCCGATCACGGTATCTCGCTTGCTCTCCGTAAGACGGAGATTGTGATCCTTACGAAGAAGAGGATGGTCACCGTCGTTCCGTTCCAAGTGGGAAGGGAGGTGGTCCAATCAACTCGTGCTGCTAAGTACTTCGGGATTATGGTGGACACCAAGTTAAGCTGGAGGGATCAGATATTCCGTACGGCGGACAAGGCCGCTAAGGTAGTCACGTACCTTAGTAGGCTGATGGCCAATGTCGGGGTTCCACGATTCGACAGAAGACGTCTGTTGATGTCCGCGGTTCAGTCCGTGCTTTTTTATGGAGCAGAGGTGTAGGCAGACGCTCTCGATAAAGAGTAGTACAGGTTGCGACTCGCCCGGGTTCAACGTCGAGCGGCGCTCGGGATGTGTTCTGCCTACCGGACAGTGTCCGAGCCTGCCGTCCTGGTGGTCGCCGGAGTTATCCCTGTCAAGCTCTTGGCAGGAGAGAAAAAGGCAATTTATCAGAGACAAGGCTAGATTAAAAGAACACGGCAAGAACAGAAGAGCGCTCCAGAACCTTCCAGCAGTGGGAACACAGCTGGGAGCACGACACCCGAGGACGATGGACTGCGCGACTTATCAAGCACGTCCAACCATGGGTGGAACGGCGGCCAATTCTTGACAATTCACGGCTATCTCGGTCGTACCTGAACCGGATGGGCAAGACCGGTTCACCAGACTGCATTTATTGCTCGGGCGTTCCCGACGATGCGGAACACACATTCTTCCGCTGCCCCCGTTGGGAAGGGCCCCGCCTGAAGGCCACACAAATTTTTTGGTGCATTTTTGGTGGATTTCGGTCTGCCAAAAGATCTTGGAGGATGAGGGCAACTGGGATTGTTTATCACAGTTCGTCCGGGGCATCCTCCTGGAAAAGAAACCGATCTGGACGGCGAAGTGGCCCAGATCCCTTGATCGAGTGGCTGGATAAGGAGTGAGCCCCACGGGCATAAGCCAAATTTAGGCCTAGCCTGACGTAATGTAATAAACAACTCCAGGTTAGAATCCTAAAGAGTAGAGGCGAGGTTTTTTAGTGGGTAAACCCGTTTTTAGGGGAGCCCCACACTACAGGCTTGCCACCTGTGTGCGTAATGAATTTTTCTCACCTCTCCCTCAAAAACAAAGCGTCACCTAATAACTCAAAAAGTGAGTAAAAAATTCTTGTACGGGACGGACATCGGAGCGTATTCCTAGTATTACTGGTGACATATCAGCTGACTTAAGTACAGTACTACTAAATAAAATAGTAACCCTAACTGAAAAGTTCTATAACCCATATCAAACTTCATTTATTTATAAAGTCTACATTTTTTATGAACACACTAGCATTTTAGGACCAAATATCCCCAAAAGTAATTGAACAAGAGGTGTTCTTATGAAAATCAGAATACAGTACGGTATTTCAAAAATAACAAACTATCGAAGACAGCTTTCTAAACGACAAGTTCTCCCGCCAAACCCACTCATCAGCTGTTACGATCGCGAGGTCCAGCGACAGCTGACAGCTGCTGCTAGCGCTACTGTGAGGTGTGGCAACGTCATGGAAGCTCGAGGCTATTGACTCAATTGCTGACCTTGGCCCCTGTTATCCGAGAGTCTCGTGTCTCGCATATCAGCCACCACAGTCGACACTGATCACCGGAATTGTGGAATCGGACCAGCTGTTATCTGTTATCACTCTCCATTGTTGCGGTCACTAGCAATGGGAGAATCGATTGCAAAAGAATCGGTCCATAGATTATTTTCTTTCAAGAATCCTTTCTTTTAAATCTTCATCATTTCTCCATCGCCACTTCTACTATATTTACTACGATTCTCATAATTGATTTGCATAAAATAACGCACTTGCAACGGTTAAGGGATTTTACCCAATTGAAATTCATTTATTTAAAAATTAGAATGCTTAGGTCCGTATACCGAATGCTGTGCGTATGCCATTCATATTATAAAACTGTAGTAAATTAAAGGGACATTTCAGTATTAAAAGGAAATCTGCATGGAGAGATACAATTTGGTTCAATTTGGTTAAGTTTAGGCTTCTTAAATGTCTAATGGTTGTCACGTTACATTAGTAGGTATATTCATTTAAGATGTTGAATATTTATTAGAAACAAACTGTGCTTATTAAATCATCATGCAGCGTGGGCTAAGCAAACGTGTTGATCTAATGCCTTCTCTTGAACAAATAAAAAGAGAGTTCCTAAATATCATTGTTACTTTAAAGAATACGCCTGTAAATCGTGGACCAATAAGGCTTATATTACGAAAGAATAATTTTGGGTTTCAACCAAAGTATTATTATTCATGTGAGTGAAGATATACTTTACATTCTATACAATGTTCTTCTATCACACAGTATGGTTGGGTGCTAACAAATAATTTAATACTAAGTAGATGGTTTTTGTAAGAAATATGTCTTAGGTCTCTAGACATTGAAACCCTTTGAAAAAGCTAGGTCTGTAAGGAATATTGTGGTGTGATGAGAAATATCGTTCGTAAATCGTGAATTCTCTCGAGTTTTTATTCTCGACTTTGTCTCGAACTTGAAACACGATCTCAATTCCGGCAACACGTCATTTTCAGCCCTTGTAACAAAATATACTATTATTAAAATTAGTTTATAATGATTTGAACTATATTGTGCAATATTGGTTGATCTGGTTAATCTGATGGAGAATATGGTATATACACGGGGGTTTTATGGATTGTATTTGTGGAAACCCTGATTACATTTTTTTATAAATTGCCACCATCCATCAAATAGCAACATCAATGGCAAAGTACACCTTTTAAGCATATTGAAATTATCTCAATATACAAAACGGAGCTTTTTACAACATATTTTTTATCTCTTGATTTTTTATCCAACCAGGACGGCGCAGTTGTAATGTGTGTGTTTGTGTGTGCAGGACGGCACGGCTGGTGAGCGGCTATGTGGCGGTGGTTTGTCGTCTGCTCGCCGCCGCGGTACAGGCGCTGTTGTAATGTGTGTGTTTGTGTGTGCAGGACGGCACGGCTGGTGAGCGGCTATGTGGCGGTGGTTTGTCGTCTGCTCGCCGCCGTGGTACAGGCGCTGTTGTAATGTACGTGTTGTGTGTGCAGGACGGCACGGCTGGTGAGCGGCTATGTGGCGGTGGTTTGTCGTCTGCTCGCCGCCGCGGTACAGGCGCTGTTGTAATGTGTGTGTTTGTGTGTGCAGGACGGCACGGCTGGTGAGCGGCTATGTGGCGGTGGTTTGTCGTCTGCTCGCCGCCGCGGTACAGGTGCTGTTGTAATGTGTGTGTTTGTGTGTGCAGGACGGCACGGCTGGTGAGCGGCTATGTGGCGGTGGTTTGTCGTCTGCTCGCCGCCGTGGTACAGGCGCTGTTGTAATGTACGTGTTGTGTGTGCAGGACGGCACGGCTGGTGAGCGGCTATGTGGCGGTGGTTTGTCGTCTGCTCGCCGCCGCGGTACAGGCGCTGGTGTAATGTGTGTGTTGTGTGTGCAGGACGGCCCGGCTGGTGAGCGGCTATGTGGCGGTGGTTTACCGTCTGCTCGCCGCCGCGGTACAGGCGCTGTTGTAATGTGTGTGTTGTGTGTGCAGGACGGCACGGCTGGTGAGCGGCTATGTGGCGGTGGTTTGTCGTCTGCTCGCCGCCGCGGTACAGGCGCTGTTGTAATGTACGTGTTGTGTGTGCAGGACGGCACGGCTGGTGAGCGGCTATGTGGCGGTGGTTTGTCGTCTGCTCGCCGCCGCGGTACAGGCGCTGGTGTAATGTGTGTGTTGTGTGTGCAGGACGGCCCGGCTGGTGAGCGGCTATGTGGCGGTGGTTTGTCGTCTGCTCGCCGCCGCGGTACAGGCGCTGGTGTAATGTGTGTGTTGTGTGTGCAGGACGGCCCGGCTGGTGAGCGGCTATGTGGCGGTGGTTTGTCGTCTGCTCGCCGCCGCGGTACAGGCGCTGGTGTAATGTGTGTGTTGTGTGTGCAGGACTGCACGGCTGGTGAGCGGCTATGTGGCGGTGGTTTGTCGTTTGCTCGCCGCCGCGGTACAGGCGCTGTTGTAATGTGTGTGTTGTGTGTGCAGGACTGCACGGCTGGTGAGCGGCTATGTGGCAGTGGTTTGTCGTCTGCTCGCCGCCGCGGTACAGGCGCTGTTGTAATGTACGTGTTGTGTGTGCAGGACGGCACGGCTGGTGAGCGGCTATGTGGCGGTGGTTTGTCGTCTGCTCGCCGCCGCGGTACAGGCGCTGTTGTAATGTACGTGTTGTGTGTGCAGGACGGCACGGCTGGTGAGCGGCTATGTGGCGGTGGTTTGTCGTCTGCTCGCCGCCGCGGTACAGGCGCTGGTGTAATGTGTGTGTTGTGTGTGCAGGACGGCCCGGCTGGTGAGCGGCTATGTGGCGGTGGTTTGTCGTCTGCTCGCCGCCGCGGTACAGGCGCTGTTGTAATGTACGTGTTGTGTGTGCAGGACGGCACGGCTGGTGAGCGGCTATGTGGCGGTGGTTTGTCGTCTGCTCGCCGCCGCGGTACAGGCGCTGGTGTAATGTGTGTGTTGTGTGTGCAGGACGGCCCGGCTGGTAAGCGGCTATGTGGCGGTGGTTTGTCGTCTGCTCGCCGCCGCGGTACAGGCGCTGTTGTAATGTGTGTGTTGTGTGTGCAGGACGGCACGGCTGGTGAGCGGCTATGTGGCGGTGGTTTGTCGTCTGCTCGCCGCCGCGGTACACTCGCTGGTGTAATGTGTGTGTTGTGTGTGCAGGACGGCACGGCTGGTGAGCGGCTATGTGGCGGTGGTTTGTCGTCTGCTCGCCGCCGCGGTACAGGCGCTGGTGTAATGTGTGTGTTGTGTGTGCAGGACGGCCCGGCTGGTGAGCGGCTATGTGGCGGTGGTTTGTCGTCTGCTCGCCGCCGCGGTACAGGCGCTGGTGTAATGTGTGTGTTGTGTGTGCAGGACGGCCCGGCTTGTGAGCGGCTATGTGACGGTGGTTTGTCGTCTGCTCGCCGCCGCGGTACAGGCGCTGTTGTAATGTACGTGTTGTGTGTGCAGGACGGCCCGGCTGGTGAGCGGCTATGTGGCGGTGGTTTGTCGTCTGCTCGCCGCCGCGGTACAGGCGCTGTTGTAATGTACGTGTTGTGTGTGCAGGACGGCCCGGCTGGTGAGCGGCTATGTGGCGGTGGTTTGTCGTCTGCTCGCCGCCGCGGTACAGGCGCTGTTGTAATGTGTGTGTTGTGTGTGCAGGACGGCACGGCTGGTGAGCGGCTATGTGGCGGTGGTTTGTCGTCTGCTCGCCGCCGCGGTACACTCGCTGTTGTAATGTGTGTGTTGTGTGTGCAGGACGGCACGGCTGGTGAGCGGCTATGTGGCGGTGGTTTGTCGTCTGCTCGCCGCCGCGGTACAGGCGCTGTTGTAATGTGTGTGTTGTGTGTGCAGGACGGCACGGCTGGTGAGCGGCTATGTGGCGGTGGTTTGTCGTCTGCTCGCCGCCGCGGTACACTCGCTGTTGTAATGTGTGTGTTGTGTGTGCAGGACGGCCCGGCTGGTGAGCGGCTATGTGGCGGTGGTTTGTCGTCTGCTCGCCGCCGCGGTACAGGCGCTGTTGTAATGTGTGTGTTGTGTGTGCAGGACGGCACGGCTGGTGAGCGGCTATGTGGCGGTGGTTTGTCGTCTGCTCGCCGCCGCGGTACACTCGCTGTTGTAATGTGTGTGTTGTGTGTGCAGGACGGCACGGCTGGTGAGCGGCTATGTGGCGGTGGTTTGTCGTCTGCTCGCCGCCGCGGTACAGGCGCTGGTGTAATGTGTGTGTTGTGTGTGCAGGACGGCCCGGCTTGTGAGCGGCTATGTGGCGGTGGTTTGTCGTCTGCTCGCCGCCGCGGTACAGGCGCTGTTGTAATGTGTGTGTTTGTGTGTGCAGGACGGCACGGCTGGTGAGCGGCTATGTGGCGGTGGTTTGTCGTCTGCTCGCCGCCGCGGTACAGGCGCTGTTGTAATGTACGTGTTGTGTGTGCAGGACGGCCCGGCTGGTGAGCGGCTATGTGGCGGTGGTTTGTCGTCTGCTCGCCGCCGCGGTACAGGCGCTGTTGTAATGTGTGTGTTGTGTGTGCAGGACGGCACGGCTGGTGAGCGGCTATGTGGCGGTGGTTTGTCGTCTGCTCGCCGCCGCGGTACAGGCGCTGTTGTAATGTGTGTGTTGTGTGTGCAGGACGGCACGGCTGGTGAGCGGCTATGTGGCGGTGGTTTGTCGTCTGCTCGCCGCCGCGGTACAGGCGCTGTTGTAATGTACGTGTTGTGTGTGCAGGACGGCACGGCTGGTGAGCGGCTATGTGGCGGTGGTTTGTCGTCTGCTCGCCGCCGCGGTACAGGCGCTGTTGTAATGTACGTGTTGTGTGTGCAGGACGGCACGGCTGGTGAGCGGCTATGTGGCGGTGGTTTGTCGTCTGCTCGCCGCCGCGGTACAGGCGCTGTTGTAATGTACGTGTTGTGTGTGCAGGACGGCCCGGCTGGTGAGCGGCTATGTGGCGGTGGTTTGTCGTCTGCTCGCCGCCGCGGTACAGGCGCTGTTGTAATGTACGTGTTGTGTGTGCAGGACGGCACGGCTGGTGAGCGGCTATGTGGCGGTGGTTTGTCGTCTGCTCGCCGCCGCGGTACAGGCGCTGTTGTAATGTACGTGTTGTGTGTGCAGGACGGCCCGGCTGGTGAGCGGCTATGTGGCGGTGGTTTACCGTCTGCTCGCCGCCGCGGTACAGGCGCTGTTGTAATGTGTGTGTGTGTTTTGTGTGCAGGACGGCACGGCTGGTGAGCGGCTATGTGGCGGTGGTTTGTCGTCTGCTCGCCGCCGCGGTACAGGCGCTGTTGCAACTGCGCAGCCGCCAAACCCTTATCAACGGCGTCACAACCATCATCGACCTTCTCTCCAGTAAGTAGCTTTCTCATCTGTTATCAGTATTCTGCCTTCCGCAGAATACCTCAGGGAGTCTAGCTGTAGATGCACAGTGTTTAAATACCTTACTGTAGCTATCAAGTCAATCGATTGCCAAAATTAGATGACGGGAGTTGATGATGATATATATGCTCTGTGCTCCTTACAAGCAATCATCCGAGAGAGGGGATGGGTGTGATCTGGGATTGATTTGTTTTTCAGATTTTCGACTGTTTATCTCTTTTCTCACGATATTTATATTTTATGTAAATTAAATTTTAGTGAATTAAAGTAATTCATTGTTTGATTAAGTTTTTTTTCCACAGCATGCATTTATACATTAACGTTTGATAAATTTTCTATGGTAAGAGCAAGAGATTGATTTAAAGAATTTAATTTGCGTTTACCTTTTATTTTCTTGCCTAGTTACTAAACAAGCCTCCAGTTTATTAGGCGGTTTAAAATATTCTATTATCTCTGCATTATACAAGAGTGGTAAATGTGTGAATAGAAAAATAGGTTAACTTGTTAGTACTAAGTTACTAATATCTGTATTAGTCAATCTCTTTTCCATAAGAGGAAGCTAGCTGAAAATATATTGATAACCCCTTAAATAATCCTGATTTGTATTATTCACATTTATTAACATAAAGTAATATTAAAGTGTTTTCTTTTTAATTCCAAAAATATATAAATCTGTTTATGGTCAAGATTTTATTACTTCAAATTGAATTGGGCTTAGGACTAACACTTTTACCGAAACACCATTTATACTTCCTGTAACACATACATAAATCCCCAGTATGTCAGGCATTTTTTAAAGTTTAGATCCATATAATATTGTGTGTTGCCTGCAAGACTACTCTAAGTTTGTCATGATAGTTTGACTTAACCATCGACACAATTTTTACAAATTACGCCTCTTAATCGAAAGTCTTGATTCCTTGGACCTATTATCTAACACCAAAGGTATTATGCTACCTACACCAATATTACATTGATGAGGCTGGTTAGAAAAAACTAATCACAATCCCACATCCATATTTTTTTTTGTCAAATATAATGGAATATCCAGAGGGATATTATTGTGTCCTTGAATAGATATTAATAGAAACATAATTACAAATTAGAACTTGAGAAACAGTTTTATTAATACTCATTGAAAACTAAATTAAATCATAACAACAACAAAAATTACTAAACATTGTATGACAAGAAAGTAAAACAGCTGATAGATTTTTATACTATTGATTGACCAGTCTTTTGAAAAAGATATAACAATTCTCCCACGCTTTAATTTCTTTGTTTTATGTGCGATAGTCTTCAAGATATCTTGGGAGTTTTCTAGGTCTTGTAGATCGACGTGGTTCTACATTTTGACTTAATTCTCGATTTGTAATAGTTGTTTCGTTTGTCACGATGCGCTGATGCTCATCGTCGAAAGTGGTTTGCTGAGGCACGTCATGTAGTATTAGAGGCACAGGCGTAGACAGAGCATCTGATGATGTATAATCGGACTGAAATGTAACAGTCTTTCTTTTGATTTCCGTTTTTCTGAGCTGATTAATATGCCTCTTTACCTCTACATTTGATTCATCGAGGGTGATCATGTAGTGAAGTCGCCCTAACCGTTTCTTCACTGTTCCAAGCTTCCACGAAGCTTTGTTGTTAGCATAATGCCGAGCTAATACTCGATCTCCCACGCTTATTTCTCTAATCTTTGTAGTCAAGGCAGCATTTCGATGATAGGTGAGCGGTCGGAATGCATCCAACTGATTGCGGATGTTACGTTTTAGATACATTTCTGCGGGCGTTTTGCCATTGGCTAATGGCGTAGAGCGGTAGCGAAACAATATCTCCTGTATCTTACTGTGCATTGGTTGGGGATCATCGGCCATACACTTTAGTCTATTTTTGATGGTTTGCACATTTCTTTCTGCTAAGCCATTTGTAGCAGGATGGCCTGGAGCAATGTGTTTTTGAATGATTCCATTCCTTGTACAAAACCTTTTGAACTGATCACTGACGAATATTGATGCATTATCCGACACCATGATGCATGGAAAACCGTGAGTAGCAAAAATATCCATAAGTAATTCCATTGTCGATTCAGATGTTGGTGGATTACGACAGGGCTTCACTTCCGCCCAACGAGATTTGGCGTCAACTAGAATGAGATAGAAATAGCCTTGGAAAGGGCCAGCATAATCAACATGAACCCTTTCCCAGTTCTCAACGGGTTCATCCCATGGATGATTAACAACTTTAGGTGGATTCAACTTGATTTTAGCACACGGTTCACAGGATTTTGATAAATGCTCAATATGGCGGTCGATGCCTTCCCAGTATACATGTCGACGAGCCAACTGTTTCATCTTGGTCACACCTATATGAGTCCTGTGCAATTCATCCAGCACTTTTGGTTGGAGACTTTTTGGTATGACTATTCGGTGACCTTTGAAAATAATTCCATTTTCTATCGAAAACTCAAAATTTCCTTTCACGTCCTTCTCGATTTCTTCTCTCAATTTACGAAGTTTATCATCTGAACCAGTTTCCTCCCGGATCGTCTGAGCAGTTATTAATTCTGAAGAAATTTGATTGATGGGAGCTTGACATACAGAAGATACCTCTTCATTCATAGCCATGTCACAACTTCTTGATTTCTGGGAAACAGGAGCTCTAGAAAGACAGTCTGCATTAGTGTTGAGGATACCTTGTTTGTAAACTACTTCATAGTCAAATCCCGATAGGAAACTGGCATAACGGAGAAGTCTCCCTGATGTCATGGCTGGTAACTTACTGTGGTGGTGAAAAATCCTTGATAATGGTCTGTTGTCAGTTTCTAACTTGAAATGACGGCCGTAGACATAGTTGAAAAAATGATCAATAGAAAATATTATCGCAAGGGCTTCCCAATCAAGTTGAGAATAGTTGCGCTCGGCCGGAGTCAAAGAACGAGAGGCGAAAGCTATTGGTTTTTGAACATCCTCGACTGTATGAGATAGAACACCAGCTACTCCCACTGGACTCGCATCACAAGTTATTACAAGAGGTAGGGCTGGATTGTATGGTATGAGTGTTCGATCGCTGGAGATTTCATCTTTCAATCTAATGAAAGCCGCTTCGCAGTCAGCAGTCCACTTGAATCTTGCATCCTTCCTTAACAATTAACGGAGTGGATAACTGACAGTTGAATGATCCGGCAAAAACTTGGAATAGAACGTTACCATACCCAAAAATTGCCGTACACCTTCCTTGGTGATCGGTCGGGGCATATCCTTGATAGCTCGAACTTTCTCAGGACTCTTAGAAACCTTATTAAATTCAATAATATGACCTAAATATTCCACTCTTTCTTGGAAGAACTTGCATTTCGATTTATTGATATGGAGATCATGTTGTTCAAGTCTTTTAAGGCAGAGTTCCAGATTTTTCTGACATTCTATCTTTGTGGCACCATGTACCAAGATGTCATCGAAATAGGAAATTGTCTTGGGTAGTCCTTGAAGCACTTGGTCTATAATCCTATTGAATTCACTTGGAGCAGTCTTTATCCCAAAAGACAGTCGATTCATCCTGTACGTTCCTCTGTGAGTCGAAATGGTTTGTATTTGACTGCTTTCTTCGTCGACGGGGACGTGCAGATAGGCCTTGTACAAATCAAGATGGCAAAAATAACGAGATCCCTGAAGGCTGTTGATAATGTCTTCGAGGCGCCGAATAGGGTAATTAGCACTGACTAATTGTTTGTTAACTCCAATTTTATAATCAACGCATAGCCGCACGCTACCATCAGGTTTTGGAATAACGACTAAAGGCGAACCCCAATCGCTTGTTTCTACTTTTGAAATTATGTGTTGAGCTTCAAGGCTATTCAACTCTTCTTCAACCTTTTGGCGTAGAGCGTACGGGACAAGGCGATCTTTGATGAATACAGGTTTTGAATTGTCTCGAAGAGTCAATGAAACGGTGAAGTTGGGAATGCATCCAATTCTTTGTTCAAATACAGTTGAGTTTGGAGACAATTGCATCAACATCTCCAACTTTTAATACTTGAAAAGATTCATTGATGTCAGATTTTATTTGATCGAGCTCATCAAGCTTGATGTTGAAATGACGTATCCATGTACGTCCCAATAACGCATCATATTCTTCGGGCACAATGTATAACTCCTCAATTGATTTTACACCATTATATTCCACCATTACTTTAACTTTACCATCCGGTTGAAAAATATTTCCAGTGTACGAACGGAATGCTAACTTCGTAGGTTGAATTTCATTCGGGAGATTCAAACTATGGAACTTGTCTCGGGGAATAAATGTAAATCCGGTACCAGAATCTACTTCAAAATTTATTGAGCGTCCCTCCAGGTTTACAGAAGCTATATACTTGTCCAAATCATTTGAACGAATTGTCTTATGTTGGTGTTGGTATACATCCACGATTTCGTTGACATCAAAATCGGTCAGACAGTCGTCCTCTTCATCACTTTCAGTGTCAGAAATACGATTGGTAAAATTCGAAGATTTTCGATCACGGAAAGATTTTCGATCATGGCTGTTCAAACTTCGTTGAGATTCCATCAATGTTCGAATACACACTTTTTTGACGTGGCCACTTCGGTTACAGGAAAAACACTTTAAGCTGTCTGGGTTAGACCTACAATCTTTTGCAAAATGGCCACTTTTTCCACACCTTATGCACAAATCTTTTATACCAAGTTGTTCATAGTCAACTTGACTCAAAGACCTAGAAACTTTACGTGAAGTAGCTTGAAATTTGGTGCCGGAACTACCCTTGGGCCCTGACCGACTTGAGATTGAACTAGACCGGTTTTGATTGATCTTTAGAACGTTTGAAGTAGGCTCAGGCTGCAACTGACCAGCAATCTTTCTGCTGCCCAGCCTGGACGCTTCGAGCGCTAACGCTTTCTTTAGAATGTCATCAAAAGACAAGGACTCCGATTGCAAGAGCTGTTCTCTAATGAAATTGTCCTTAATACCGCGAATAAATTGAACCCGCATAAAAATTTCTGTGATCGGAGTGGCACAACTGCAAGGAGACTTGAATTCACAATCAATAGAAAGGCGGCGCAAAATCGAAACATAATCGGTGATATTCTGCTCCTCAAGCTGGTAGGTAGATAAAAACTTGTGTTGGGCAACCATAACATTTCCCTTGGGACATAAGAACTTCTCCAATTCAGTTAACAAATCGCTATAGGATAAATCAAGTGGAGAGCGAGGTGAAACCTGAGACACCAAAGAGTCATAATGGGTAGCTCCTATTGAATTGAGAAGCAGTTGAGAACAATATTTTGTGTTGCTACTGATACCTCTCATTGAGGTGTAGTTCTCAAATCTCTGTCGGTAATTCTTGAATGATTCTTTTTTAGGATCGTAGTTTTCAAAAGAGTGTATAAAGGCCAAACTATTTGTTGAACTCAAAGATGATTGTGGACTAGTCAAAGTAGAGGTAGTTTGAACTTGTAGAAAATGTGTAATTAACTTTTGCTGTTCTTGAAACATTTTCACAAATGTTTCAAACTGTTCTTGATCCATTTGCGAGAGTTGATATGGAACAATTGAACACTAACAAGAATAAATTAAAATCCAAGAGCTTGTCTGATGATTTGACATAAAAGTAACTGTTTTAGGAAAATCATGTTGGACACAAATAATAACATCACTTTTCAATCATAGAGTGTTTGATTTAAATTAAAAAAGAAAACTATGACAAAAAAATGCAAATGTTTACCTCGTCGCCAACTATTGTGTCCTTGAATAGATATTAATAGAAACATAATTACAAATTAGAACTTGAGAAACAGTTTTATTAATACTCATTGAAAACTAAATTAAATCATAACAACAACAAAAATTACTAAACATTGTATGACAAGAAAGTAAAACAGCTGATAGATTTTTATACTATTGATTGACCAGTCTTTTGAAAAAGATATAACAGATATGTTAATAAAACTACAATAGTTAGGGAACTAGACCATTAAAATTTTTGATGATTTAGGTAGGTAAGAAATTAGCTGTCCTTAATATTCCCTCTCCCTCCTGTTCAAACGCCCCTGTGTAATGTTTGTTCTCCCTCTTTATTCAAACGTATAAAGAGGGAATAAATACTTTATGTGCAAATAAAGTATATTTAGGACACAAGGAAAGTACTTTTAGGTAACTAAAGAATGGCCTGCCACAGGGGTCAGTGCTCGCCACACTGCTGTTTAATGTGTATTCAGCCGAACTACACTACTGTATTGAATTCAGCCGACATTCCTGACACTCGCTCCTCAAAGTTCGTTTACGCAGATGATATAGCTCTAGCTTATCAGCACCAGGAATTCGAACAAGCTGAGGAAACACTAACCAATGACCTCACGACTCTCAGTGAATACTTTAAATCCTGGAAGCTAAATTCAAACCCAACAAAAATCGAGGTTTCTTGCTTCCACTTAAACAATAGAATGGCCCACAAAAAGCTTAAAATTGTATTTAAAGGTGTTGTGCTAAAGCACAATGAACACCCATTGTACCTGGGGGTCACTTTAGATCGGTCCCTGACATTCAAAAGACAGCAGCCAAGGTGAGAACCAGGACCAACATTATCCATCACCTTGCTGGCTCCACATGGGGAGCTAACGCACAAGTTCTGCGAACCTCTGCTCAGTCCCTAGTTTACTCAACTGCTGAGAACTGTGCTCCTGTCTGGTTGAACAGTGTGCATGTCAGAGATATCAACGTCCAGCTAAACAGGCTACGAGAGCCATTAGTAGTACACTCAAAAAAGGTCCCGAAAACCACCACTGCGGACAGCATCCCAGTTGACGGACTCAAACTTTACCATCCATACCGACTGGACTTCCTCCTGGGAATCTTTCTAATGTTGGAATTGCTTTCTGATTGCTGATCCGACCCTAGTAGTAGGTGGTATGGATCTTCCTCAGAATCAGTGGACTTTACTTAATCGATTCCGCACTGGAGTAGGAAGATGTAATTATTGGAAGTAAAAATGGGGAATGGCAGAAGATCTCATCTCATGCATCATCAGTCATGCAGCTGTGGTGCGGTTCCAGACTATGACTCACATTGTCACTGAGTGCCCTTTTTGAGTGCTTTCCTGGAAGTGCTGATAGGCTTGCATTGTGCAAGTGAAGCTGGGCTGCAATGGCTTAGCGTCCTGGATTTAGCTTTATAGAGAGAGCATAAATGTTTATTTTAGTTTAATTAAATATGTATTTGTAAACAGTACTAGTAATCTATAATAGGTTATAAAAATCTTCAGGTATTCTTTTTTGTGCTTAATCAGAATCTTATTGTATTTTTTTATTTTTTATTCTAATGTTACTCTTAAATTTAATTTGAATGAGTTATTCCTGTTCTGTCAAATTGCATGAATTTAAAATTAATTTTCATATTCCCTGATATCACAATAATAATTTTGATAGATATTTCCGGCTCCCACACCCCTTTCAAAAATTATATATGCCTACTGGGAGTCCTAACCTAAAACTTGAAAACCCCTTTTCTCACCCATTACAAAGACGCATTCTTTAGATAATTAAAATTACGATAGTACAGTAGTACTTTCTTACTATAAAAAATCTATTCTTACAGAGGGAGTGCTGTACATGCCAGCGAAGAAAATAGACCCGCTGCTGAAGTCGCTGCGAGTCACCACGTTGCGGCCGCGGCCACGCGCCATCGAGGCCGCGCCGGAGCCGGAGAAGAGCGTCCACTGCGACGTCCTGCACGACCCTGGCGTCGGGCACAGGCACATGGACGTCATCTTCATACATGGCCTCAAGGTACCTGCCGATAGGACTTGGTGGCACTACTGGAAATAAACCATAAAAAGGCTCAAGGGAGCAGCAGGTCAGTGGTAGAGCTTTGGCCTTACAAGCTAGCCGTCGTTGCTTCGATCCCAGCGGAGACATAACAGGCACAAACATGAGCCGTCACCTTTGTCTACCCTGACTTAAGGCCATAACAGAATCTCATTTCCTTTAAATCACCGCACAGGCTTACTAGCCCACGGTAATGGTCAGTGGAAAGTTAAAATTTTGAAAAAAAAAAAAAACAATTTCAGCGGGTAGTTTTTGGTACATAGCAATTTTTTTTGGTTGTGACAAAAACTGGGATCAGGACAGGCTCTTGGGTTCTAGCACCCTAGACGAAAATGACAGTAGACGCATCACCCTAAATTCATTTCAGCCGTTAAAATAATATAAATATTACAAATAAGTATATAAATATACTATAAGATAATGCATTTGCAATTTATGTACTACATGTTTACCATTCATTATTCACAAAATTTAAAAACAATTTTACCCTTTGCCAAGGTCTAAGTTCAGACACCAAGATAAAACCATAGTTGATCAGGATCTTTTTTTACCAACTCGAAGTCTGAGTACCGACTCTTCAACGCCAAACGAGCATGCTTGAGTCCACTGATCGGGGGTGCTCTTAATACTGCTGATGTGGGAAGCTATTTACCGTTAAGAGAGGGCACTTGTATTTGTCAATCGGGGTGCTAGCCCGCGCTGATGGGGAGCGCCTACCTCTGCCGATCGGAGGCACTCTTTACGGCCGATATTGGTTGTTCTTTATTTCCAACTGAGGCCATGGTTAACTGCCATAGAGGTGTTTTTTACCACCTATTGGTTCTGCTCTTTAATGCCGATATAGGAGACTCTATAGCGCTGAGCAGAGGCGCTCTGCTTACTCAGTTGAGGGCAGTCCAGTCCGAGGATCAGTAGCACTATTCTTGGCTGATCGGAGGCTTGTCTCATCTGATCTGAATCACTCTTTACTTTCACTCTTTACATTCACTCTGTGATAGGGGGGGCTCTTTACCTCTGGGCGCTCTTTGAAGCTTATCAAATACACTGACGTTTCCGAGGGTCAGGGTGCTCGACTGCTCTGCAATGGCACCTTTCAGGCCTCAGTACTCAAGACAGTTGATTAGTTCATCTATATGGTAGAGCTGGCCCTGACTTTGATAAAAAAATATGTAGGAAATTTAAACAAAAGTTTGAAAGCTAACCATCTAGTAAAGGAACAAAACAAAAGAAACTTCAACATTATTTTTTAGCTAGACCCCAGAATTCCTTTTCAATATTACAAATTAAATAATAACCAACTGTTGTTAGGCCTAATTATCACACAGATAAAAATCAAAGACTTTTCGAGTAGAGTTTAGATGATAAAACATGGCTGTGACAATGTAAGGGCCTCTGCCAAGCCTTTTCCTATTTGGCCTTCCCATCTGCCACATTAGACCAACTTTAAGTGTTTTCGTTTTCTGTGCATATAGAAATGTGCTTAGATTTCACGTTCAGGAGTTGTCATCTAAATGTAGGTAACAATTAAAGAATTCCTAAAACTTATGAAATCCAACCTACATTTGTAACAATTTCACTACAGGGCTCTCTCGAGCGGACATGGAAGCAGGGCCTGTGGGACCTGAAAGGGAGAGACAACAGCGGCCGAGTCTTGCTGAGGAAGAGCTCATCCGCCTCGTCTATCAACTATCTCCGGGTGAACGACATGCATCGGCAGTCGTCCGAGTCAAATCTGTCAACGATGTGTGACAAGGAGCAGGACTCAACTCCCGACAACGGCAGTGCTAAGAAGCTGAATGAGGTGGTGTCCCAGGATGCGGGACAGAACAAGGACGGATTCTCACGTTGTTGGCCGCGTGACTGGCTGCCACAGGACTGTCCCGGGGTTAGAGTCATCGCGCTCAACTACACCACGGACCCATACTTGTGGCGGCCCATCTGGGTCAACAAGCGCTGCCGGTAGGTGCTAGAGATCTTCAAGCAAAATTGGTTCATGTTTTTGTAGTAGTTTTGTTTTGAATTTTTGTAAATAAACTCTTTGAACATGATAATTAAAGTCAATAACTGTTATTGACACTTATACGGTAGTCATAAGTAATACATTCTATATCACTTGATGGTTGCAACTGCTATTTTGAAATTTCTTGAAAATATTACCTTAAAATATGAGTATAAGTTTATGTTGGTCTTTTTCTTACCAAGGTAACAAACCAGTAAAATGAAGCTTGGTAAAAAAAGGAGATTGTAACATTGAAATTAATTTCTTTATATTGGCAAATCTGACATTCACCTTTATTAACTTCCACCATGGCACTTAAAACTCTACAGACCCTTCCCTATTGTGTATCTTCCTCTAGAGCAGTGTTTCTCAACCGGTGGTACGCGTACCACTGGTGGTACGCGAGAGGATTTCAGGTGGTACGCGAAAGACAAAGGAAGAAAAAAAGTTACAAACACAAAAAAAACACTTTTGAACCATATGATGCCGACATCCGTTTTGGTCAGCTCAGTGCTGTGTTACAGCGTTTTTACACATAATTTGAGAGATTCCAATAGATAGCTTTACCTCTTCCTTACCAAAGCAATTTGGTACCATCTTAACAAATTAAAACATTTTAAGTTAAGACTCCCTTTTCCGAGCATATTTATACTAATGAATAATGATTTTGTGTCCAGTACCCGTCTGAACCCTTGAATTAGGCCTATTTTTAGTTCTGTATTTACCTTGTACTATTTGAAGTTATAAGACATGCTCCGCAGAAACAATGAAAAGCGATTGAAAATTAATTTGGTCATCCACGGAGAATATGAAGTTCATCACTTGGTAACCCTGGAACACATTCTGTGTATTCCAACGAGGTTAAACTAACCTCATTGGTAGTTGGTGTATCCGTTCGGTAAATCCTAAATCCAGTCAATTTAGAATAGTTTGTGTAGTGACCGTTATTTGTGAATGTGTAAAATTAGTCCTGAAAATCAGTCGCCTGTAAGGGATTATTTCCTGAGCAATAAATAAAAGCAGTTTCCCATTAACAACCTCTTTTGCTGTTGGTAACATTTTTTGTTTGGTAATTTTATATTTTTATTGTTTTAGTTGCTTTTGAAGAAATGCAAAATATCCTTTTTTGCTGTAAGTGTGTATTTGAAACAATTTGTTTCAATTGTATTGTAGGCCCTATGAAACTGTGTTTATAAAGCCTGCAGCTAGCGATTTTTAGTTTCAAAATGGAAAAAATAATACAGGCCTATGTTAATAATCATAGTAATATTTGAATAGCTTCAAAATAAAATGTTTATCCCAATTTATAATTTTTTCTTTTCAATTAAAATAGAACTTTTTTAAGTTCTACTTTAAAACTTTTTTATTGTTTTAAATGTGACTTTCATTTTTTTTTTCTCAGACTACTAATTAGGGGCCTATAATGAAATATATTAAAAGTAAACCATAACCTAGGCTCTCTCCGGCTGTATTTGTAAGGCGTGGGGGGGGAAGGGGGGTTATGTATAAGTCTGGGTGGTACGCCAAAAAATTCAAAAGCCTCAGGTGGTACGCGGGCACCAAAAGGTTGGGAAACACTGCTCTAGAGCATTTAAGTGTTATTGTGTCACATTGCTAACCACACATCACAAAAACATTATGTTTAATGGAGGTGTCAAGATATCAGAGGTGTTGAGTTCATATAATTTTACTGTTTTTTAATAATTAACTCGCTCAAGCTGTATGATATACAGTAACTCAGTAACGATCAGCTGAGGCAAGCCGTTGCTATTTATGAAAGAACATTAAAATAATGGCAAATAAAAATTGCCTTAGTATTAAAAACGTATAAATTGTAATAAAGCTTGTCAACGACAAACAGACTAGAAAATGGGCTGTAGAGAATTCAGTAGCATAAAAAATCCCATATGTAATGACTATAAATTCAGTTTAGTGTCAAGGACCTACACTTTCCTCCTTTTTTTAAATCCAGACAAAAACCTGTATTTCTGCAAAATAACACCAGCAAAAAAATGTGTTTGAAATATTCAAATTGTCTGAAAAGTGGGGTTTGGGATATCAATATTCTATTCTTGATGTTTAAATGTATAAATAATTAGTTTGTTGAGCATGTGCTGGGTTGCAGGACGTCGATGAGTGAGCGAGCGTGGGAGATGATGCAGCACCTGAGTGAGCTGGGGGTCGGTGAGCAGCCGATAGTTTGGGTCGGCCACTCTAAAGGCGGACTCTTCGTCAAACAGATGCTAGTGCATGGTAAGCTAGTCTGATTTCATACTTTTTAGGTCTTATTCTCACAATCTGATAAAGGGTTTTGGCCCCCCCCATGCTATGGGGCAGCTTAGGGGTGCCCGTGCAGCTTATGTTTATTTTACGTCTCCCCTGATGTCGGCTGGTATACACGACAACGATATTGGCAGTACAGTATTCATCGTCTGCAATTAATAGGTTTGTGGTTGGAACTTGTGTGATAGGCTGCGTGTTGCGTTTGTGTTGATGTTGTGTTGTTGTTTTGCTGATGCCTTTTCATTTTCAAATGCATTTTCCAACAATACTTCAACACAGCCACCAAAAAGGCTCATTTGCCGATTCAGTTTGTAAAGCCCTAAGGACCTTAGCAAATGCTGCCTTCGCCTCTTTATCGCAGGGAGTTGTATCGAGGTTGTAATGGTCAATAAATTTTTATAATGTGAAAAATGAATAGAAACATATAGATATTGAAAACATTGACTTCTAAGAAATAATTAATTAAAGGACAAATAAATATATTTCACTGAATTATTTTATACTGCTCTTTTGACTGTTTTAAATTAATTATAAACTTACGTAAAAATAAATATGTGGTACGAAAACAATATTTTTTTACTTCTTTGGGCCACTTAAAAGTTAAAATCAGCTACTCCTCTACGCACAGGACATTTGAACGATCAGGAACATACTTGTAAAAGGGTTAAGTAAAAAGACTTTTTGGGGTTGTTTGACATGTTTGGGATTTATCCCTGACCACACATGATATAGTGATATAAAAATAGCCATGTTTTTCAATTATCCCAACATTCTAGCATATTTATATGGTATTACATTTAAAATTTTATATTCTTTTTCTGTGGAACTTTTCCTAACTCTAAAAAATAACAATATATTCATATTGTTTCATATGTTCTCAAATTAACTGTTTTTATTTTTATTTGCAGCATGTGGCAGCAGTGATCCCAAGATGGCAGCCCTGGGCCAGCAGAGCAAAGGCATTCTGTTCTACAGTGTGCCACATCGAGGTTCGCCCCTCGCAAACCTGAATCTCCCACTCCTGCGGCAGAGCATAGAACTCACTGAAGTTCAGAAAGGTACACTACCCTAGCGAATCCACACAATGGAGCAGATTTCTTTATAGTAATCAAATATGGCAATTGAAGTAGTATAGCCTACTTGTTGAATTTTATCAGTACTGTATTGAGCTAGGAATGATACTTTTTAGTTGGATGTTGTACAAGGGAATCCCGCTATTCAGGGTCCCACCCTAACTAGGGACAAGACCCTGTTCGGTTTACCAACACAAGAGTTCAATCTTGGAATAGGCGGAATTCATGATTAGTGATATTACCTGTCCCACCAATTAATCAAACCAAGTGGCACATAGAATGACGATCGAACCACAGGCAAGAAATCGCAAATACTGCAATTAAGATTGTGTAAAACAATCAAACCATTAAATCCAATGGTTGTGATTCAAATTCAAATTGATGATTTGATGAATACTCACAATCTCATACATGTAAATTCAGACTCATTATTGACTGAATTACATATATGACTGTAAATTCCATGTAATATTGGTAATCGAGATTGTCTCTGTTTTAAATAAAAAAGAAATATGGTATTTTCCCTACAAAATGGGTTTGGAATATTTTATTTATTTACAATGTCTAGTGACCCCCTTACATGCATGGGTTTGGCTGGAAATTAGACATGTCACAATCTTTTTTTATGTATGTCTTAACCTAAGTTAATACTTAAAATTAAATCACATGAGTCCTGTTTTATATGTAACTAGCTGTTGCCCGTCACGGCTTCGCCCGTGATTGAATTTATTTTATAGCTAATAAAATCTTTTTAAAGAGCAACAAAATCTTCTTCCTTAAGAATGACATTGAAACAATGAAGTAGTGTGAATGGAGCTCTGAAGGTATTTCGCAAAACCTGTTCTCAGTGAGTAAAGGTTTCTTAAACAGAAAAGGTCCTGAGAACCTATGAGCAAAAAGGAACGACCATGTCAAATTTCAACCCCGTAGGCCCTACAGTCATTCTGAAATCATGTGGGGCGGAGCCCTAATGAACATCAAAAATTATATTTGCAAAACTGTTTCTTAGTGAACACAAATTAGCAAAACGGAACGTTTACGACAATTTTCAACCCGTAGGATCTATGGTAGTTTTGAGAATTTGTGGGGAGGATCCCTAAAGGAATTTGCAAAATTGTTTCTTATTGATCACCTATGAGCAAAGGTGAGCAAGAGGAACGTCCATGTAAAATTTATAACCCGTTGGCCCTTGATTAATTTTGAAGTCAGGTGGGGGTGGAGCCCTAAAGAACTTCAAAAATTATATTTACAAAACCATTTTGTAGAGAGCACCTGTTAGCAAAACGGAACATCCACATTAAATTTATACCCCCTATCTGTGGTAATTTTGAGGTTCTACAGGGCAGAGCCCTAAACGGAAACTTGAAAATTATTTTTAGTGAGCACCTATGACAAAGAGGAACGTCCACGTCAAATTTCAACCCCGTGGGCCCTAGAGTAATTTTTAAGACCTGTGGGGCGGAGCCTTAAAGAATTTAAAAAAACTATATTTGCCAAACCGTTTTTTAGTTAGTAACTATGAGCAGAGGAACGTCCGATTCATATTTTAACCCCGGAGCCACAAAAGTAATTATAACAACAGCAACAACAACCCCCTAGGATTTATGGTCACCTTGAGGTTCTATGGGGTGGAGCCCTAAAGGAAATTTGGAAAATAATTTCTTAGTCAGTAACTATGAGCAAAGAGGAACGTCAACGCAAAGGAACGCAAAGTTTGAAACGTCCGTTTCAAACTTCAACCCCGGAGTCCCTAAAGTAATCCTCAAATTAAGTGAGGCGGAGCCCTAAAGTGCTTCAAAAATTATATTTGCAAAACAGTTTTTTAGGGAGCACCCATGAGCAAAGAGAAACGTCCATGTCAATTTTCAACCCCGGAGGCCCTAAAGTAATCCTTAAATTCAGTGGGGCGGAGCCCTAAAGTGCTTAAAAAACTATATTTGCAAAACAGTTTCTTAATAAGTATCTATAAACAAAGAGAATCGTCCATGTTAAATTTCAACACGTAGGCTATACAGTAATTGTGAGGTTCTGTGGGGCGGAGCCCTAAAGGGGATGTTTAAAGCACTTTTTTAGCATCCAAGAAAAAATAGATCACTAAAAATTTAAACCGTGCAGGTTTCCTAATTTGTATTTAAATTTTTCCTTGCGGGTAACATTATATTGAAATTTCAAAGGCCTGTGAGGCGGAGCCCTGAAGCATTTTTCCAAAATCGTTTCTTAGTAAGCACCTAAGAGGCAAGACGAACCTGTGTTTAAAGTGTTAAGTAAATACTTTTGGTAGTTCCTGAGATTTCATGATGAGTCATTCAGTAATCACTACCCGTCAGGTTTAGCTTTGTCGCTAAGTTCACTCGCCGCAATTATCCTCTAGATTTTTATTACCAATCTTCCCTCAATAATTTGAATGAGAACAGCTGTTCCCAAAATTAATATTATATTTTAATGTAATCATATGTTCCAATACAAAAATGTTACTTCCATAAGAATAACATGGTAACTTTGAAGACGTGTGGGGCGGAGCCCTGAAGGAATTTTGCAAAATCGTTTCTTAGTGAGCACCTAGGAGGCAAGACTAACCTATTTTCAAAATTTCAAGTAAATCCGTTTGGTAGTTCCTGAGATTTCATGATGAGTCAGTGAGTGGGATTTCGCTTATATATATGTAGATTTAAGTAAAGAAAAAAAACACATAAAAAGAAAACAATTATCACCAATTGGGAAAACTCTTACAACATAATTTAAAACATAAGTTTGTCAAGCCCCTGTAACTGTGATTTTAATCAGTTACTCAGACTTTAGAAGCAGTTCTCAGAAACATAATGTATGTCCAGCTTTTTAAATTTTTTTTAATGGAAGGTTTATCTAAAATACATTGGGAGAAATCGGAAAGATCTTTAAACAAGATTAAGAATATGGATTTTTCTAGAAAAGTCATTCCATGAATTGGATATTGTAAAATGTTGGAATTAATTGTTGAATAGTAATAATAATAATAATAATAATAAATTTTATTCCGCTGACAAATTTACATTGTATGGGAATTTACAAAAGTCTTTCTATGTGTTTCACAATTTAAAACTCACAATTCCAGATTTTTCAACAAGATAATTCATTGTTAATTCATTTCATACTCAAAACTTTTTAATCTTTCAATTATTTTTTAATTGTTTTTTTTTCTTCTTTCTTTCTTCCTTCTACTTCTTCTTCTTTCTTCCTTCTTCTTTCTTCTTTCTTCTTTCTTCATCTCTACATTTATTCACATTGGTTTGTTTGCCTATTCCTTAATTTTGATTGGTTTTTAATTCTACTCTTCCTTCCTTGAACTTCCTCCTTTCTCTGTTGTCTCCTTTTCAATTTGGGCGTCTCACCGAGAACAAAACAGACAAGGACGAAAGAGTGTGTAATATTTATGATTTTATTATTGAAGACAATCATGTATATATTTGTTATTTATGAATAAGTTTATTATTATGTTATTAGTTTGTAAATTATCTATATATATTTGTTTTTTCAATAATATTTTTAATTAAATTTTATTTTGCCTATCAATTGATGGGAAACAATCAGCATCACTACAGCCCGGATGCTTGGGATGCGTCATATTTCCCAATAAAATGTTAGGAAAATGAATTATTTATGAATTTTAAATCCATATGTATGATTTTATGGCATACTATTTATCTATTACTCTTTTTTTATTGCATAAACTTATTTAACATTACAGAGTTTCTTTGGTTTACTTATTTTAGAGAGACCTTCAGCATTATACAGCCCGGTTGCTTGAATGCTTTAGATCCCACAGAATATTAATATATCATAATTTAATCGTTCAATAATAGTATTTTAAACATTTTTAATGAGATAGAAAAATATCTATATATATAATACGTGATGCCCTTTTTTTGTTAACACTACTCCTCCCTTATTTCTGGACCAATTTTAAAGTTTGAGGTGTCAAAAGAATGGTCTCAGGTCGTAGTTTTGCAATAAGGTTTTAGAATTTTGATATTTTAATTCTGAAGCACACAGGAAGCCTTCAAAGTTAATTTTTTGTCCATAAGATTAACATGGGGAACAATTTATATTGAAATTGCTAAATAAAACAGCTGTTGATAGTTAAACACACAAACACATATGTTAAAAGCTGAATAGAAGCAAATTGAACTGGTGGAGTGTCTAATCTGAGGTTTTAACCTTTTCTCAAAATAAATGTAGCAGGTAGTTTTTGCTTGAAAGTTTTATCTACGCGTATTTGGGCACAAAAATAAGTTTTGTAACTTAACCCTTGAACATTCAATTATGTTTACGAAAGCAATGTTGGGAATTGAAATTTTTGACATGGATCTTATTGGTTATCCGACTGGTATTGAAACAATAATGAAAGGTAACAAATATTAAATGGAATACTAAATTTGTGTGGATGGGTTTTCAAACTGCTGTAAAATATAAGGAAAAGGGATAGTTAGTTGTAAGTGTAATAACCTTTTTGTTTACTATTATAGTATAAACATATTTTATGCAGAATGCTACACATATTTAAAAACCTGTGTAAAAAAGACAACACTTAAAAGTTTTTTACCTCAAGTATAGAAAATAACTTATTACAAAAATGGTTTTTATAAAGAGAAATTGTAACCAAAATAAAAATGCCACTAAAAACAAAATGGACCACACCAACAAAGATGTAGATTCTCTTAATTTTTGTGATTTCTTTATTTAAATTTTGTAATATCATGGAAAGTTAAGTTAAAGAGGATTTAGGCATAAATAGTAATGTGGACTCATTCACTATGTCATTGACTACCTCATACAGTAGTACTACAACAACAGCCGCAGTGAGTGCTGCATAACTCATACAGGACCGGGGAGCAATGAAATGTTGATTTTTATTCTTTTGTCATTTACGTTTTATGTTTGATGAACTATGTGGATAGAACATCTGTGAATTTATTCTAAATTTTATACTAAGGCCCTGAGACATATCGGCAAAATACATAATCTGAGCTAATTTAGACCTAAAAGAACGAGCACCACATCTCAACATTATCACATTGGGAAGTTGGAGAAAAGGCAATGAAGATCGATCGATGAAAGACCAATAATGTTCTATCTGATTTTCACTATAATGAAATTTTTTTAAAAGCAACTCTGTTCATTACCATGGGTCAAAGTTTGATCACCAAGTTACTATAATAAATGCAGCGCATTGCGCTGCACGGGCCCCCTAGTTTATTTATGAACCTTGAATTAGTGTTTATCTTAGTAGGAATTTTCTCAACAATTCAGTACTCTAGCACAGTAGTCATCCATTCACTCTGACGTTGTGATGGCACTACGCCAGAATACTGTACCGTGAAACTAAATATCGTAGTGGAATGTTAACATGTCCTAGTTTATTATTTTAATAATATTAATATAATAATTTTGATTGAGATGATAACATAATATTTATTTATAAAATCTTGATTAGTATTCTTGATTTTTTTACACAAAAAGTATTATATAAATTATATTTACGATATAGCATGATGTTTATGGGAGTTTGCTTATGATATATAGAATAGTGATAAAGATAGATAAAAATAGAATAGTGATGAAGATGATTATTGTTAAGAAATCCATGCAGATTGGATTTTACAAAGATAAGACACAAAGATTGAACCAAGATTGAAGGAACTTTGAAGCTGTCCGAAATGTGGTTTGCAGGATTCTCTTGGGACAAACCGGACAACAATCTGCATGGCCCTTTTATGCATTTTGAAAACTATAATTAATTCAGAAGAGTTGCCCAAAAAAATTAGACCCTATGAGATCAAAGAATGAAAATCAACAAAGTACACTTGCCTTAGAACATTGTAACAGGACAGACTGGGACAACGATAGCAAAGCATAGGATGCTTCGGTGAGTCCAGGAAGAAGTGTGTTCACATGCTGTTGCCAAGAAAAAGTTGAATCAATACTCAGAAGAATAAAAATTTTGTTGAGTGAACCAGAGTTAAATTGAGGGGGTAAGTGTGACGAGTCAGACTGAGAGGAATTACTTTGGTTGGTATAAAAATTTATGAGCTCAGTTTTTGAAGGATTTATTTTTAGACCATTTGTGATGCACCATGAATTGATATTATCCAGGACCTCAGAAAGTGATTGAGAAAGATTCATTTGATATTGGTGTTTGAAGCAACAAGAGAAGTGTCATCACCATACATCAAAATCTCAAAATCAGTTGAAGTATTAGGAAGGTTATTGCAGTACACAAGGAATAGAAGATGCTCCAAGATGGAGTTCTGGGGAACTCCTGAAGTTACCCTGTGATAGTCATTCTGAGCACCTGCATTTAAATCACTTTAGCAGCCTCCCTCCCAGAGAGGACTTCAACCATCTGAGAGAGGTGCCGGTCACTCCATAAAATTTTAGTTTTTGACAAAAACTCTAGAAAGGTCACAAAATGCACCAACAGTGAACTGAACTCGTCCACAGTGGCAGCAACCCCACTAATAAGTTAGACTTATTGAATTTAGGTGGTCAATAAATACGAAGCACAACACATTGGGTGTTTTTGAGTGTGCTGCATTGTACTTTCTATGTACAATGCAGCACACTCAAAAACACCCAAGAACAACTCATGTTTTGAATTAAGAATTAATTTTCATTTCACTTTGACACCAACTATACAAGATGTATCATACATGAAAGTGACACCCACTATACAAGATGTATCATACATGACATTTGAATAGTTGTTACATCTGAATAGCTGGATTGAGAATGCCGGACTCTAGCTGTAATACAATTGCTATAGCCAGACTGTAAGTCCAACATTTCCAAGAGCCCAATTTGTCTGTTATCTCTATCTTGTCAGTTCAGTCACTCTTCCTTCCAGGTCAGGCGGAAATCTATTTGCCACGAGTTTCAAATCATTTTCTATTAAAGAGTTTCATCTACTAGATGTTATTCTATTGCCATTTTGACCACTTATTTGCTGATTAATCATTAAAAATTAATTTCAATGTTCTATCGGTATTTTCGGCTATTTACCTCTAGTGAATACTTGTCTGCCGTGCAATGTTCATTGATATCACATGGTCTGCTCAAATTTACGGAAGGAGTAACGTTGACTCTGGAAATTCAACATTCACCAAAAGTTGATAAAACTTAGTCTACATTTTATTGGTATTTTTACGTATAAACTCATTATTGCGAATCAACAGGAGAAAAATGTTATGGTACTATCAATATTCGAAGTAGTTAAAATTGATTGTTAACACGTGTATAGGAAGAAAAATTATAAATTTTTGTTTGTCCAGATTCAGCTGAGGTGACAGCTCTCCATCGAAAATTTCGAGAGCTCCTTGACAGTAAAAGAATCAACGTAGAAGTACGAAGTTTCATCGAAACAACTCTCACGCTCATGTCTTTAGTTTACGTTCGCATCGTCAGCGTTGAATCAGCGGGTCAGTTTAAGCTACACATTATTTGGAAAAATGCAACTTATGTATGGTACACCTTTTACTGGTTCAAATGAGGTACTAATGTTAATGTTAAGTAAGGTCAGGTATGAATAGGTTTCAGGTAAAAAACTATTGGTTTAATATAGCCCTCGAAGAGTTATAAAACACAAAACTTAGTAATTTTTACATAAAATGACTTTGTGTAGGATGTTTACCTTAAATTGCCTAAGTTTTTGAGTTCATGTTGTCTCTCCTATGCACATTTCACCACAGGTGCGGCATCTTCAGAGATATTAGACTTGAAATTACATTTAAAACACTAACACAATATGTACACAAAATTTACAGATTTCTTCTTATTTGTTTAAGAGTTCACTACACTCGCAGACTTCGCGGCGAGTGCTACAAGGGCGAAGGCTGGGCGAGCGCGTTGTTGGCAACGGCGTGTGCCGGACATTGTTCTTTACTGGCGACAACGACAGCGGCCGGACAAAATTCCTTTGTCGGCTTCACCGGCTAAACTGTTTGAATACCGAGGTGGTGTGAGGGATGTGTGGGGTTGTGGGGGCTTGGGATTTCCCATCGTACTCAATGAGTTTTCTCTTTCCCGGCGTTGCCGGATAGATGCGGTGTTGCCAATTGGTGTTGAGTTTAACATATTTTCTTTTTTATGGATGGTTTAGAAAATAATTACTGAGTTGTTACAATCTTCCCTTCTATTTAGAAGTAGAGGTGATTTACTGCTATTAAAGTGTTTGTATATTTGATAACTCTCGAGTATTTTGGCTTTTGATTTTGAGTATGTTCTATTCAGAATTGTTAATGAATCGGGGAAAGTGATTTTATTTCCTTGGTTCGATTTTAAATGTTTAACAACTATAGAGTCAGGGTTGTTGTAATGTCCCCTATTGTGCTCCTTAAATCTTTGGGATAAGGTTCTGTTGGTGTATTCAACATATTGTTTTTTGCATGGGGAAGGGCAAGTTATTTTGTACGTAGAACATACTCATAGAAATAATACTGAATAGAACATACTCAAAACCAAAAGCCAAAACACTCAAGAGTTATCAAATATACAAACACTTTAATGGCAATGAATAACACCTACTTCTAAATAAAAGGGAAGATTGTAACAATTCAGTAATTTTCAAAACCATCCATAGAAAACATGTTAAACTCAAAATCAATTGGCAACACCGCAGCTATCCGACAACGCCGGGAAAGAGAAAGCTCATTGAGCGATGGGAAATCCCAAGCCCCCGCAACCCCACACATCCCTCACACCATCTTAGTCTTCAGTTTAGCCAATGAAGCCGACAAAGGAACGTTCTCCGTGTCGCTGTTGTCGTCGCTGGTACCAAACAATGTCCGGCAACCGCTGCCGCCACCACCGCGCTCGCCCAGCCGTCGCCGTTGTAGCACGCGCCGCGAAGTCTGTGAGTGTAGTGAACTCTTAAATAACTAAGAAGAAATCTGTAAATTTTGTGTACATATTGTGTTAGTGTTTTAAATGTAATTTCAAGTCTAATTTCCCTGAAGATGCCGCACCTGCGGTGAAATGTGCATAGGAGAGACAACATAAACTCAAAAACTTAGGCAATTTAAGGCAAATATCTTACACAATGTTTAAAAGTTCTTGAAACTGGACACATTTACAAATAAAATGACTGTCTTAATAAATATAAATTACTGTTAGTTATTTATTGAAGTAGCTGTAGGCTAAAGTAAATGCAATAGAATATTTTTCAAAGCCTTTCTAAAACCTCATCATTCAATTATGTAATAATTTAAAAGAAAAACACACCACATGTTACAAGACATGAGTACAAGGCTTGTATGGCTTGACATAGCACAAGAGTGCTAAGGGTGATAAAAATCAGATAATTTGAAAATACATAAATTCTAGGACTAATTACATATTTTACGTCATTCCGTTTATCCCAACAATCCCTCTTTTGGCCAGGTCATGAGATACAATAAATGAAATGTAATGTTTGTTTCAAAGGTTAAATTACTTAAATTATTGGTAGCAATGGCACATTTTGAAACAAAAGCCAAGGCTGTAGTCATACAAGACTTTTACTTCCTAAAAAAATACGTAAGTCAAAGATATGTAATAATTTTTAAATAATTTAATCTTGATGAATAATTCTCATTAAACTTACTGACAATTCTGGTTTTAGATGCCGAAGTAGGAGAACTGTATGGAGTGCCAATTGACCACAGAAATATTTGCAAACCAAGGAGTAGGTAAGTTGATATAGATTCAACACAAAAAATGTATGAAATAGGCTGTGCAAGACAAATTTTTTTGTAATTATAACAAGTAGTGATGGTCATTCTTGATCCAAATCCAAATCTCAATAAGTCGATTCTCGAATCTTTTGAATACCTATGTATCCCTTTATCTTACTAGAACCCTAAAGTCTGAACATTAATTACTCTTATAAAATCAAAGAATTAATCAAGAAAGTTCACTATCCAAGATAATCACAGATTATATTTTAAAATGATTAATAATATTTTATACTTTTATTTATACACCTATCTAGGTACAAGTCATTTTTAAAAGTCCTTAGCTAAGAAAAGTAACTTGTTCTGTTCTTATTCAATAGTAATAAAAATTACTAATTCATTATTGTACTAAGTGGTAAACAAAAGTTGCACACATATTAAAAACTGTGACCTACAAATTTATGATTTTTATGAACTTAAAAATTTTTGGGTGATCATTTTCAACTTCTGGTTCTGGTTTTGCTGTGATTAATTAATTTATGATGCAAAAGTGTGATGCGGGCGATCTCCCATATCTTAACCTGAAATTCAGATTTGTTAAAAGAGATTCGGCTTTGACACTTCACTAATAACAAGAATAATGACTGCAAGTACAAAGAGCAACATTTTTTACATTATTCTCCTCTGTTGTGAAAATGTTAAAAATATATTATGAAATTTCCCCTATTCAAGCAAATTGCGGATATACACACTTGTAATTAAAAAAGTGTATAAAAACCTTAAAAAATCATTGTTGTGGTTGTTTTATGTTAGTGGAATATACAAACTGTCAATATAATTCATAAAATGTGATCCTGTTAAATTTGATTGTTAAATTTTGATCCTGTGTTGAATCACAAGGGAGACGTTTAAGTTTTTAGGTCTATCTATAACTAAGATTAAGTTTATATGTTAAGTTTTTAAACCATACATTTGCAAAATAGCAGATTTTGTTTAGTATATTTACCTTCTCAGATCGAGCCGTCCGTTGTGAAAGTTCACCGTAGGGAGGTCACAAATTTCAGAATTATAATTGGGTCTCTGGTCTGAATACAATGAGTATTTTTAATAAGCTTAATTTCCTTAACCAATTAAGCAGGTAACTCAACCATAATGGCAGTAGGCAAATATTATTTTTAATCTTAATCTAATAAGCTTTCAAAATGTTATCTACTACTTTTATTTCAGATAAAAAATTTTGGATTTATATCATTTTTTTTTAAGTTGATGAAGAGAATATTATAATGTGTTTATTACTGCTTGTCTAAAAAATAATTCCCAAGTATTGAATACTTTAGAATGTTCATTTATTTATTTTATTTATTTCTTACAAGCAAACAAATAGCAACAAGCCTCACTAAGCAAAACGCTTAAAAGTGAGGTCAAAATGTATATCTACATATTAATACGCAAGCATGTTTCATTTCCTCCTTTTTTCTCAGCTCGTGTGCATCGTAGGAGAAATCCGCGCATAACGTTAGAAAGTTATAGTCCGGAGATGAGCAAATCACATTCTAATTCACATCGGACACCAGGGCTATGCCCCACAGGCTTTCAAAGTTCCAATGTTAATCTTATGGAGGTAGGAGAATTGATTGAATCATTAGACAGCTGTTGTAAAAACAACTGTTGAAAAACAGGAAGAACAGATGTTTCAGTTATAAAATGTTTTTAAACTTCTTGGGTCTACAGTAGATCAACTGAAATTTTGATCGAATTTCGATCAGGAGGCGATCTCTAGTAATAATAAATACATTGCAAATAATTGTCCAAGTTAATTTCTTGTAGGCACGGGCGGGCCTCACTCCTATCACAGAAATAATAGTCAAACATTATCTTATACATACATTTAAAAAACAGCCACTGATGATTCAATAGACTCATCACAGTCTTTTGAAAGAATGTTGGCAGCACTGTTGTCTCGCAAACTCGATGCAGACGCAGTCAGCTGCATCCCTCCCCCCTCCCCCCCCCCCCCGGACACACACAATATGTAACCGGTTCAAACCAGATTCTTAAAACTATCTGTCACCGGTTCTTTCAATAGCTTTCACTTATATTCATTTTATATTCATTTTTGTAGTTAGACAGTTTTGAAAGTCTTATAATAAATAAATACTAGTCTTATTCATTTCCCTATCAACCCAACACCCTATTTTCATTTGTTAAATGTAATTGATAACATCTAAAACAAATCATACATTTAAGGCTATTAAAAAATGTATTTAGTTTTTATTTGAAATGGGAAATATAATCACTGCTCGATGCACTTAATTGCAGTGCAATGACCCTTTGATGGCCTGTATTTCGTTCGATGGGTAAAAGAATCTGTGAAACTTGGCTTATACACATTTCCCAGTTATCTTAAAATCCAGGTAATTTCATTATATGTTTTAATATTTGATAAAACCATTGGGGGGAAGAGGGGTTGCATCTGGTGGTCCTTATGAAAGTGCAGCCACTTGTAACAAGGGGATGAGATTCATCAGAACAGCCAAAATAGTTTAGATTATCTGTATTTGGAGATTTTTCTCTCACTTGTCAACTTGTTGCATGGTGAAATTTTTCATATCATTAATGAACAATATTTTGTTTGCAGGGATTGCTTCCTCTACAGAGAACTCATCTCTCTAATAGACGCTGTCATGTCAAAACAACAGACGTGACATCGCTCTTGCCATTTTAGAGTGCCAAATATTTTATTATTTATTTTTTGACCAAAGTTTCCTGCTCATTTATTGTTTAAAAGTATGCATCAGTACATTGGCATTATGGCAAAAGTTTTATTTTAGGGATATACGATTTTTCGCAGTGTGCTGTAAGATAAGCATATAAAACATTTTACATATCTGTTAGTGGCACCGGTAGCTATTGTCTTACTGCCCTTAAATATGTGTTGTGATTTTAATATTGTAGGCTAGGAGTTTCAATCGCATTATCCTGTTGGAAGAATCAGTTAACAAATAGGATATAATACTTTTATTTTGTGTATTTAGCATTCCATTTGGCTTGGCATAGTAAACCAAATACTGATGCATATATTTTCCATATATGTAAATCCATGTAAATATGTATTTGTTTTTATTTTTTATTACGTTAATGTTTGTCATTAATTTGTTAATTAGTTTTAGAGTTTACAGTGATAGTAGATTTCTGTTTAGTATCGAGTTTAAAATATGTATTTAGTAATGAACATTCTCGTTCTCTTATGTTATCTAGGCAAATTATTATTAGTAGAATAAGTGTCGTTTTAAAGAGTATTTTTGAAGTTTTTATGGCTCTTTTGAAGAGGTTAATCCCATTTTTCCGGAAATTATGAAACACAAAAAGTAATCAAACTTATTTATTAATGACATGAAAAATATTCAAAAGTAAATGTTGAGCTATTATATCCTCACTTAATCCAGACATTTTCTTATAAATTTTTAAATGTAAGGTAACATTTATTAAAGCTCTCTCACAATTGATTCATGTGATTCAGTTTTCATAATTCAGGAATTCCCTTTGAATACATTCAAAATTTCTAAAGTACCACTCCAAAAGAAACCACCAAAATGCGGAAACAGCAAGACTCCGCAATTATTTCAATCCCAATATGGTTAAAACTTCATACTGTACTCTTTATAATGGCAATGTTACTTCCTTACCTCAACGACAAAGAATCTGTGATATTTGTCTATGTAAGTTGTTTTTAAGAATGACTGTGAGTGATCATGTTTGCTTAGGGGTTTATTTAACTTCTTGGACTTCTTGTAGTTTGGTCCTATACTCAATAATATTTTTATACAGTATTTTTGACCAAATAAAACCATATATTTTAAGCAAATGAAACTACATTGTATTTAGTAGCAATCAGGAGAATAAAAAAAGTATGAAATTAAAACTTTTAAATCTTAGATTTTTTACTTAAGCTCCCTTTTTATCTAGTTGTTTTAAAACATTTATAACGGTGCAAGTGTATCCTCACAAAAAATGTTTCTAATAAAATAGTATTTTGAAAACCTACAATTAATTACTCTACCAATTCATACCAAATCGCTCTATGACTAGTTTTTTTAATATCTTTTCCATGCCTTCCTTGCCTCATTAAAAAGATTTTTTAATGTCATCCGTTTCTGGACAATCTCACATATACAAATCTTTAAATAATACATGAGACTTGGGATCTAAGGTACTGTATGCCAATCTTCAGAGTAAATTTTGTTGAGTACAGTAGAACCTCGATAGTTCGACACTTTGTGGACTTAGAGAGTGTCGAATTATCGAAATGTCTAACTATAGGGAGTATATGGGACATTTTAACACTGGGAGTATAAAAATCATAATTTGAATTTTGGAAACACTAAATTTTAGTGAAACCATAACCTAATTGAACTTTAAAATAAACAACATTCAAATCATTCACCAATTTGTTTACATTTTCACCTTTGTCAGGCTCCAACATGGACACTATCGGTCATTATTAACATCTTAAGTTCACATGGACCATGTCGAACTATCAGGAGTGTCAAACTATCGAGAGTCGAACTATCGAGGTTCTACTGTACTACAATACCCAATACCCAATAACTCTCTCAAAGAAGAGATACGTATAACTGGTAGTGAAGGTGTGTGTTGAAATTTTATGTTTTACCCAAACATGAGGTTATTACAACATATTTAGTTCAATTATAATTGAGAAATTTTCGTTTAGAATTTTGTCAGGATAATTTATGATTGAAAAATTTATTTTCCTTGGAATCTGTTGTTTATTTTTTAATCTATATAGGCTAATATATGTCTTAATTAAGACACAGATGCACTATTTTGATAAGACAGTATGGTGTGTATTTTAAGGTATGTGTCTGAAGGGTGAGTACCAATTCAATAAACTTCTCAAAACTTATATAATTTTTTATTATTGCCAAAAGTAAACAAGAACCTTTTAAAGCTGTAAGAAAAGTTCAAAATTGTGTGTTTTGCATTCCAAGCCTGTGAAAGGTTCAGTGTGAATTGGCTACACAGTCAGTCTTACATAAAAACTAAAGAATATTCAAGGCCTAAATCAAACTTATTCAACCACAACACATGATTTCTTTCGCTAAAAACAAATTTTTACAAACGATGAAATTGAGTTAAGGAATATGTGCCAAAATGTAATCTTAAAATGATTAAATTTGAGGTGCTTACCATGTCTTTGTCAATTCTAGAGCCTTGTACTTGCAATGTATACAGAAACATATAAGTAGGGACACCCTCTAGAAAAGTAACGCTGCCCCGAAACACAGATAGCGTGAACAACCCCATTTATTTATCAGAAGTGAATGAAACTGATTGGTTGGGTACAAACATTAGTGGGTTTTCATCACTTGGGGCAAAAGTTGGTATTTTTGGTGTGCAATCGAGTTTTTAAAAACGATTAAGCATCAAAAAGACACTTTTTCTCCCAGTGATAAACAATATTTTTTATCATAATGTGGAATTAGACTTTTGATCATTAAAACTATTAGCTATAAAAATGTATTTTCGAGGTTATATTTACAAAGTAAGTAATATGCAGTGTTTACATTTCTGTTATTCACAAACAACGCTCTTTGTAACATTTGAATTTCAAAATTCTGCCCCACAAATTAATAAATGAATAATAAAATACTTAGCAAACGGCTGACTTTTCAGTGCTAGTACAAAAAAGAAACGGTTTTGGTACTGTTGAGAGAACAAAAAACAGGCTGATTTCGTGCAGAATGATAAAAACTAAATTAAGAAAAATTCTTCTAATGAGTAATATATATTAGCAAACACAATAATAATTAGCGCTATAGTCAACTCTGAACTTTAAAACCGAAACTAAAATAATATGGATGTCTCTACTTATTGGGTTTCTTGTTGAATAAATTGTTACTTGTTTCCATCTTGTAAATTTAGTATTAAAATTTGTCTCTTTACTTATAAAAACCCGTCAGATCATGGACCAATCTAGGTTTTCTTTTGTTACTAATTAGGTCTAATTGTATACAGTGAATAAATAATATTCTTGAATACATTGCATTTTGATTTATTAACCCAATATCTACACATAGCCTTTTCTATTTATAGCCAAATGTCGGGTTGAACAAGCCTTGCTCTTTGGTTTTAATTTAATTTTGATACAGAGTAATCATGGTAATCAGTCTATAAGTTTACACCAACAACCAACTATATACCTCCTCACTGTTTACTGTACCGTACATTGTTATTATTGTTTCTTAAAGATGCAAATAAATAAATAAATACCCACGTCGCAGAAGACCTGCGTATATGTGTTTGAGCGGAGCCTCCAATTTTGATGAAATTTGGTACAGGGGTGTAAGCCAGCATCTACTTGAATGAGTTCGCGATACAGAATGATCCATGGGAACGGGGTTTTATGGGGTTTCAAAAGGGTCAAAAGTGGGGTTTTGGCAGTTTTTTACCTTAATTTTTTTATTTTAAAAATGTTAACGTAAACCATTAAAAATATGGTAGCTAAAAAAAACTTTGTATGTTGAATTTTTAATTTAGTTTAAATGGTTATGCAGGAAATCCAAAAACATGTTTTCCATGTTATTCTTATGGGAAATCAATAAAATCTTCTATCTTGCTTCTTTATTGGCATATCTTGATAAAATTTTGTATGCACACTCATTATGAAGGGTTTAACTTATATTTGTTTAGAAGGCCTTATGGCAGCAAACGTACGTACTCATCTCTATGGGGTTTATGAGGAAAATAAAAAGAATACCATAAGTTGATATAATTTGTTATTTAGGTACATTCACTAAGTTGGGTGTAACTTACATTTACTTACAAAACCAATATGGCAGCAAACGTACCCCTTCACCCCCTATGATTTTTATGGGTAAATAGAAAATATACCAAAATTTCATTGGAAATTTGCTGAGTATGCAGGTCTGCTGGGACGGGGGTATTTTTAATTACAATATTTCAAGTGAATATACAGTACTCACTTTCAATAAAAGTTATTATAATAACTTTTAAATGGAAAATATATAAAATCACACCTAGCAGCTGAATAACATTTTTTGGGTGCTACAGTATCACTAAATCACTATTTTCAGACAGGGACCTCACATAGTGGGTATTTTAACCTGAATATGAATGAGGTATGAACTTTTATTGTGGGTACTTTTAAAAATTATGGGTACCTGTACTAACAGCTCACATGGGTTGCTTTCACCCCCTTTCTGAATATAGATGTACTATATGCATTCTGTGGCATGCGCTATATGACAATTAAGTAATTTTACAAACTTTATTTATGAAAAATAATAGAAAACCAAATATTAAACTAATATTTACATTGATCTGGTTAATTAACGAGGAATAAACTTTATTGACTTAAAATCCGCTATAAACCGAGAACCAACGATTAAACCTAGGTTCCCCGACATATTTACAAACATTTCTTTGAACTGCGAATCTGTAAACTGTTTAACTCAAGTATGTTTACCTATTTAACACACTTCACTTTATTACTGAGGTCAATTGAAGTAAAAGGATTTAAATTAAATTCCAATGCCAACCCCTCCCACGAAATCATATAGATAAGGTTAAATGGTTAGATAATGTACCTTATGGGAGTAAAATGTATGGTAGATTAAATCATGGATGAGACGTTAATAATAAATCTTATTGTATTGTTCAATAAATTTTACCACCAATAATTGTTGTCAACTTGATTAACATTTGTTGTTGTATAATATAAATTCACTAATCAAGAAAAGCATGTATATGAAATAGTATATTTCATCACTAGTCCGGAAAGTGGTCGTTATCGGTGCAAGATCGAGTTTCAAGTATGAGGCGAAGCAGAGTACTTGAATTCGATCGAGCACCGATATACCACTTTCGGACGAGTTACGAACAGTACTTTTCATCATACCACCTTTAATAAATTTACAGTTTGGATAAAAACTAATAAATTTTAACCTATACCCCCTCTTACCTTGTTATTTGTTTATCTTGTATTTGAACTATTTACAGCTGTTATTAAAAATAAAAAAAAATTAACTTGTTTATGTCCCGAGAACTACTGTTTCGCGGTCTAGTCCCGAAAACTTTGTTTACCAACACGTTTATCCAACCCACCGGGAATCAAATAGTTTCGATCACAGCTGACCGTTCCGAAAACAACGTTTATCGCAATGGGATGATGAAAATATATTATCCGGCATTCTTTGCAATGCCAACCTGGGGAAATTTTTGCCCTTCAGGTGAGCTCGTTTGCTATGCTCACTCGTGGTCAGGTTTAGCTTGTTCGCGGTACTTACTTGCCGCAAGTCTATAATATCCTCTAGTTTCTTTATTACCAATCTTCTCTCAATACTTTAAATGAAAATACATGTTTATAAAATTAATAATATTCCTAAATTTAATCATATGTTCCAATACAAAAAGTTGCTTCCATATCAATAACATGATGGAAACTTTGAAGACGTATTGGGATTGAGGAGCCCCTTGGAGGAACAGACCAGCGGTTTGTATGTGAAACGCTATGGGCTTGAAAAATATCTGGCCGCCCCTCCTTTTGACATGAATCACCAAATAAAAATATCATAATGACATATGCGTTTGATGATTTGACACAAGAATTCTCAACATAAAAATTACAGAAATAGTTTTTTCAGTATTTTTTAAACTTTCTTTGATAGTCAGTCATTAATAAGAGTACCCGCATTGTTAAGTAACAATGTGAATTGTCAATCAAAGTTAAGTTTTATTTACGGTCATACTTTATTACCAAGGACAATTTTCAAAGTTAAAATGAGTTTAGTTATAAAAAAAATCTCATGCTAGAACGATTAAGTAGCAACATGACTCAGGCTATGCCAGTGATGAGTCATGAGTTAGACTGAGAATGGGGAGGACTCCATTGACACACAATTTTAAAACAACGCAAAAAGGCAAAAGGAGGAAAACACACAAGAAAGCTACCTGAATAAAAAGAACCACAATCTGAAAACTAAATCCCATGCATCGGTAGCCTACTACTATTCACAAAAAACCCAAATTAGATACATCACATATTCTGGTACCGGTTTGCCTATGTGGTTGTTTTTTTAATGCCTTGGTCCAATTATGTTGGTTCATTGGTGTGGAAAAAAATTTCTATAATCAATTATTAGAATATTTAGAAAGTAATAATTTAATAAACAGTAATCAACACGGTTTCTGTCCTGAAAAGTCAAATGCTACTGCGGCAGTAAGTTTTATAGAATCAATAATTGAATCAATTGATAGAAGCGATGTTTGTGTTGGGATTTTTATGGATTTTACGAAAGCATTTGATACTGTTAATCACGCCACTCTTTTAAAAAAATTTGAAAAATTAAACTTAGACAAAAATTTGTTGAAATGGTTTCACTCATACTTATCAGGGAGACTTCAATATGTTCAATTAAATCACATACAAAACAACAAAATTCATAATGTAAAGCCGGATTTAAAATTAATAAGACATGGGGTCCCCCAGGGATCAGTTTTGGGTCCCCTCCTATTTATTTGTTACGTTAAAAATATTGTCCAATCATTTTCAAAAATACCACAAAATAATTTGGTTCTGTATGCAGATGATTCAAACCTTAAAATATCAGGAGACACAGCCGAGGAAGTAGAAATGTTATCTTTCATAAAATTAGCAAATATTAAAGAATTTTTTAACCATCATGACCTAACATTAAATGCATCAAAAACAAATTTCCTCTCATTTAAGACTTCCCAATGCCGAAGAAAATTTGAACCGACCATCTCAATTGACTGTGAGCCAATAGAAATTAGAAAAACTACTGGCTTTTTAGGATTAGAAATTGATGATAATTTAACCTGGAATAATCATGTACACATAGTTCTCTCAAAAATTAACTCTGGAATTTATGCCTTGCGCAGGATGTCATTTTTGTGCAATGACATTGAGGAAACTTTAAAAATGATATACTATGCCCATGTTCATTCTAATATTTCGTTTGGCCTGGCATTGTATGGGGCAACAAAAAAGGAAAATTTAGATGAAATTTAAAAAACAAAACAAAAGCAAGCTATTAGAATAATATTAAAGTTAAAACCTGATCAATCGGCAAGAGATTATTTTAAATCTTAAAAAATACTAACTATATATGGGCAATATGTACATGACACAGTATTACTTTTCCTTAAATCAAACCAATTACAACAAGAAAGTACCAAGCTCCACCCATACAACACCCGAAACCAGGATATCATCAATACTCGCCATCACAAATTAGAATTTTATAATAAGAAACCAACACATATTGGTGCAAAATTTTTTAGGAATTTACCAGCCACTTCACGAAAAGAAAATAATGTAAATAAATTAAAAATTAATGTTAAAAACTATTTACTAGACAAACCATTGTATTCTTTCAAAGAATTTTATGAAGGGTAGGGGTTATTTAAGTTATTGTATATTTTTCTAGGTTAAGGTCATTGACGCTATTTTCATGTATCATGTATGTAAATAAAGAGATTTTGAGTTGAGTTGAGTTGAGTTGGTTTGTTGGGGGCGACGGTTTGTTGCCTCCAACAAAAAACAAATGTAAAACCTCTTGCCCCTGGGCCCTGGCCCACCGGGCCCATTCACACGATCGGCCCAGTGGAGGAATCTGGATAAAAAGTATCCTATATTTTCTTCCCGGTTCAAAGCTACCTCCTTACCAATTTTCAGCCAAATCGGTTCAGAAGTTCTTAAGTTATAAATAGTGTAACTAACACGACTTTTTTGTATATAGATATCATAGCATTAATTTTCTTTAGCCTTATATAATGTTGGTTTGGATGCAGTTTTAGCATGTATAACTTATCCTCAAACATGATGTCTTGTGATGTAATACTTATAATCATTTATTAGTATTTTTAAATGTATTTTGTACCATAATGTTGTGAGAGAAATAATTCACCAGTTGTCAGAGAAGGTATGTTTTAATGTGTATCACGTAAAAGAACACTGAATGTAAACAAACATTTCAAAATTAACATATGAGTAAAAAAACATATGGAGTAAAATAATTCACTATAAGTCACGCCACATAAGTTGACGGGATGGCCAAAAACAGCTGGGTAGGGCGAGGGGAGGAGAGGGGGTACTTTTCCAAAAACATCGAGCTTACGTTACATGCAATTTTTTATAGAACAGCTGATTATCCAATCATTTCAACTGAATAGTAGTGAAAATTCATTTGTCAAGTTACGTGGCGAGGGTTATAGTGGTGATTGTTCACCACATCAGCCCCCCGCGGAGAAACGAAATTACCGGAGTCGAAATTAGATTCTCGAACTGGAACGAGTACTGAACTTGAGCCTGATTCCGATGTTTTGTCTAGCTGTGATGATAATGGGGGTAATGATGATTATGGGGCAAGTGCCGGGGTGTTAAGAGCTTGGTAGTCATCGGAAAGGATGAACGCTGGCTTTAGCCGGTCTATGGCCACAGAACATTGCTACCACAAAGCAAGAGTGTGATGGTTTTGTTGTCACGGCAGACAACAGAGTGAGGTCCTGAATAAGGAGGTTGGAGGGCGCCTCGAACATTGTCGTCACGCAGAAACACTTGTGAACATGAGGCGAGGTCTTTGAAAACAAATGTTCCTAGTCGAGCGTGGCGCGAGGCTGGTGTTGGTCGGAGATGTGACATTAGTTGACAGAGTTGAGTCACATAATCTGTTATATCAGGGATAGGTTCTGTGAATGGTGGAACCAGGAGTTCACCAGGTAAACCAAGTGGTTCGACGTAGAGGAGTTTGGCTGGAGAGGCCTTCAGGTCCTCCTTAATGGTTGAGCGAATGCCGAGCAGGACAATAGGCAAAGCTTGCAGCCATGACATTCCTCGATGAAACATAATAGTAGCCTTAAGTTGCCGATGAACCATTCCATTCGAGCAGTGATGCCAGGTACATGTTCTTGAACGCGTGGTCCCGAGGGTGGCGCCGAGAACCTTGAACAGCTCAGACTCAAACTGTCCTCCTTGGTTTAGTTGTAATACATGAAATCAAGCCAAATCGAGAAATCCAGCATTAAAGAAGGGCATTAGCCGTTTCTTTTGCCGTAATGCGTTCAAGAGGCCAAACCTCAGGCCAACGTGTGTACCGGTCAACAGCAGTAAGACAGTAGCTGGAAGGACCGGCAGAACCTCTCGTGGGACTCCGGTTGGTCTTGTGAGCTGTGGGAATTCTACTAATATTTTGTTAACTGTCTGCTCCGGAAATATAGTCCTGATGCTGGTTGCCCTGTACATCCAGTATGGCACGTCATGGATAGGCCGGTTACCCCATTGACAAGGCGACGTATGTTGCAGTTAGGGAGAAGATTGTAATGACTGAGAAAGTCAGCTCCAAGTATGGGCTCTGTGACGTCAATGACCAGAAAACGCCAAGGGAACGACCGGCGGAGCCCGAGGTCGAGCTCGGATGTAATTGTTCCGTAGGTAAATATTTTACTGTCGTTCGTTGCGGCTAAAGAGAAGTTAGATTTTGGACTCTCGGTAGGTAGAGGGCGGGTGGGGAGGATCGAGACGTCTGAACCAGTGTCAAGCAGGAAACATTGTTGAGTCTTTTTATCCACGATGAAAAGGAGTTGAGAAGAATCACTGCGGCAATCAGAAGAAGATCTGACAACATTTCTTTGCCAGGGTTTGGATGGAGAAAAGTTACATGGCAAATCACAGCGACGAGCATTGGCACCGAAACGACGATGGTATGAGCAGGTTTTCGAACAGTGTCAGTAGATTCGCGTGTCGGCATTGAGGGTAAAGGACGTATCATAATGTTGATGGTCATAATCGTCGAGGCGTAAGGAAAGTTCTGACACTCGTAGTGTTAACTCACTGAATTGCTTGAGGATTTGTAACTCCTGTTTAAGAGCCTTACCTCGATCCTGCAGGTCAGCGATCTGCCTCGTGAGTTCCTCCTCTGGCATGGCAAAAGTGATATCAGTCGGCGTCACCAAATGTGGGAGAAATAATTCACCAGTTGTCAGAGAAGGTAAGTTTTAATGTGTAGGCCTACAACTAAATGAACACTGAATGTAAACAACCATTTCAAAATTAACATACAACTTATAGTATATGTGTTGCTCGAAATCGAGCAATTAATTTTAATACAATACAAATGTCACTTTAGCTCTAAATCAATGACATCTGACCAATCCAATAATGTGAACATCTGTAATCACCAATGACTACACTTATATACAGCTGATTATTACATATATTTAAAATGCTTTATTCGATTCCAATGTTATTTTAATGGGAAATTTTGAGATTTCAATGGTCGATAGCGCTTTTATTTTCAGTCCGATTCTCATCAGTTTTTGGAAGAAACAACTAAAGACTATGCCCTATCCAACGACACCAAAAACTTCAAAATCGGTTGAAAATTTTAGGAGGAGTTCTCAACACAAAAATACCCTTAGCGTATTAAATAAGTATAGATTACAAAAACATATGGTGTAAAATAATTCACTAGTGGTGAATGGTCGCTACAATTTCAGGGGTGTCATAGTGCCGGAACGCGCCGGAACGCCGTTCCGGCACTGGTTTTGGCCGGAAGTGGAGATTTAATAAAATTTGTTACAACAAATTTAGATATAAATAAAGAAATGTTTTCCAAGCAACAATATTACAAGTTAACTAACGGTCGATATAGCGTTCACCGACTGCCGAGTCCACGGATAAGAATACAGTTTACAATTTGCGGCCCAACACCAATCATGTTCTATTTGCGCTCATAGATGCTGATGAAGTACATTAGCTCTTATTTGGTAGCAACTACATCAAACTACAGTGCTATGAATGCCTGCCTCCAGAGACGCTATCGTCAGTATATGGACAGTTAATTGACGAGAAGTGACGAGAACTGTATGGAATGCTGATAGAAAAGATATGTCATAACCTCTCAAGTGACCAAGATTAGCTGAATATATTAGGGAAATAATACACGATCACTTTGTGCAGAGTAAGACCGTCCAAAAGCTCTCTGTTCATATGAATTTATATCGATCATAAAAACTAGAAATATTCTAAATTTTTCAATTTGTTTACAACACTCACCTTGGCTTTTAAAATATGGACAATGTTTTAGAAATAACCATATTTTGTTTTATTATATATTTTTCTTCCACAGGTTCAGAGTTTAGATGTTTTATAAACGTTTAATTTCTCGTTGTACTTTGCCTATTCTTGTTGGATTGTTTATTACGGTACGCTTGCTCTGTGTCTAGTTAGGCTTACACTCACTAGCCTATTAATGCATCGCATCTTTGTTTAATGATAAATGCCCTGGAAGTTTTATGAAATAAGTATAGGATTTAAATAGGTAACCAAATGAGAAGTACAAATAGTTTTGTTGTAAATAAATAATTAATTGTAATCATGAGTGATTCTAACACTGGCGATAATGATGGCATCTGCCGCTTCTACAACAGGCCTAGCCTACTGTGTCTACGCACGTCTGCCAAAAAATAGTTTTTGAGTTCGGCTTTGGATGTCTTTTTAATCAAGTTAAAAGTTAGCAGACAGCATAAAAAAGAAATTCAAAAACCTTGTCAAAAAGTAAAAACACTAAAATGGGCAATTTAACATCATAACATAAGACATATCTGTAAAGTGTAGTTGTGGTGAGGGGGGGGGGGGGTAGTCTGGGCCAGGTGTACCGTTCCGCCACTGCAAAAATTGCCATGACACCACTGGCTACAATGTGTTGCCAGATGTCATAACAAAACATTAATTATTGCAGATTTATTATCGTTTTTCTATAATGTTATACTTTAACCAAGAAAGGATTTATTATTATTTTATAACAACCAAGGTAAATTTAATTTTAAACTAGCAGCTATATCCCCCATGCCTCATACACCGTTTAAATCTTTGAGTGCTGGAGGAGACTTTGTGTCGACGTTAACTCCGACCCATGGGTACTGGGTTACAAACTTGTAACACAGAAACCCGCTCACCACCTTCCATCATGGAGGGCGCCACCATGGGGAGGATCATCGTTGCGTTGTTTCCTGAGCATCCATAGAGACTGCCAGTTGGCTTTGGACGGGTAGAGGATGTTCCACTCTTCACAATCGAGGAGCTGGAAACCTTTCCCTGAAGAGCAACAAGGCTCCAGGCCTGGACGGGATTCCCAGAGAGGCTTTAAAGGAAGTCTTTACAATTAACCCTGACAATGTTGAGAATGTACAACGCCTGTTTGGTAGAAGGGGCGTTTCCGGCTCCCTTGAAAACCGCCAGGCTTATACTGATCAGCAAGGCCAAAGGTGATCCCGAGCTGCCGTTGTCCCACAGGCCTCTTTGCATGTTAGACACAGCTGGGAAGCTGTTAGAGAAGCTTATCCTTTCCCGCCTGACTTTTGCCATGGAAGCTGCCGGGGACTTATGATCCCGTCAATATGGCTTCAGGAAGAGACAATCAACGATCGACTCTATTTCCAAAGTCCAGAGAGATGTGGAGAGAGCTGAGAGCCACAACCATTTCTCCCGCCGAGTAGTGCTTCTTGTTACACTTGATGTCAAGAATGCCTTCAACTCGGCGAGGTGGGTCGATATGTTGGATGTGCTTCGTAACACTTTTCGCGTTCCTGCATATCTGTTGCGGCTCATCGAGGATTATCTCCACTCTTGAAGCTGATTTACGACACAAAGGACGGAACCTGGATGATGGAAGTCACTTCTGGAGCAGCGCAAGGTTCAATACTCGGCTCGGATCGTTGCCTATGACAGCCTCCTGAGGTCCGAGATGCCTGAGGAAACCACTTTGGTTGGGTACGCCGATGGCGTTGCAGCTCCCATTGCTGCACGCAACGTTGAGCTGGCCCAAATAAAGTTGAACCGTCATGCGTATGGTCAACATCTGGATGTCCGATTACCGTCTATTGCTTGCTCTCAGTAAGACGGAGATCGTGATCCTCATGAAGAGGATCTTCTCCGTCGTCCCGTTCCGAGTGGGAAGAGAGGTGGTCCAATCAACCCGTGCTGCCAAGTACCTCAGTGTTATTGTGGACATCAAGTTAAGCTGAAGGGATCAGATCTTCCGTACGGCGGACAAGGCCGCTAACGTAGTCACGTTAGTAAAATCAATGTCAGGGGTCCCCGATCCAGCAGAAGAGGTCTGTTGGTCGACTACTACCTGACCCAATTCCTGACAGGTCATGGCTATTCCCGGGCGTTCCCGACAATGCGGAGCATACCTCCTTCCTCTGCCTCCGTTGGGAAGGGCCCCGCCTGGAGTCCACACAAACTTTTGGTGCATTTTCGGTGGACTCGGTCTGCCAAAAGATCTTGGAGGATGAGTGCTGCTGGGATTGTTTGTCACAGTGCGTCAGGGGCATCCTCCATAGAAAAAAGACTGATCTGGACTGCTAAGGGGATCAGATCCCCTGACCGTGCTGCTGGTTAAGGGGAAGCCCAATGGGCTAATTTAGACCTATCCTGATGTAATGTGACAAACAATTCCAGGCCAGATTCCTGTAAAGAGTAGAGGAGCTTTTTTAGTGGGTATACCCGTTTTTAGTTAAGTCCCACACTACAATCTGACACCCTGTGTGCGTAATGCATTTTTCCTGCCTCTCCCTGAAAAAAATGAACAGTATCTGCTACTTCTCTGCAAAATTTCAGCACAATTATGGCAATAGTGTACAATTATGGTAAGCACAATTATGGTAAGCACAATTATGGTAAGAGTGTATAATTAAACCACAAACAAACAAATAAACAAAACGTTATGTTAATAAACATAGTATATTAGTGGGATTAGTCTTTATGGGTGTATTCCGCCTATAGGAAAAAGAACTCCTTGCAAAACTATGAACTGGATGACATTTAGACAGTAAGAAGAAGTAATCCTATCATCAGCGCTTTATTTTCCTCTGGTTTTCGAGGGCAAAACTAAAGTTTCTTAACATTGGATGTCCCTATTTATTTGGTTCTATATATATTGACTAAAATTACATGTACGAGAAATTACTATAGTAGTAAGGAGTTTATTTGAAGATCTCTTTTGATCAATATTGGAATTTGGACTTCCCCCGGGGAGTAAACCTAGAGAATTCAGAGGAAACTGAGACAGCTGCAACCAAATAAAGGGGCTACGATGAAAGTTTTCATTGTAGGACAGAGGGTCCGAGGGTAATCCCTTCAATCGTCGTAAAAAAAAATACGGTGCGGACTGAGAGTCACTAATTAGTGCTGAGTAGACTCTGTTTTCATGCCTTAACTCGTAGTATAGTTTGGCATACCGTGAACATTACACAGACAAGAATTCTGCTTTATGTTTATGTTTATTTAGAGATCACTATTTGGTGGAATTATTTTAGCAGGCCTATGTATTTTGTCAACGATTGATTACATAAGTGACGTTGGAACAACTTAAGGCAATAATTATATATATTGCATATGAGTCTAAAATTTACTAGCTACGGACCAATCATCATTTTGCAGTTTCAGTCACGTCTTCAGCCAACCGTAAATTTTAGTTGTATCGTGTAATATGGACGTCATCACCGCAAAAATGTTTACCGGGCATCAACAAATTAGCGATGAGCCTCGCGGCCAATTATACCAGGCACCTGTCCCAGAGTTGGGCCCTCCGCCAACGGCAGACATCGGCCCCGCGCCGTGCGGTAGGCTCTCCACGGCAGTGCCTACAGCAGCAGTGGTAGCAGCAGTGGTAGAGTGGTGCATAGCAACAGCAGCAGTGACAGCCCACAGCCTCATGTGAGTGTCCTGTTGATCATCAAAACACGACACACACCGGACATAAACATAGACAGTCGTCTGCATCGGTAATGCAGTTTTATAAAGATGTCTCACAACACTTAATATTGGAAAATTAATTATACACTATACAGCATTGTCATTACGTCACGTCAGTAATGCAGTTTACTCCACTATACGCGATGCTAATTGGACACTATAACATGATAAACACCCTAGTAACCGTCTCATCGGCGATGCAGTTCATAGATAGGCCTACTGGACGTTCGTAACACTCGACATTGGTCATCGATAAGACACAACAATCGTCGGTCGATGCGTCATCGTCACGTCTTCGATGCAGTTTACTTTATGTACAATATTTGGACATGATAAACATAATAATCATCGCGTTTACAAAGGTAATGCAAATTCTGTTTGAGATTAACATTTCATGTACAATGTGTTTATATTGCAAAAAAGTTTACATATAAGTTTAACAAGGGGTGCATGGAATACATGTCAACCCCTAGATATGCCTTTAATTATTTTCATGTGCTTACGTTGAATAAACAAAGGAGGTTGCCCTCCCCACCCTCCAAAAAATTTTGTATGCTATGTAAAAATATGTTAACTCTTGTAGCCTAGTCCTACGCCTAGCTTAAATTTGTATACAACGAACTTTGCAACTTTTTCCCTGATCTGTAACTGTAATCTGTTTAGACTCGTAATATTTTACATAACTGGCCATATCTTTGAGATATTACGTAAAAATGTCTACTCATTATGAATATTTTACATTCAAATCCAACTGCTACCTAAATATTTAATCTAAGGACACATTTCAAACCCTAATTGAAATTAGATTACTTTTAGTAACTGCTGAAAAGATTACAAGACGATAATATAAACGCGTTATGATTCTTATTTCATTAGTTCATTTAATTTCTTGATTTATCTATATGTTTTCCCAACATAACATAACTAAAGGAAAAATTAATAAATTGTTGTATGTCAATTAGGAAAATAAACTACGGCATTACCAAACTAAAGTTGCTTGGGAAGAAGATATATGGTTCAAGCAAATTTTCAATGATATTTTCTTCAGCATTTGTTTTGTTTACTGATTGGCATCAGGCACAGATGAGTGATCGGTGCAACGTAGCAGGTGCACAAATCATTGTGCAGTGACAGTTATTGCTCCTGGCCCTCATCACAAAATAACCGCCTATTTTACGCCTCGACCCACCTCTTGGCAGTTATTATCGGCCGCTTGAAGGTCATTCTTGAATTGGCAAACGGCGGGTGTTGCAGATCGACAAGTATAAAGGTTTCGTTAGTAGGCCTACTTAGTTTTAAATATTAAAGAATTGTAGGATAACCATACAGCTAAGAGCTGCATAATGTACTATTGGATTTTAATTTTGATTTGTTAAATACTTAGCATAATGATTGGTTAAAGTTTTGAATTAGTGAAACGTCAAAATTCACTTGGTAAATCGTACATAAAATACAGTAAGATAAGTTTTTCAATTATGTTAGTGTACATAGTCAATGGTTTTTGTTGCCTTAGAATTTACCTAGGAAAATACGACTAGATTTCATAAGAACCCCCTCCCCCTTAAAAATCACTTCTAGTATGAATACTTTGAGTGTTTTGTGCATAATAGTAGTGTACGTTGGAAAATATATAATTTTTTATTTTATTTTATACAATCTAAGTTGTGGAGGAAGGTTTTATTAAATTATTAGTTTAGGATATATAGACTACAGAAACAATAAGTTCACTGTATACGTTGGTAAACCAATAGTGTGAAAAAGTGTTCATATAAGTTACGCTTGTAGAAAAAATGGGGTCACGGACATTAAATCTTCACTTTGACGATCGCGTGCAGAAAAAGGTGCGGATTCCGGGTCTGTACGGTTGACTGTTTTGACTTAATTTGACTGTTAAAAAGTATTTGTATGCAAGTTATGTACTTATTTTAGGCCAATCACACCATGACATCATCGAGACGTGCCCCCTTCTACGCCACAGGCCAATTATTAAAAAAATATCAAACTACTATATGCAAAACAGTCGGTTACTGTTATGTTTTGAACTAAAAGGATGAAGGGTAGTTTGGAACTGAGTAAAATTTTGCGAGACTGTTAAAAAAGTATTTGTATGCAAGTGATGTACTTATTTTAGTTTAAGTTAGGTAACTTACATTATTAAGTTAGGTATTGCTTAAGCTATGGGGAAATAAAATTAAATTGCTATTAACTGAAAAGAGTATTACAACCTTACAAGTGACTAAACAATCCGTCCGGTTTAAAGGTATCTTATTAATGCGGTTTGTTTCCGCCAGGCCTCAACAGGTGGCGGTGGGACCCACTCAGTGCACGTGGCTCTGTAGAGGCCACCAGCAAACTTCGATAGTAGCGAGGATCAGAATTTTAAAATACATCTTTTTATTACGTCTCGCTCAACATTAACAGAGTTTGAAATGATTCTCAATATCAGTTTTACAAGTAGTCATATAATTCTTATTACAATGTAAAGATAATGACTTCAATTGATTAGGTTACCGAAAAACCCCGTGACACACGTTCAACCTCGTTAGATACAGAGTACTAATTATCAAATTTAAAATATTTTAATAATTTCTCGCTTTAGTTTTAGTAAGGAGTTTATCGAAGTTTCGGCCAGATTTAGCATTAGCAGGACAAGAGGACATGAAAATATACTCTCAAGTTTACTACTGTCTTATGTTCAGTGCATTGCTCTAAAGTTTATGCAGTACTCTCTTACTGCTCTCTATACTATACTGCTTTGAAGACCTGAGCAAATTAAGAAAATAGTTTTAAAAAATCCTCTCTTTAATGGGCTACACTCACCTTTTTAATTTTGCTGTAGGCCTATCAGACAGAGTCCAATAATCTGTCGGGAATCCAACTTCGTCATGTTACATTAAACACACGCACATACACTGTCTATATACACCCGATATTTCGCGGAACCACATAAAACGTTCCGCGTCTTCATGAGGGTAATTCCCTAGCTCGCCTTTCACGTAATCGGTCGGGGACAGGGTCGAGGTGCGCCGATGGTCAGTCAGGATCATAAAAACCAGGGTCGAGGTGCGCCGATGGTTGGTTCGGGTCTCTCGGGAGGCAGGGTCGAGGTGCGCCGATGGTCAGTTTGAGATTTGCCTTCAATTCGTTGCTTATTCGTGTTAATTATTATTAGGCTACATTTACTGTTTACCAATACTGTATCAATATTTAAAGTCATCTGAAGAATAACAATTTAATATGTCGTACGCATATGCAGTTTTTTGTTCATGTTAAAATATTACCTTGACTGTTTATCAATATCAATATTTACAGTCAACTATACAAGAAAAAATAACCTAACCTAACCTAACCTGACCTAACCTGACCTAACCTAACCTAACCTAACCTAACCTAACCTAACAACCCATGTTAATTTTTGTCCCCTGTTGATTTGTGCCATTTTACCCAATATAAACCCGCTTTTCGCCATAGTGATAAACATTTCTATTTATTTACAGGGCTTTTCCCACAGTTTAAATAACAACATACCGTACCTAAAATTTATATTTAATTCGGAATGAATTAGTAACAGCGTGGCAGCAAAACATGGAGAACAGGCCACCCGACTGGCTATCGGCGCACCTCGACCCTGCCCCTCCGAGGGTCGACGGTAATCCGCTGTGGAATGCCCTGACCATCGGCGCACCTCGACATCTCCCATCGGTCGGAGCGCCTGACCACGACTGATGATGACTCATTCTGCTGTGACGGGGGGAGGGATTTGTTTACCTTCCTTCTTGATAAGGCCGGGCCTTTGCTCTAGCGGATGCCGCATTTATTTAATTCATAACCACTTCTAAATATGTTGCACTGACTTCCATTGAAGGCCTCGATATGGGTTCGTTTTCTGCCGCCATAAACAATGATTCTTCTGCAATATTTCTTTTTCTCCAGTCGGTCTCTTTATGCCGAATACGACTGCCATCCCATATAACGTCATGACCAGTGTCCAGTACATGTTCGCTCAAATTAGAACCATATGACTCTTTGTTTATTACTTTTTTTTAGGTGTTCATCAATCCTTACATCTACTGGTCTTGCTTGACGTTTGACCAATGTAGTTTTTGCCACAGGACTTTTGTTGTGTTTAATGTAACATGACGAAGTTGGATTCCCGACGGATTATTGGACTCTGTCTGATACAGCAAAATTAAAAAGGTGAGTGTAGCCCATTAAAGAGAGGATTAAAAAAAAAATAATTATCACCTCACCTACAAGAACAAGAATGTCATTCAAAAATGAAGAAAAAAGGTCAAAAGTCAAATTTTACTTTTTTAAAATTTGACCATAACAATTTACAAGAATAATTGCTTTAGATACAGCGTATCACATAACTCATGGGCTGGATATATGGCTTTCTGAATACAGTGGGGATAAGATTTTTCGTTTAACCTTATTTTTTCTGTAACAGATCTTTCAATTAGATTTGAATGAAACACTGTCTTTTATTATTATTTTTTTAATTTGCCGTGTATCTTAACCAGTGGAGTTTTTTAACGTTTAGATGGAAAACGGTCCAAACCCCAGTCTTGTTATTTAGTATCTAACATGGAACAGTTGTTAGATAGCATCATTGATTAATAGCACAATGACAAATGGCAAGTGGGTCCTGAATCGAATCTTTAAAATAATAAAGTGTAATCGATATAATTTTTTCAAAGATATTTGATAAATTACTGCTATTTAAAAATTTAAAAGAACATACCCCTATTTAGATTAAAATAATTAATTAGCTAAACAGTAACGACAAGAACTTAAATAATGAACAACAAATGACAAATAATTAAATGTTATCCTTTTCACAAAATATAAAATTTTGCTGGGAAGCTCGATTTTTTCAGGATGTTGTTTTTACATAAATTTAGTCTTTTTGAAGTAATGAATGAGTGGCTTCAGTGAGAGTATTTACGTTGTAGGGAGCGACCTCGAGTACCATCGCAGACTAAACACTTTAACTACATTTTAACGTTTCATTATTATTGACTTTTTCATTCGGCATTGACGTTTTCATTATAAGTACGATGCACGATGTACGATGCACGATGAGCGTCTCAGCTGTGCGCGGCCGCGGCCGTGGTACGTGTCTGGCGCGCCGCCCACTGCTCTCGGAACCCGTGTCTCCACGACTGCGACACTCGCGCTCGCACCAGCTTCTGCGTTTTAAATTACATATTACGAACTGCTTCTATCTGGATAACACAATAATGTGTGTACATTAATGCTACGCTAGGACAGTAATCAATTTGGTTTTAATTAGCCAGGGGTTATACTTAGTGAAGAAATTAATTAAATTTTCGAAACTTTTGTAAATCTAATGAAAGATGAACAAACGGAATAAATCAGTTCATCGTGTAAAACTCTTTCTTTATTGCCCTTAGACTACAGATTTATGAGAATCGTCAAAAAATCTAATCTAACTATTGATCTAACTATTACTGACTATCTTACCAACTTATTTGACTTATTAGTAAGTTACTTTCCTTAATACAAAAACGTTGAGAAAACTGAAACTGACAAAAATATAGGATACTTACATTTGATTACTAACAGTGAGAGTGGTCAGTAATAGCACAAAAAATGTAAAATTCTTTTTTTATGAAAAACAAAACGTTCCATTTGTTTTCCTAAACTTCCAGAATCTTATATGTTTACGGTTTATATACATGTAGGGAATCGGCAAAAATATTTTTCAGAACGGGGATATCGGGTTTTATGCTTCCGATTAAGGAGGTAAGCGAAGGAAGGTTGTTGAAGGTATTGTTAAGAAAAAAGGTAAAGATTGAAGAAATAGCATCCATGGATAACTTGTATAGGCCTAGCTAATAAAGACAAACATGGTTGAAATCATCGCATTTCATATGTTTTGTCTGTTGGTATCCAGACGTCGATTTTTTAACTTAAACCACTTAAAATTTGTCTAGTTTCATATATTTATAGTTAAACATGGTAAAGTTGACCATCGTTGGAGATAGACTAACAGTACAGGACTGGTTAAACCGAAGTAAAATATCTGAAATACGTTGAGAAATGGCCAACCAAAAATAGTTTATCAATTTTCATAAATTTCAACTTTTGGAACATTCTTGAAGGGGCCCAAGTGTTAAACAAATCATACCCACATGATGTTTTCTTTGATCATTTTAAATAAACACAAAAGCTAATAATGGATGTTAAAGTTACAGTTAGTGCACTTTTCTGAACGAATCGTACTGGACGCTAAGCAATGAACTTCAAGAAGAGTTTCTCTCCAAAAGGGCAACGGACGCATTCTCCGTGCTAGCTGCCCGTGCCATTCCTCGCATCGATAATGTCAGCGCTCGCAAACGCACGCGACCTTCACAATTAATTGCTTAACACCAAGGCCGCACGGTAACCAAAGAGGACACCTCCTCCCGAAATCTATTAATAAATATTTTCAATATCATTAAAACAACACAATCTATACTCTACTTCTGATTGTTCAGGTCACTAGTCTATTATCATTTTAAATTAAATTGTTGTTTGAAACTGCTAATTAAAATGCACATTAATTAGAGCCCTCGTATTTTTTATTCTTTAGCCTGATCATGCCCTAATTTCTGGATACTCCTTGTTTAGTAATGTTGACAATATGTGTTATTCAGTAGCCTATGTGGTTGTTACCCATGGTTTACCGATGGTTGTTACTGATCTTGCTAGCCTAAGAACGGCCAGTACCTTAAAATTCAATTGAAGAGATCTCGGTTTCGGTATTATCATTATCGCATATACAAAATCTAATACGTATATGTTTTTGTTGAACCCATGGGCGGAGTTAACCTATGATTGCTGGGGGGGGGGGAGGGGCCACCGGGGGTCAGTGATAAAGGACATTTAATACCAATATCCTCTAAATTCAGGTTAACACACAGCCGTCTTTAAATGGGGCGCGGCGTTCGAAGTTTGAACTAAAAACACTTATGGTGGATAGCACAGTCTGATAGCCTATAAGTATTTTGGGGATAAAAATACAGTCATGACACTCGGTCAGTTTTTATGGAACCCAGGAATGGGGAACTGCACTAGCGCTCCCGTTGTCTAGACTCCCAATAAGTGATTTGTTTGATCTGTTTTAATGATTTACTAACTAAAGGATTGTCCACGAAGTAGATGCACGACATTTTGATTTAAAAAATCATTTAGTCTTTAAAGTACATCACCAAACTTCATAATATGGTTAATTAGGTCAAAATAAGCAAAAAGATCTCATAAAGATATCCTAAAATGCATATTTATCTAGATATCCGCCATAATGTTTTTCCACTTCAGTGTCCATAAAACATACATTTTGATTTACTATGTGTATTTTTTAATAGCGGTAATTTTAAAATTATAATCTCAGATATCTAAAAAATCATATAGGTTATAACATTTTAGAAAAGACAAAAAAGCTCTAAAATTTAATTATTTAACCCATGATAGGAACTACCAAAGTCGTAAGGATCTGACAATATATAATGGAGTTATTGTGATTTTTGCATTAAAATGGAACCGTAATTCGAAGAAAATATTAGACTATACAAAATCAATGTATCTCGGCTAAAAAATCACAATAACTCCTTTATTAAATTATAAATCATTATTTCATTTGTCGACAGATCCTTACGAACTTGAAATCATTGGTTAGATAATTAAATGTTAAAACTTTTTTGTCCCATGTACATTTTGATAAATTTTTTCCAGTTTAAATACATTTGGGTTTAAAAATTTAAAATATTCGAAATTACGAAAATATAGGTAAAAGTAGACATTGGTAATGTTATAAAGGTTCATTCCAGATATGAAATTCCAACAGCAATCCGTCACCGAAATAAAAATTATGAAGTGGGATAAACAAAATGGTGGATATCTAGGTAAATATATTTCAAGATATCCCTCAATTTGATTATTTTGACCCAATTAACCATATTATGAAGCTTGGTGACGTACTTAAAGATAAAATTATAGTAAAACCCGTTTTTACCATGAATGTAACCTCAAGTAAACCGCACTATTAGAATGGCGGAGGACGGAGGAGTTGTCCTCCGCCAGCATCTACTGAAAGACAAGTAAGTCTCTGCGGCACTAGGGACCGCTAGTCTTCCAGGCCGAACACTTATCAATCATGAGTAAGGTGTGTCGTGACACTGACGTGACTATGCCGATAGTAGCCTACGGATGCATAAAAAGTATAGTGACATAGGGATCATGTTGATTTTACATCTTTACTAATTCAAAGTGTAAAGATACACATAAAGCTACAGTATTTGAAAGATACATTTAAACGTCGTAGCAGGGCGCGGCGCCTGGGTAGGTGGGTACCTGAGTTTGACAGTCAGTTATGCCAAAGGTAGGGCCTAAGGTTATATTTCCTGTACGAAATATCACCACTTAGTAGTTTGTGCAAACATTGTTTAATTTACGATAATGTTTTAATTTACAATATAGTGTTTAATTTATCATACATGGATATGTTATAACTACGTGTACACTGAGAGAAAAAAGGTGTTGAAACATACTTAAAAAATGGCGAAACACTCTTAAATAATGGCTTTTTCATTACTTAATGCCATAAGTATGTTACTGCATGTTCAGACATTCTAAATGCATAAGTAAGTAACATACGTACAGTCTGGCAGTATTTTAATGACGTCACACTGTGTGACGTCACTGCAACTTACTTACCACTGTATGCCACATACGTATTATAAAGATGTTCAGTCATCATGGACCATTCTTTGTTGTATGTAACTTCCTTGCCAACGTATGAAAGATACTTATTGTAATGTTTTTTATACTGATGATTTAGTCTTGGCCTTATGTTACTTACTTTCCACTGTATGAAACATACTTATTGTCAATATGTTTTATCCTGATTAATTATTCTTGGTCGTATGTAACGTACTTGAAACTATATATGAAACATACTTATTGTAATGGTGTTTCATCATTATAGTTTTTCGTTTTACGTATGTAACTCACTTCCAATCATATGAGACATATTTATTGTAATTGTGTTTCATACAGATCACTACTGTTTGTCGTATGTTACTTACTTGCCTTCACTTGAAAAATACTTACAGTACTGTAATTACGTTTCATCATGTTGGCTTATGCTTTTGCTTATTATGTTGTTGACCGTCAAGAAAAAATACTTTTTCAAATGAAGTTCTGAAATGTGATTGTTTGGCTTCCACTGTATTACATAACATTTACTATTTTATCTACGTATCATACAGATGCTTTGATGTGTATATGAAGCTAAGTTAAATGATACTACCAACTATACCAACATTTGAATACTATCCCACCTATATATTATTTTATAGAGTAAAGTTAAGTGGCAGACAAGCTGTTTCAAAACATGAAATATGAATATTTTTTGACGTATGTTTTATTTTAGATTTTTATTAATGTAATTTTAATGCTATGTCATTTTGTGACACTCATATTGGTCCAAATCATGTTTTAATATTGTACTACTGTTGTAATATTTTCCTCATACACTCCTAGATGAAACCATTAAATTTTTTACGGTTTATTTGTTCTAATAAATAAAATTTACAGCAGTCAAATATCTTAGCCTACAGAAATCTAACCTGAATGCTTATAAATAAATAGTAAATCCAGTTAAAAATCAAACCTTATTCAAATCTTTCCCTCTTACTACGGTACTTAACAATGACAATAGGATTGTTAAAAGTTTAACAAATCACAGTTTGACTTTTAATTTTGTTCTCATTTATAACAGGTTAAGACTATTTGAAAAAATCTGGCTAAAATAAAAAATTAAATAGCTATGGAGGTGTAGGGCAAATAAAATACAGTAAATGAATTTAAAAGAAAATATTTATTAAACATGTATTTTATACACTTACAAAACTGGCCATTTCCAATGTATGATTGAAAGCGTTTTTTCACAGCTGGACACAAACACAAACACTAACACAACGCCATAAACCGCGAAAACACGCCTAACACCAAAACACTGACCGACCGGCGCGGCGGCGCGGCGAAGCTGTCGCTACACGAATTCACTGTAGACTGACACAGACGGAGGGAAAGAAAAACTGTGGTTAAATACTTATTTTATTTGTTAATGATGTTTCTTATTTATTGCATTTTATAAGTGTGTTCAGTACAGATTTAAGTAAAATGCATAATTGTAGTCCCACCACAAGTAAGTCACATACTTTCAAGTCAGTTAATAAGTATGTGACACGGTTTCGACGGAAAACTGATATGATGTCACTAACGATGACGTCACGGTTAAAGGACTTAAACTTTATTTAAAGTATGTTTCACCATTATAAATATCATGAAAGCATGTTTCACTGGTATTAGGTATGTTTAATGCATTTATACGCAATAATTGAAACATACTTATTTGACATGGTGAAACATACATTCACGCTTTTTTGGATATGTAAGATTATTACTTACATTATGTGTTATATAGTTATTTAAGTATGATTCATACTTCATAATGATAAAACTGTTATACCATTACATACGTATATTGCATTTTTCTCAGTGTAGTAAATGTTAATAAGGAAAATAGTGTTATTATTTATTATTATTATTAGTAAGTTAAAGTGAGATAAAACTTTGAGTGTAGGGGAAATGGATAATTTTAGGTCCTAAACTTTGTGTTTTTACATAACATTTTTGAAAATTTTGGGGGGGCCCGCCCTCCCCCCCTTCCCCCCGAAACTCCGCCCGTGGTTGAACCATGCACTTCCCCAAAAATTGTGTTCATGTGATATTTATGAACAAAATCCATTAGGATCAGGTTTGTCTACAGCAAGGTCCTAAACTCATTAGTGAACGATTGTCACAGCTTAAAACTGCAATTGTTTCTCAATAAATTCATAAGAAACGACGTAACAACATTTCTAATTTGTGTTGTTGCTACAATTTGCGTTTCTAATTTAATAGGCTACGTAAAATGTTTAAAATTTGAAAGCCACAAGTTTGAATCTCTATTATAAAATTGGAAATGATTTTAAAGCTCTAACACATTTGTAGAAAACTTAATTTGTTTACAATAATCAATGTTGAAATTGTTAGTAAAACTCGAACCAATGTAATAGCTTTTAAAACCATAATATCCGAAATATGTTTATTACGAAAACTCATTGAAGTACAACTTGTGTATGAGTAGGAGTACAAGCACAAGCGTGCACGGGGACTGATTGGCCACATGAGATATCAGCACGACGCAGAACAAGTACAAGTACAGATGAGTTGGTCGATGGACGTGTGGTGGTCTGAGGCTGTGCCACTAGGTTTGCATGTCAAGGTTAACATTTACCGATTGCACTCTTGTAATCTAATTGAGATCAAGTCTTGTTTGCAATCAAATTTCCCAAATATAGGTCAATCTGTTTAGCCGAAAGATAAATTTTGTTTGGCCAATATAGACTAAAACTTATTCTGTGATGTAAGTTATTGAAGTTTTATTGACTATTCATTCACTAGTCACGACCTAAAACAACATACAACGGTACTATGTCGGCTTTAAGAGTGATAGGTCCGATTTTTGTTAAGTCAATGGAGACATGTCAAATGGTGCTAATGGAGTCACCGGTTTTACTCGCCCAGCTTCATAACCAGGGAGTTGTACAACGCGATATAAAGCGTGTTAGATGACCCAGACTGTGTAGAGGGACGAGGCGTAGAAATTACCCCTATATAATCATTTGAAAATGTTGCGTAAATGTTCAGTTGACAGTAATTATGTTAAATTTTTCACAGTTAACCTAAAACTGAAGGTATACATACTGGGAGGTAATGTATAGAGTATTTGTACCGTTAAGCTTTTTTTTAAAGAATGTAACTGTGTAAAATATAAAAATGACACAATATCTGCCTATATCATTACAAACAAAAATAGATATAAACTCAGCTTCATTAGTTCCCTGCTTATTCATGGTTCGTTTAAAATAGAAGAACTACAGAAAGTAACTTAGATAACTCCATTATACTACAATAGTTCTTTAAACATAACATTAAACACATATAAGATAAAAAATATAAACAAAATGCGTCTTACATTGGGGAAGTCTAAGATTTAAACCCAAGCCTATACTGGGATGAGTTCACATGGCTTCCTATAATGCTGGAAGTGCATGTACTCCGCGATGGAGGAACGATCCATTAGGAGTATAATATCCCCCCCCCCCCTTTTACCATTTTGTATTTTATCAACTATTGATGCAATGAACTTTTTTTTAATACAATCACGCGCCGTCCTAAATTTTTTTATTAAAGCAATAAATACTATTATTAAAATGTCTCTTGCATACATATACATTTAATTAATGTCGTGTTTTCGAATTTGGTGTCATGCAACCGCTTTTTTGGCCACATATTCCTGAGCTCAAACCTCTTTTGCTGTTCCTGACCTACATGATGAAAGTTACTCTTCATCTGTCCAGACATCAAACTGTCCCACGTTTTATCACCCGGCGGAGGGAAGGTTTCGCAAGTTGAGATGATGTCAAGGTTCGTATCAGTATTGTTTGGAGCCCGGTGGTCTGTGTAAACAGGTCGCGCGAAAATAGCCCGGTGTGGTGTCGTGGTAGCACTGACTGGTAGTATACTGGTGATGTGTGGTGTGCGCGGACCATGTTCGGGATTCTGCAGTTCGCCCAGCGGCTAGGGTATGTCGATACTACCACTACCACTACCACTACAACAACTACCAACCACAACCATAACCACTCCAGACACGAGTGACATTGGGGCGGGTTCAAGGGCAACCGTTCTGGAGGGGGTTATTGATGCGATTTCACGTAGGCTACATAATATTACGTCTTTTGAAAAAGGAATACAAAAATATTTATGAAAAATCTCTTGATCATCGAACTAGTTATGAATTTTTCTTAAATATTAGCTAAATAAAAAATTGCTATCCATACGGTACACATTTTGAGATCAAAATCTGAACAGTTTAATTTGTGAAGATTTAATATTCATCTAGTGACTATTATAAGCTTTGTTGAAAATGTTGTGAGATTATATAATAGGAATATTTCTTAGTAATCATTGCATTTTTTAAGAATTATAATTTTACAAGGCGCAACAAAAATTGAAATCTACTTATCTACGGGAAAATGTGTTTTTCTTTTATTAACTATAGTTGCATATATGTGTGTTACTATTTCCTCACACTTTATGTTATAACATTTACAAAATTGTATAAACTCACGTAATATGACAAAATGAAATATAAGGCCTTCGTTGAAATAGTTTAAAGAAGTTACAACAACTATAGTCCTGGACAGGCTTATTGGCGGGTGGCCGATCAGCTGTTTCAACCTATTTCCTTCGTTAACTGTTTCTAGATCGTAACAGTAGCAGCTTCAAATAGAATCATAAAGTAACGGTTACAAACATATCATTAATATTGCCAGCTGTTTCGTATAGATACAACCTTCTTTCCAACTTGTTGTCGTTGTTAAACCATTAAAAATTGTATTTATACATTTTACAAGCGATATACTTTAAAGTTATAGTTTGTCAAAAAAAAAACTTACGCACGTATTTTAGTTAGTTTATCTTTAATGTTGCAATTTACGTACACATCATGCGTCTATGAAAGAGGAACTAGGCACCTCTTGCGTAGGACCATTGACTGTAGGACTATACGCTCGACGAGAAGTGTGAACAATCCTCACCGTAATTTTTTAAACTATTCAGACTTTGTCTACTAAGACAACTTACTATGACTTAGAGAAGCGTTGTGGTACTAAAAGTTACACTGATATGAGAAAAATACTGTATTTGAAAACCAGGGTTGAGTTTGGATAATACTTAGGGAATACTTCTTTTATAATGATACAATTTGAAACCTTGTGTATAGCCTATTTCTTTTTCACACCACACACTTAAACTATATAGCCTGTTTCTGTCTTTGTTGTGGTCTCATTAGACACAACATTTTGTCAGTTTTAGTGAAAGATGAAAATTAAAACTTTTTTAGGTTACCTTTATCCTATACAACTCATAACACTTTTCCTCGCGGTTTTACGTTTCCTATAGCCTACGTTAATGTTTTCCTTGTTTAACGTATGTATATATATATATATATATATATATATATATATATATATATATATATATATATATATATATATATATATATATTATGGATCCTTTCCATCTGTTTCACTTGATAAAAAGGCAAAAATAAAAAGTATTTAAAAAATAGTGTAAATGTGAAAGAGAATCTGACGTTAAAAATGAATAGTTACAAACAGTTACATTATGATTCCAATAAAAACAGTTACTATTACCTTCTGGAAACAGTTTACTAAGGTAATAGGTTGCATCAGCTGATTGATCCACCCGCCAATAAGCCTGTCCACGACTATAAGTAAATCATTTAGCTAATTAATCAGCAATAATCTATACTTATTTAATACGCTAAGGGTTTTTTGTCTTGAGAACTCCTCCTACAATTTTCAACCGATTTTCAAGTTTTTGGTGTCATTGGATAGGGCTTGGTCTGTAGTTGTTTCCGCCAAAAATTGATGAGAATCGGACTGAAAATAAAGGCGCTATCCACCATTGAAATATCAAAGTTTCCCATTTAAATAACATTGGGATTGAATAAAGCATTTTAAACATATGTTAATAATCAGCTGTAAGTACGTCTAGTTTTGGTGTATAAAGAGATTCACAGTATTGGATTGGTCGGATGTCATTGATTGAGAGCTAAAAGTAACTTTTGTATTGTATTAAAATAAATTGCTCGATTTCGAGCAACACGTATACTAGTATTATGAAATACTATAATTTGTTTTTAATAATAGTGTACCAAAATTTCCTGTTGAATTACATTTCCCATCTTATTTCCATTGTTAATGCTCACTTAATAAATAAAACACTATAATTTTACATGGATGTAAATTTAGAACAAAACAAAATAAATCGTTGAGAGATTTAAAAATACGGGAAGTCCATATCACCGGGACGATAGTTGTAGTTGTTTCGAGAACGCGTGTAAGTAAGGCATTGTCGGCTACTAGAGGAGGAGGAGCTGCTATTTTCAATGGGAGTGTCCCAACACCTACCGAGCTATACCGGCCGGGCGCCGCTCCAGGCCACAGTGTAAATTTCGTTGGTGTAGTTCATTGAAATCCAAAGTAGTATTTTTTTCTTATATACAACTACTAAAATTTATATTTGTAGGCTGAATAATTACCCTAAAACTGAGATTTATTAATTTAATAATTAAACACTTGATGGGCCTAGATTTTTCTGGATAAACTTACTAGGCTACAGTATTTAATTACACGACATGGTTTTTGTCTCGCACAGTTTTCAACCGATTTTAATGGCTGGTGAGGAAAGAATTTGGTGGGGAACTGTTTTTAAAGTAAATTGGTAAATATCCATCCAAATAGGAGGGCCAAACAAGCCTTAGTTCGATATTTCACCATTTGATTAACGAAGGCAAATCGCGTACAGGGAGTAGAATGGCCTTCGACAGCCAGCCGGTGAGGGCTGTCTTCAGATTCTTCCCTGTTTGTCTTCTCACGTCCTCCGGAGCAGATTGTGGGGTTTTTTTGCCAGTGTATGAAGGCAATGCGCTGTGGTGCGGTAAGCCGCATTTACACTATAAACTTATGTTTGTAAAACATGTTTTATACAACTTTTGTTTTTAAAACTTGACCTCGTGTTTAAAAAACTTTTGCTGTTAAACATTTCATTTTATGCGCTAAACTTCGGTCAAACATGTTTAACAAAAGGCCACAGTCACCATGAGTGCTTGCGACGATGATGTGGTGTTGGCTGCTGCCGCATGTGTTGTGATTTGCTGCGCTAGGAAGAAAAGAGCAAAACTTTGTTTTTGATTACATCCTTCTTTGCAAGCTAGGAGTAAGTACAGTGGCAGTGAAATATTACAAGATTTAGAACAGGATGACCAAGATTTGTTGGCAGGGGAATTGAGGACTGATGATAGCTTCAAGAACTTTTTAAGGATGACAAGTGCAGACTCCATCACAAATGGTCCACTAACCACTCCACTAACTTAACACTTAACTCACAAATAAAAGCACGTGTTGTAGGCGGCAGCAGGAAGCGTACTGACTTGAGACAGAACAGCAGAAACGATGTTTGGTCAAAAAGTTTGACGTTTTAAGTGGGTATCAAACGTGTTGTACAACAAAAGTTTATAAAACACAAATTTCCTTTGATCTTTCCGACACGGCTCGGGAAACCTGCAACCTGTTGCAAAACACGATTTTTTGTAAAAAAAAAATGTTTTTCAATCAATCAAAATTCTTTATTTTCCAAAATTGTAATGACATATTCATATTTTAACAATGTGCAAAAACCTTTCAAGGTTTGTCTGCACTTAATCATATATAGCAAGAAAATATTTTATCATCTGGCACTCTTGTTGTACAACTTGTTCAAGAAATTCCATTGCATTCGTAAACATGTTCAAACCAATTACTATAATTGGTTGCACAACAAAAGTTTATAAAACAAGTTGTATAGTGTAAATGCGGCTGTAGATGGTACCTGGTGGCATGCCTGGTATTATGGCAGTGGAAGTCTGTTCCTTTTAGAAGGGGTTTTCTATCCACATAGAGGACACTCTCTGATGTACAGTAAACAGTCAGGATGTTAAGTTCAGCAAGTCTGCCTGCATCTTTCCCTCCAGTCAAGACCCTTGATAAGGCGAATGGTCCTTTTTCTAAAGGAGGAGGATACGCTGCAGATCTCCAGCTGTAGTTCCTCCCCAGTCTGCCAGGCCATAATATGTCAAGTGGGACTCAAATAGAGCATTGTACGCGGTCTTCGTTGTATCTTCATCGCTGGAGTATTTAATTCTTTTTAGAACATAAAGACTGGTGTTGAGTTTTCTGGACAAAGTGTCAATGTGGTGGTTCCATGATATTTGTGCGTCGATAGTTACACCAAGGAATTTCGTGTAAGGAAAATAATTATTGACATGGAGGCAGGTTAAATTTAAAGACAAATTTTGAATTGACGGGTTTACTATGTTTATTCCCTGCTATACGTTTAAGCTATATGCTATATGTTTAAGCCTATGGCTTGCTATATGTTTAAGCCTATTCCTTTATACTAATATCCAAACTCCATTAGTTGAATTTGGTTGGGTTAAAGCCTCGTTTCTTGTAATTATGCCAAACTAGCTTTTGCCCGTCACGGCTTCGCCCGTGATTGAATTTATTTTATATGTAATAAAATCTTTTTAAAGAGCAACGAAATCTACTTCCTTGACATTGAAACAATGAAATAGTGTGAGTGGAGCTCTGAAGGTATTTCGCAAAACCTGCTCTTAGTGAGTAAAGGTTTCTTAAACAGAAAAGGTCCTGAGAACCTATGAGCAAATAGGAACGACCATGTCAAATTTCAACCCCGTAGGCCCTACAGTCATTCTGAAGTCATGTGGGGCGGAGCCCTAAAGAACATAAAAAACTATATTTGCAAAACTATTTCTTAGTGAACACATATTAGCAAAACGGAACGTTTACGTTAAATTTCAATCCGTAGGATCTATGGTAGTTTTGAGAATTTGTGGGGAGGATCCATAAGGAAAAGTGCTTTGCTAAATTGTTTCTTATTGATCACCTATGAGCAAAGAGTAACGTCCATGTCAAATTTAAAACCCGTTGGCCCTTGATTAATTTTCAAGTCAGGTGTGGGGGTGGAGCCCTAAAGAACTTCAAAAACTATATTTACAAAACCATTTTGTAGTGAGCACCTGTTAGCAAAACGCAACATCCAAGTTAAATTTATACCCTCTATATATGGTAAAATTTTGAGGTTATATGGGGCAGAGCCCTAAAGGAAATTTGAAAATTAACTTCAGTGAGCACCTATGACAAAGAGGAACGTCCACGTCAAATTTCAACCCCGTGGGCCCCAGAGTAATTTTCAAGACCTGTGGGGCGGAGCCCTAAAGAATAAAAAAAAAAAAAAAAAAAAAAAAAAAAAAAAAAAAACAGGATCACTTAGCAGAAACCCAGGTATTTTAAACTATTTGATTTAAAAAAAAACTATATTTTCAAAACCGTTTTTTAGTCAGTAACTATGAGCAGAGGAATGTCCGATTCATATTTTAACTCCGGAGGCCCAAAAGTAATTGACAGCAACAACAACCCCTTAGGATCTATGGTAACCTTGAGGTTCTATGGGGTAGAGCCCTAAAGGAAATTCGCAAAATTATTCCTTAGTCAGTAACTATGAGCAAAGAGGAACGTCCGATTCAAATTTAAACCCCGGAGGCCCAAAAGTAATTTTGAAGTCCTGTGGGGTGGAGCCCTAAAGAACTTTGCAAACAATATTTGCAAAACCGTTTCTTAGAGAGCACCCATGAGTAAAAAAGAAACGTCCATGACAAATTTCAACCCCGGAGTCCCTAAAGTAATTCTAAAGTCCAGTAGGGCGGAGCCCTTAAGTGCTTCAAAAATTATATTTGCAAAACAGTTTCTTAGGGAGCACCTATGGGCAAAGAGAAACGTCTATGTCAATTTTCAACCCCCGAGGACCTAACGTAATCCTCAAGTCCAGTGGGGCGGAGCCCTAAAGTATATTTGCAAAACAGTTTCCTAATAAGTATCTATAAGCAAAGAAAATAGTCCATGTCAAATTTCAACACGTATAGGCTATACAGTAATCGTGAGCTTCTGTGGGGTGGAGCCCTAGGGGATGTTTAAAGCACTTTTTTAGCATCTAAGAAAAAAGAGATTACTCCAAATTTTAACCGTGCAGGTTTCCTAATTTGTATTTAAATTTGGCCATGCGGATAACATTATATTGAAATTTTAAAGGCCTGTGGGACGGATCCCAGAATGAATTTTTCAAAACCGTTTCTTAGTGAGCACCTAAGAGGCAAAACGAACCTGTTTAAAGTTTCAAGTAAATCTGTTTGGTAGTTCCTGAGATTTCATGATGAAATCTTTTTCAGTCAGTCAGTAATCACTCCCCTTCAGGTTTAGCTTTGTCGCTAATCTCACTCGACGCAATTATCCTCTAGATTTTTATTACCAATCTTCCCTCAATAATTTGAATGAGAACAGCTGTTTACAAAATTAATATTATATTTTAATGCAATCATATGTTCCAATACAAAAATGTTGCTTCCATAAGAATAACATGGTAACTTTGAAGACGTGTCGGGCGGAGCCCTGAAGGAATTTTGCAAAATCGTTTCTTAGTGAGCACCTAGGAGGCAAGACGAACCTATTTTCAAAGTGTCAAGTAAATCCGTTTGATGGTTCCTGAGATTTCGTGATGAGTCAGTGAGTGGGATTTCGCTTATATATTCCATCGCATTGAGTAGATTTGCGCATTTTTATTCCAGACGCTTTTTCATTTTTTTGACTGACCACACAGTACGCATTTTTCAAAACCAAAATATTTGTCATAATTTTAAACCCTTCTTGACTTTTGCATTGTAATTTGGAAATATGAGAAACGGATAAAAAATCAATTAGGCGGATTTAGGGGGAGAGAGAATGGGGTGGGGGCAATGTTGCCCGATATTTTGGAATTTGGCTATCAGTTAAAAGATAAATATTTGTTGTTTGTTAAGTTGCACTGTAATAGTTAAAGGAAAATATTTAAGAAAATTATAATGATAAAATTACAGGATTTTAGTTGTTAGTAGCCCCCTGACCTATAAAAACCCTAACTTCCCCAATGGCTGCATCAACTTTTGTACTGGAATATTTTATAAATTTTATCTAACATTTCCACTTTTGAATATAAATATTTCAAATTTTAGGCTGCTTTAGAAATGCATTTGCACGAATGAAACTCCTTTTCCAAACGATACATTTATATGGAAATCCTGACTTAGAACCACTTGAAAGTTCGGTTCTTGCAGCGGTTGCCGAAGATAAAAATTTTGCTTCGGCAATCAAAACCGTCGCATTAGTTGTGCGTTAAAATCGGCGTACCGATATTTTGATCCGAATTTTACTCCCTAAAAGGTTTCGCCAATCTTACAAAAGGAACTCGGATCCTTGTCAGCATGTTGCGTTTGGGTAGCCTCGAGCGGAGATGCCAGCGGCGCGGCGGGTGAGCGTATGGGCGCTTTCACACTTGACGACACGACAACGACACGATAACGACACGACGACGACACAGCAACGACACTACAAAGGTAAATCTTACCGCTTTCACACTTGACGATACGACAACGACACGTCAACGACACGACAACGACATGGTATTACTGCCAAAATAAAATTACAACCTTAAGATGACGGAGTTTAACAGTCGTTTTTATTAGATTTGTCTTTTTCGACTAGGAAGAAAAAGGAGAAAAAATAGACAATGCTGGGTTCGTCCCAGAAAATTTTATTTCTGTTATTTTAAGTCCGATTATTATCATAATTTTGGGGAAACAATTAAGAACCAAACCCTATCTACGACACCAAAAACATTAAAATTAAATGGCATTCGCTTTAACCCCACAAATCATAAGATATGCAATATCTTGCGGGGAATCGTAAATTTTTGTTTATAATAGAAATTTAATCTCAAAATTTGTATGATGTATCCTGTACCCTGAATAATGTAGAATTAAAAATCAATATAAGATATTCATCCTAAAAAAAAATTAAAAAGGGTTTTTGTCAAAACATGAAAACCAGTTCACAATCACCCCAATACAGCAGCGTATTTAAGAATTCCCGTGGTTTGTCATAACAGTATCGTCTCCAATTAGTCATCGTCTGGGTGCGCCAACCCCGTGAGGCAGCAGCGGTATGTTCGCAGAAAGGTCCATTTTTGGCTAGATGCAGTATCTAGCTTCCAACAGCTAGCCTTCACTGCCGCGCCACGCCGAAGTGCCAGCTTAGCTCTAGCTGTAAATAAGTATAGATTCGCACACGCATTAGATCATCAGCTTAAAGTTACACCTTACTTTTGATAACCGGTTATGTATGTCGAGAGAAAAAAATATTTAACCTAAGAAATCCTTATTGATTTAAAAAGATAGAAAGTCTGCATAAAAAACTAGAAAACAATTTATAATTCTAATTTTCATCACTTAAAAGGACAATTGATCATGTTGTAGAGTATAGTAATACAAAAATCCCAAAATAAAAGTTAACGTTTAGACATACTCCCTAACGGTAAAGGCTCGCCGACCGGCCGGGCTACGACGACACGTCCAACGACCCGACACCGACAAATCGGCAAGTGTGAAACACTTCTATAATAGGCCTATCTAATTTAAAATGCTGCCAAACGATATCGGGACGATATCGTGACGACACCGTCAGTTGCACCAATCGACGACAACGACACGACAACGACTTTTTTGCGGAGTGTCGTCAAGTGTGAAAACGGTACATAAGATAACATTGATTTTGGTGCTCGACGATATCGTCGCGATATCGTGTCGTTATCGTGTCGTTGTCGTGTCGTCAAGTGTGAAAGCGCCCTATGGTGCAATATGCCACTATATTATGATTCAATGAACTGGGACTTTCAAGTTGTACAGTCCTACAATACCCACCCAATCCAAGATCCTCTACCAGGACAATAATAAAACTCCCCTTTGTCAACTTTATAAAGAATCAGCGACTATTGATTTCTTGAAAATAAGTAAAATATTATATTTAGTCAAAACATTGGAAAATTAAATAGTCCAATATGTATTATATTATTTTATTTAGGCTAAATTTAAAGTACAGGTAGAAACCTTCTTTTATCCTTAATTTTTGTAACAATAAACAATAACATTCAATATTGGATTAGCTGTAATGATGGCGAAACTTCATACTTTAAAACAGTGAAATATCTTGGTATTTACACGCGTTATAGTCCTACGTCTACCAAACATCTCCATCCGTACGACGCGTTCCAGCGTCATGTTCGGGAACCGTTCCAAAGATTAACTCCTTAATCCCATCCCAGGAATCTCGTTAGTTAGTCTGTGATACCAGCAGTTTGTTTGAATTGACGACGGATTTGCTGCTTAACTAAATCAGGTCCCTGGTAATTGAGACGTGGCTCCGCTCTGAAGTTATATCGCGTGTTTAAGTTACAGTTGTGGTTTATTGCCGTGTTGTGATATGAGCGTTTCCGCTATTATAGATTTGGCAGTGAGCCCGGCCTCGGTTCGGCAAAATTAGCAAAGTCGCTCGCATAGTGCGAGAAGCCACCGCCAGTCCGCGCTCTGCCGCCTTGTTTCTAATGTACCGTGCAAACAGCAAATAGCTGTAATAGCAGGTTAAAGCATTATAGCCTTGCACTTGGAGGGCATCGGGAGGCTGACGTGCAGTGTGTCCAAATTTAGTACCTTGATACTTATATTCTATACCTTTTTACTATTTTTAGTAATTTTTTACAGATGATTTAGTCTTTTCTTGACTGGTAATTTTCGTAGATTTCGGGATTCATTTGTATTTTTTAAGGATTTCAATGCATTGGGGGGAGGGATTTATATCATACTAGAGATCGCCTCCTGATCGAAATTCGATCAAAATTTCAGTTGATCTGGACCCAAGAAGCTTAAAAACATTTTAGAACTAAAACATCTGTTCTTTCGAATTTTTTAGCACTTGTTTTTACAACAGCTGTCTAATGATTCATTCAATTCTCCTTTCTCCATAAGATTAACATTGGAACTTTGAAAGCCTGTGGGGCATAGCCCTGGAGTCTGATGTGAATTAGAATGCGATTCTGCTCATCTACAGGACTATACCTTTCTAACGGTATCCGCGGATTTCTCCTATGATGCACACGAGCTGAGAAAAAAGGAGGAAATGAAACATGCTTGCGTATTAATATATATATTGCGGAAATTTTGAAATACAATAACCACTGACAACACAACCTTTCTAGGTCGTTTTATAGTTTAGTTATGAATTAAAAGACCTTTAAAATTACGCATGATACCGGTATGCCATCAATAATAACTTACAAGTCCTTCATGAGACAGATTCACTACATATGGAGTTTGTAAACTTGAGTTTCTGAATATTTACACAAAATGGGAAGGCTTAACATTTTGTAGCTTCAACGAAAGGTATTTCTCGGAGCGTCAGAAGATACCATGAGTCAGACATTTAAATTTATGAATGAAGCAATAACCAATTAGCGAGGTCGAAAACATTACTACCAAATGCGCATCGGATACTTGGCCAGGGCTAAATATAGACCATTGTGTGGTCAAACATCTGTCCGAGCGACAGTTGGCTAAATTTCATAACTTCATACTCATGACGTTAGGAAATGCGATGCAACGAAAGACAAGTAGAAGGTCTGTTGTCCTGGAATAGCAAGTTTAACGAAAATTGTTCAATGAATTTTTGTTTAGAGCCAAAGGCCAAAAGGACGAGAACTGGAGGCCAAGCATGCTCAGTAAACTTATAAAGTTATTTAGTAGGTCTAGTAATATCAGTGTCACAACCGATGCCAAGCCCCAAAGAGCTTCTTTCTTTTTCAATACGAGACCTTCGAGATGTTTTAATGTTGGTTTAAGGGATGGTGCAATCTGGTATTAACCTGTTGAACCACTTACTGAAACAATTTAAAAATTAGGTTAAAGTATACCTGTTGTACACCTGCAAGTAAACCTTTTCTCGCGTCAAACAGTGCTTCAAACCCTAATAAGTGAAAAGCTGGTATAAATATGATGCTTGGATAAAATTTTCCTGGAATGAACAACACATAAATTGACAAGAATGACTCAGACCGAAGTTGAACAATATCTGTGACTCACCCGGAACGTGTTGACGACACACATAACAGTTATACTTCCGTATCCGAAGTCAGCTATAATAGGCAATCTAAATACCATTTTAAGTTGCTTCATCACATCTGAAGTACACCCTAAACCTTATAATTTAAATACATATATTGGAACCAAAAGGGGTTATTTAATAAAACGAAATTACTAACTGACAAGTTAAAATAATGACATTAGAGATCATGGGTATAGGTTAGAAAAATTACCAAACGACACAAACCTTGTACTTGAACCACAATGTGGCTGCGATTTTTCAAATTGAACAGATTTTCATTTTTTTTATTCTAGCAAGTAATTCTCTTTGAAAGATAGCTCGGGTATACCTAGGAAATAGTCGGTCACATTTAGACGTTTTATGGTGTTTAATATGTACTATGTAAAATGTAATACATGTATGAAAAATATTCAAAAACCTCTTTTGCTTTACAAACAAAATGTAAAAAATCCATAAATATCGTGCTCTATCTGTTTAGTTACTTTCACATTTTCCGATATATGAGGTGCTTCTTCGAGTTGGTCAAAACATTTCGTATTCATTGGTTTTTAGGAATTCTCCCCACAAAATTTTGCAGTTTAGGACTAATTCTTTAAATTCACTATGCAAAGTTGAGGATAGTTTAGTCTTTTATTAAAAGAGTTTTAGGGAATCTTCCAAAACAATTAGATTAATAAGGGAAGCAACAAACACTTGGTTGTGCGGAAACTCTTACGCTCATCTTTTTTAGTTGACAATATATTTTCAATTAATAATAAATGGGAAAGAAATTTCCGAGAACTTATTGGAACTACGATAAACAAGCATGAAAGAGGGATTCAGAGTATCGAATCAGTTGACTGATCAACCAATTGTCAAGCAAACCTCGCGTCGTGGTGATGAGCACAATTTTCTGTCCAGGTATTAATAATCTCCTAATAATAAGTAGATTTCTACAGAGGAAACGTTAACTTTTATAGAGAGGTTCGTAGTAGTTAGTTGATATTTATTAATTTACTTCGGTGGCTAGTTCTTAGTCATGAAAATTGTCATCTACCCTTATTTGGGTTACAAAAGTCGACTGAATGTTAATTAGTGCACTTAAGTTTGACAATAGTTTTACAACCTGCTATTCCGCAGGTTAACAGCGTTTCAGGAGTTCTATTTAAACTAAACTTTCTTCAGGCTTGATGCTTATTTTAAAATAATAGCGAATTCGTAAAAAAGAAAACAATTTTGGCACAATGGCCTGGCCATGCTTTTGAAAGGTATATTCAAAATAAGTTTTATCCCAAAATATAATGAATTGGATTTGTGCCATCACTCTTTATTATGTCCGGAAGCTCATAAGAACCACTAATCAGCTGAGGTGTCAGACAACAGCTGAGACATGGAACAGCTGGTGAGTAACAAGTTTGACGTCACGAGGTACCGGATCCGGATCCTCAGTCCGTGTCCGCCGTTCCCCCCGAGCACATCGTCGCCGTCACACCGCGCCGACGCTGGAGAGGCCGAAATAGATGACGGCAGTCACGGCCGCTGCCGCGAGTATTTCGAGAAGCATCAGGTGTCCCGCGTCTCGTTCTTTGTTGTCTCTTGTCAAAATTCAAAATCGTGCGTCATGTTTAGCTTCTTCAAACGCAAATCAAAAGACGAAGGAGAAAAGAAGGATAAGTCTAAAGATAAAATTTCGTTTTCGCCTTTCGCGAAACGTACTGATTCGAAAAAAGAGGTTATACCTAGTTCGTCCACACCGTTTTCTGATTGCAGTTTGACAGTAGCGGCGATTGACACTCACACACTGAAGGAGGTTGAAGAAGATGCACACGAACGACCCACACCTACAGCCGACATAACTCACTATAACATGCCGCCGAACCCCAGAGACAGTTCTGAAACAAACCCACCAGACTCTTTCACAACAGACAACAGTCCTGTTACAAAAGATGATCAACAGTACCCTCTAATCTCTTGTGATTTACCCAATATTTCAGACTCTCCTAGAACAAGTCCTGTGATAAGTGAAGAAGACTTTTCAAGAAACGAAGACACCTTGGTGAGTGACAGTTCAGAAAGGGCGGGCAGTAGTGATCGAGCAGACAGTGATATTGTGTACAAAACCGCGCCGAACACTCCGGTGTTGCCGAAACATTTAACAGTAGTGTCCAGTGAAGTTGTGATAGACAGCCCAATTCAACCTAGCGAGGATTCTGACAACAACAAAAATTCTTTAGGTGCGGACTTGGACTTTCCTAGTGCAGACGGAGACGATAGTGAAGAAGAAGTAGATACCGAAGCACAATCCAGTTCTGTTCAAACGCCTCAAGAGCCTGAACTAGAAAAGGATTTACCTGAAGAACCAGAAGAAGCAGAAAAGAGTGAAGTGAAGAAAGAGCCGGTTATGTGCGAAGAGATGAATCACGGACCGGGAGAGCTGTACGATATAGCGGAAGAGGAGACAAGCGAGGAAGAAGAGGATCAGTCAGAGGAAGAAGACGAAGAGGAAGAAGAGGAGGATGACGATGACGACAGCGGCAACGTCACACAACCGACCATCGAGGACGAGTATCCTGACGAAATCATCAAGTAAGTGCTTGCATGTGTATGTTTTGGGATATAGCCTAGTTACCTGTGGGTTTGCTTATATTATCCTCTTAATTCATGTGAAAATTCCATAAAATAAGATAGAGTAATCTCTATAATTTCTTGTGGAATAAGTTATTAAGATTTTTCACTAAAAGATAGTTTTTCAATAGAATTTCCAAAGTCCAATAAAAGACAGAAACGTAAGTTACCTTATTTGAAACGTTAATGTGTTTAACAGAAAGGAAAGGTAAATTACTAGTTTCAGTAATCCAGTTGCAGATTGTTAGGACCTATTAGAGACCTTTTAGAGGTTTCAGAGATACCGGCATGCTTAGAGAACATAAATCAGAGGCAGTGGCTCTAGAATATGAATGAAGATTAGCCATCCGACCTGGCAGGTTTCTGCACGTCTTCTCAAAGGTCCCGCTATATGTACCCATCGATGTATACTACTGGATTGAACTCTAAATGAGCCCCAAACGTTCCGGCGTGGATAGCGCTGTAGGGCTACTGCTGAATCGGCGTCATTTCAACAACAGTGCGCGCCGCCGTTTACACGCTCCTGTACCACAACAACAACAACAGAGTGGTTAAAGTGCATTGCAATTTATATATTCCTTTTCTATATTTAATACTGATTCCAACAGTATAAATATTGTTTAGTTCCTAAACTAAAGGTGACGGCAGTAAGACCTTTAATACTTACATTAATCCTTAATGTAAGTATTAAAGGTGGAAATGTTTGAGAATCAATTTAGTCGGACATGAAAAAGTCACTAAGCGAGGATTTTTTTATTTTTGGGTCAGAAACAAACTTTCAGCAAGAATGTTGTAGCCAATGAGACGAATTTCATGATTCGATCAAGAAACTTACGATAAAATGACTAGATCGTTGGCAATCGAATAAATAATAGTGGCGCGACGAAGTTCATTTTGAGCCTCGTGATCTCACTGAGGCTACCGCGGGCTTCTGGAGCTACAAATCTCGTAATTCATTCGATAATTATTTGTTGCTGTGTACAAATAAACATTTTAAATTTATAATTTATTTTGACATTTGTAATTAAAATGCTGTGAAATATTAACGATCCATAACAGAATAATTGGGTTAACTCAACAGTTACATCGAATATAAAAACCAGCTACAAATGACAAGGAATCGTAAGAAAATTAAAATAATTTTACCATGTACGCCTTATTGTAATTGTAAAGAAGGGAATTATGTTTTTGACAGAGCGTCTTTTCTTTTTTTTCATTGTCCGTAAAGTTGTAGCAAAATTACATTGTGGAGAATGTAGGGATTTGTTATTTACAGAAGAAGGAGATTTAAGTGTCCACACACATTTTACTGACTTTTTGTCTAAAGGTAGATTAGTAAGAGTTTCAGAAGATGTTTTTAAGATTGCCAGTTTCATCTATAAGTTAACAGACATTCAGTCTGATAAACAATTAAACACCAAACAAATCCTGAACCAAGCCTGCAATTTTTTTTAAATACTCTGCTTTTAAAGGTCATACCTCAAACTGTGTCGATGAAGTTAACCATAGACTTTTGTTGAGTTTATTGGAAACTTGTTTTTGAAAACTATCGGGCATCATAGGGCCAAAGAGGCATTAACCAGTTCTGCTAATTTGCCCAGTATTGGTCTGAGGCAGAAACCAATACAAACTAATTTTGAGGCAGAAACTGACAAAACTAATTTTGTTCAAAAATGTTTTGTATTCTTAGATGTTTTGAGTTATAAAAGTTACAAGTTCGTTTTAAGCTTTGATCAATAAAGTATACTAGAGATCGCATCCTGATCGAAATTCGATCAAAACTTCAGTTGATCTGGCCCCAAGGAGCTTAAAAACATTTTAGAACTAAAACATCTGTTCTTCCAAATTTTCTAGCAGTTGCTTTTACAACAGCTGTCTAATGATTCATTCAATTCTTCTTTCTCCATAAGATTAACATTGGAACTTTGAAAGCCTGTGGGGCGTAGCCCTGGAGTCCGATGTGAATTAGAATGTGATTCTGCTCATCTACAGGACTATACCTTTCTAACGGTATGCGCGGATTTATCCTACGATGCACACGAGCTGAGAAAAAGGGAGGAAATGAAACATGCTTGCGTATTAATATATAGATGATTATAAAATGTAACTTTCCACTTTCATTTGTTCCTAACAACACCCTACACTTATGAACGTGTACTAAAAAGACATAAGCATCTTGAAATTTTGATTTTATACTACAACAAAAACATTTGTATCAATAAATTTAAATGTTACATATAATAAAAAAAATTCGATATACTGGGCTTCATTGTATTTCATAATAGAACAAACTGTGTTACTGTATTGTGTAAAATAATATGTATTCAAACATTTATTTTAAATTCATAAATTGTAAGATTTTTCAATAAAAAGGAAGAGAAAATAGTTTAAAGAATTGTCATAATTTACAAAGGGTTAAATCCATTCATAGAAGCAATTGGAAATTACATTTCACTCAAACTCCAAGTTTGAATTAATTTTAAAATTAAAATAACGATAAATAGTAGCCAGTATGAGTGTCTATGGAAGCAGAGTATACTTGAGAACACGAATCAAAAGATTGGGTATATATAACAAATTTCATTGCCTTAAAAATGTAATTTAAGTAAGCGCGCGTCACGATTTTCCCTATGCTGCCCGTGTTAGCGGTCGGCGCTGTAGCCCTAACAGCGCTCATCTCGGCCGGACCGCGAATCGGTTCGCTGCAACACGGGCGCGAGCAATCCAGTAGTATACATCGATGTATGTACCTGTGTCTGCAACTACTAAAGGATATGCCTCTAGTAGTTTCTCGAAGAGTTTGACTCAGAGTCATGTGGAGGTTTTCAGAGGTACGGTGCCGGTAGGATATGAAAAAATTCAATTATTGATTAGAATTTTAATATTTCTTAAGAATTTAATTATTGATCATAAGATACATTTCATATGCTGAAATGTCATTGCAAAAGAACTATTGGTAAGAAATAACATTAGTAAGTAAATCATAGTAAAATAACTGTATCTCAAATAAATAAATAATCCAATGTAATCAATCAGAGTAACAGCATTTGAAAGCAAAAGCTTAAAACATGCCAACTATCGAGCAATGAATATACCCCCGTCGCAGCAGACCTGCGTACTCAGCGAATTTCCAATGGAATTTTGGTATATTTTCTATTACCACATAAAATCCATGGGGATGAGAGTATGTAGGTTTGCCGCCATATGGGTTTTGTTGGTAAATATAAGTTAAACCCTACCTAGTGATTGTACATACCAAATTTTATAAGGCTATGGTGTTCTTTTTATTTTCCCCATAAACCCTATAGGGGTGAGTACGTAGGTTTGCCGCCAAATGGGTTTTCTAAGCAAATATAAGTTAAACGCTTCCTAATGAATGTACGTACCAAATTTTATCAAGATATGTCAATAAATAAGCAAGTTAGAAGGTTTTGTTGATTTCCCACAAGAATAACATGAAAAACATACTTTTTGGATTTTCTCCATAACCATTTAAGCTGGGTAAAAAATTCAAAATACTAGATTGTTTGTTTTTTTAAGCTCTTTTAAATGGTTTAAGTTAAAATTGTTGAATTTTCTAAATAAAAGTAAAAAAAGCCAAAAACCCATTTTTAACCCTTTTGAAACCCCATAAAACCCTGTTCCCATGGTCCGATCATTCTGGTTCGCGAACTCAACCTAGTAGACGCTGGCTTACATCCCTGTACCAAATTTCATCAAAATCGGAGGTTCCGTTCAAAAGTTATCGTGTTAACGGACACATAGATATATATATAGATATATATATAGATATATATATATATATATATATATATATATACATATATATCAATTTGAACGAACGGTGTTTTTGGCTTCTAGGGACCTCAAAACGAAAAAGTATCATGGTCCCGGGCTTAGGTCTTACCGTGACTACTACCGTAATAGCGTATTCCCTATAGGGAAATTCGCTAAAATCAAAATTAACTAATAATTAAACATTGTTTCTATTTTATGCTGAGAAAACTACCCAACCGCGTGCAAAAAATAATCAGATAGCCTAAAGCTAGATTATTGTAAAAATGTGAGAAATGCTCAATGGAAGTGCTAAGATTAATGTTGGATTATTTGTAGAAATTATCGTACGAGGTGGCTGGTGCCAGAACTCCTACAACAGCATATCCAGTCCTCCTTCAGACGTCCCCAATAAATGTTATGTATTAAAAACAATGGCGATAATAGTCTAACATAATACTATCAGCCGAGGTAACATTTGAAATCCAAATAAACTGCGACTGAACTGACTTTTTTTCCTAATCCAGTCCAAGATATATTCAATTTACACACATATAGTCACTATAATGAATATGCGTAGTTAAAAAAAATTAATTTTCATAGTTCTTTGTCTGTTTTTTTATCAAAAGTTTACTTGAACCTCTTCTACCATGATCCATTTAAACTGCAGCTCTTACATTTCACTTTGTGTCACAGTCCCCATCGATTTCACTATTGTTTAACTCCAATAATGCGACGTGACCTGTTGTTTCTCAGCTCCAACAGTTTTATTTATGTAGTTAAACAGCACCTTGGCCTACATAAGTTACACCACCTTCTTTTCTGCGTCGCGTCCGACCGTTCATTTGATCGCCAACCGCGTGCCAACGTGCGTTCTACCGCGACGCGTCAGTGGCCAACTAAACACAACCGGACCCAAGGATATAATCGCTTGTGTGAGTACTCTCCCAGTATTCTTACTCTTGAAGAATAGGCCTAAATCTTGGAAAATGTCGATATTTTAATGTTGAGGGACCTTCGGAAAATGTATGTATACACCGGGAATTTGTTGTACACGAATGAAAGTTGTGATGCAAACTTTTTATGAATCATCTCATTTAGAAACTTAGGCGGACAAAGCGTATTTGAATTAGGTACTTTGAAGACCATAATAATCAGTCAATAAGTGAGATCATAACATTATTTGTCATTAAATTTCTTTTTATTTTTACTTTCTCGCCCTATACCATAGTATACTGAGAGAGTATTGTTTCGTCGACATTTTCGAATTTTAGTTGATGGTGGATTTATACGTATATGGTGCCCCTGAGTTAAAAATGCGTTTTTCTGTCCGTGTTTGTGGTTGTGTCTGGATGTTAACAGAGCTAGAGAAAATCCCAATGGACCGATTTTGATGAAATTCGGTATGTAGGACTAATTAACATATTAGGTAAACCACGATATATGGTGCCCCTGAGTTAAAAATGCGTTTTTCTGTCTGTGTTTGTGTTTGTATATGAAATTTTTATTTTTAAGAACAATTCACCCTAAAAACCCTATGTAAAAACGTGAAAAAAGAAATTTCTCAAAAAGGCTCTAACACTTCTGTTTTAAATTTAGTGGTTTACTAAAGGAAAAAACTAAATAAAATTACAACACCCGCAAATTCGAGAAAACTCGCGTTCAAAAAATTATCGAGTTTAATCCTTAATTTTATAAAAAAAAAAATAAAAAAACTGTCAACTTGAAATAAATTTTACTTATCAATTTGCAAATAAGCTTAAAAAGTAAATAATAAAGTATTTTTAATTATTGAACTACGTCAAATGGTCGTGGAGAAAATAAAAATTCCGTTTAGTTGTAAACAGTTCAGTAACCTACATGACAGTACGTTTCAAAAGTTCAGTAGCCTACATGACAGTACGTTTCAAAAGTTCGACGTGCGTAGGGTCGACATAGGACTATACTATATCATGTACTTATAGCTCGAAATCGAGCGATTTAGTTTTTTTTTTAATTAAAGTAATTTTTACTATTTTAAGTTACGCTCTTTCAATGTAGTTCATTAACCAGAATGTATATTATCCTCCATGGGTTAACATAACAACATAACCTCTTTGGTATGAATAAACATTTGATCTGGTGTATTGTGTTTACTCGTTACAGTTGTGGAATTTATAATTTCCTTACCAATGTGGTTCTAATAGGGAAAAAAATTCAATTATAGATAACGCTTTTATTTTAGGTCCAATTTTCATCATTTTTTGGCGGAAACAACTACCAAGCCCTATCCAACGACAATAATACTTGACAAACGGTTGAAAATTGTAGGAGGAGTTCTCATTACAAAAACTATTAAAACTAAATAAAAATAGATTTTTTTGTGTTATTGGGAAAAAGTATGTGTTAGATATCTGATCGTTACCGTACTCATATTTTTTCAACGAAAACAATTAATTTAATAGCTTAGGCTTAAACATTTTTTTGTTCTATGGAAAGTCTAAGGACTAAAGAGTAGTCACAATTTTTAAGGATCGTTAGTAAAAAACTCAAATAATAATAAAAATTTAGTAATAAAATTGATAAATAACGCTAAACACTTCGATTTTTAAAATGCCATGATCAGTAGGCCAAAAAATGAATTTGTTCAGCTATAAAACTCAAAATAATATTTTTAATTTGTATGGTAAATTTTGTTTTGATTTATGTGTAAAGAGTAAATTTCACTCAGTTCCAAAGAGGCATTTTGGATTTCAAAGCGCATTTTGTATGTTTTATTTTTTTATATTTTTCTATTCATATTCCATTACTTCGTATTAATACAATAATATTACATTGGAATGATTTTACTGTTAATTCACCATTGTATTAAATCCTGAAACTGTTGAGCTATGGCTGTTGGCAGAAAAGAAATCACTAATGAGAGACGTTTTGTTTAGTCCTGTTTGTGGACTGCGGCTTGGACAATTTAACTCTGACGGAAAATGACAGGTAGCTGGCATCTCCGCCGCCACGGCTGAGACTGAGTCACTCTCAGTGTGTGCTAAGTTACAATAACATCTTGCTCTTGGCCGCTCCGTGCATTGCGATGACAATCGTATTTGTAAAAATTGTATTTTTCGCTATTGATTTTTACTTGGCAATGTTGCATTCATATACAGTATTCAATTTATTTGTTGGTTAGATGTTAATGTAAGATTCACGAATCACAAAACTAACCCGCAATAAAAAAGTATATATGTTGGTGGAACAGGGACTCTGTTGAACATCTATGGAAAAGGATACACACAAACATCTAGGAACAAAAAAATATAATATATAAAAAAAATTATAAAAAAATTAGCGTTATTTATAAATATAAAAATGGGATTTTGACCTATTAAATACTGAGGTACTTCACAATGATCTACATCATATACCTAATATGGTTGCGGTTATTTTGGTCATCTACACATTCTGTGCGAGACTGTAGATGATATACAGTGTGTATAAAAGAAAAAATAGACATTTCGGTAAATCTATACGGAGTTTTACATAGATACTCATTATGGTCATTACATAGACGGCGCATATGCCGTGTCTGTGGTATTCTTTTGTTGGAGGGTGGGTTTAAATTAAGTCTGTATTTATACAAATTAACTTAAAGCCAACAGAAAAAATACATTATAAATTTATACAAATTTCCCTAAAAAATCCCACCACTCAATTAGTAGACATAATTGACATGTATTTATAGACTTTACGATACATGCATTTGCTAGATTTATTCGTACTAGAGATCGCCTCCTGATCGAAATTCGATCAAAATTGCAGTTTATCTGAACCCAAGAAACTTAAAATTATTTTAGAGCTAAAACATCTGTCTTTCTTGTTTTTCTAGCAGTTTTTTTTATAACAGCTGTCTAATGATTTATTCAATTCTCCTTCCTCCATAAGATTAACATTGGAACTTTGAAAGCCTGTGGGGCGTAGCCCTGGAGTCCGATGTGAATTAGAATGTGATTCTGCTCATCTACAGGACTATACCTTTCTAACGGTATGAACGGATTTCTTCTACGATGCACACGAGCTGAGAAAAAAGGAGGAAACGAAACATGCTTGCGTATTAATAAATAGAATATTACTAACTCCAAGAATTAAATATTAATTCCTGAACGTTAATACTGAATATTATCCTGAACTGAATATTATCCTTCTAGACTTTTTTATCGTTGCAGTGATTTTACAGGAGTGTTTTCAATCTTTTTAGTGGTCCATTTTTCCGTGTCGAATCTCATGACCATAGTAGCTTGGGATTCTCGTTTCCAAAATGATCCTACTATCATAAATGCCTCTGCTTTACAAAAATGACGTAGGCCTACTTCATAATTATACAGTCTAACGCTGCTTAACGTTGTGAATATTCAATTGAAAAAGAAATGTGTTCTGGTTACTGACCAGGTACTGTACGATTTTACATGATTAGGACGTGTGCTTGGTGATTACTGGCTAAAAAAGTCTATAAATAACATTTTATATAAATCCGCAAAATTCATAACAATTATTTGTGTCTATTAAACAAAATTATTATATTTAATGAAATATAATTTTACATGCTATTTTTGCGAAGTTCTTAATCTTAAACTTTCTCGCAGTTAAAGTAATGTATTACTTAAAAATATATATTTTTAAAAACATTGCCGCTAAAAATCTTTCTAGCAATGGGAAAATAACCACTCAGAATACTTATACTGTAAATAAATTATATACCGGAATCAGTATATAAACTCTTCTGAGCTACGTCATCACACACCGATACATGAATCTTTTACATTGCGACTTCAAACAATCTTTAACAACTAGGGGCCCGTGCAGCGCAATGCGCTGCATTTATTATAGAGTATTAAATCTTGCTCCATGGTAATGGACAGAGTTACTTTGAATAAAAATTAAACTATAGTGAAAATCAGATAAAACATAATGGTGTTTCATCAATCGATCTTCATTACTAATTCTGCAACTTGCCAATGTGACACTGTTGAGATTTGGTGTTTGTTATTTTAGTTCAAAATTAGCTAAGATTACGTAGTTGTTCTTTTGCCGATTTGTCTTAGGATCTCTGTCTAAACACTCCTATAAAATCTAGAATAAATTCACAGATGTTGGATCTACATAGTTCATCAAACATAAAACTTAAATGACAACAGAATAAAAATCAACATTTCATTACAACTCCCCGGTCCTGTATGAGTTATGCAACACTCACTGCGGCTGTTATGAGGTAGTTGTCGGCATAGTGAATGAGTCCACATTACTATTAAAAAAGAACTAAAGCCCCTATAATTCGTAATTTTCCATGGCATTACAAAATGTAAATAAAGAAATCACTAAAATAAGGAGAATCTACAATTTTTTTAGTGTGGTCCATTTTGGTTTGATGTGGTATTTATTTTTCGATTGAAATTTCTCTTTCCTCTTTGTACAAACCATATTTAAAATAAGCTTGTTTTCTGCACTGGAAGTAAAAAAACATTTAAATGTCAATTCTTTTAAACATGAGTTTTATATCATTCTGCATTAAATTTTTGTATAGTATAATATTAAACAAACAGGTTATAACACCTACAACCAACTATCCCTTTTCCTTATAATTTACAGAGTTTGAAAACCCATGCACACAAATTTAGTGTTCTATTTTAATATTTGTAAATTTTTGTTATTGTTCAAATACCAATCAGACAACACATTAGACCCACGTCAAAAATTTCAATTTCCAAACTTGTTTTGTAGGCCCTGCATGAATTTTTCTAGGGTTACGTTACTAAACTTATTTTGTGCCCAAATACACGTAAATAAAATGTTCAAGAAAATCTTCCCTCTAAATTTTGCGAAAAGGTTCAAATACGACAAAAGACACTTCTTGTTTAAAGTATGAAATTGTGTTGATATTTCAGTACCAGTAGTTCAATTTCTTGTATTCAGCTTTTAACATGTGTTTGTCTGTTTTACAATCAACAGCTGTTTTATATTGCAATTCAATACAAATTGTTCCCCATGTTAATCTTATGGACAAAAAATGAACTTTGAGGGCTTCCCGTGAGCTTCAGAATTAAAATATCAAAAATCTAAGACCTTAATGCAAAACTACGAACTGAGACCATTCTTTTGACACCTCAAACTTTAAAATTGGTCCAGAAATAAGGGAGGAGTAGTGTTAACAAAAAAAGGGCATCACGTATTATATATATAGAATAGATTCCGCATTTTTTGCGATGAAGAAGAATATGCATAGTACAAATAAACATCAGAAGCATCTGAAGTGATAGTGACTACGTGCGTTATGCAAGTAGGCCTGTAGTAGGTACTTAGTGCACGGTAGGTAACATTTCCAACAATCTGGCACTGTTACACAAATAGTTAACAACAATAGGCTTTTGCTTCCGGGTAATTTTATTGTTCGCTATCACATATTTAACTCAGAACAAAGCGTACTATCGTGCTGAGAAAGTAAGTTGGCAAGTTGTATTATATGCCAATCGGAATGTATAACATTGTATCGGGCCTCTAAAGCGACGATATGCAGTGTGCAGTGACCGTCACGGCTGCCAACTAAACCTCTTGAAATAGACGAGACGACGTCGGAGAGGTTCTCGGAACACTAGACAGAGAGAGGCACTTCTGCTCAAATTCAGCCGGTCAGCGATTCCGACAATTCTGCGAATTGACTGCATAGCTCCGGGGTTTGGTCCGTTATAGTTGTGTAAACTATGCAATAAAGAAAGTGAAGAATTTGAAAGAAATTAAGTCACAATTTCTTTCCATAATTAGGCACAATAGAGAAAAAAATTGAATTAACTATAAATAAATGCAATAATCCAACACAAATCTGGTGTTTCATTGATGGATAGGTGATGCATTTTTTTAAGTTTTGCCGGTTTCGATTACTCCATCTTAATTTGTTTAGATCGCGATATAGGCCTATGTCAAAAATGACCGGCGTCTTATAACCCCCTTTAGTGCAGTAAAAATAAAAATAAAACTATTCGGAAACAAAAATCAATGCATAACTTGCTCATACCAGTGAGCATGCTGCATGGGGCTTGATTTATGGGGATGCGAAAATGTATATTATGCAACACCCAAATTTATAGGTTCGTTTTTGTCCCGTTGTGTATACTGCACGTTATAGTCATTGAACTCTAATTATTGCTAGCGACATCTAGTAAATATAGTGGAAAAAAATCAATGTTGCCACCTATCTAGTGTGGACACAACGTAGGAGACGCTCCCTAGAACAAAAGTGTATTGGCATATGTCATGTTAATATATTTTTAAGGTCTTTAAATTGAGAGCAAAACGCCACAAACCCCGAGACCTCAAATGGTCTAATATGTCATGTCGCAAGTTATATTGAATTTTGAAATTTGAGTGATATTCTTTTGAATGACTGCCATTTCTGGCTCAGACCTCGGTTATAGAGAGTTTACGACGGCACTGTTGTCTTGTTTTTAAACTTACAAATACATTTAAAATTATGTGAAAGGTTTTCTTGTTACTCCTCGTTGGACGTCCACGATTACTATGTCCCAAAACATGCAAAACATAATGACTTCTCAGCTTTAGCCCTAACTATAGACAGCCCATGAAAATTTACATGAAAATATTTAATACTGTTTAATCTTATACCAGCGCTAAACGAGTTTAACAGGACGTTTCATATTGCTTAGCTTAGAGGTCCTGCTTAAAATAAAACAATGTCGCAAACCCGACCACAGATGAAAGCTCCACAAACCAAAAATGGTTCTCAGTAAGGAGTCAAACTGCATAAAGCATGTTACCGAATGTTTTAACATTTGGCCTTTTGAGATCGGGTTTGTGGGATTTTGCTCTACTTTCATAGACCTTTAAAATTATATACAACATAACATAGACCTTCACAGTTTCCTCTTACGACTTCTTCCTCCCAGGTGTGCCTGATGTTGTGACCAGGCTGGAAAAAGGTTGCAACATCGATTTTTGATCTACTAGGTGTCCTCAACAATCAAAACCAAATTTCTTTAGTGTTTCAGTGCATGCATGCTCTGAAATTGCACCCATTCAGCGCCCGACCTAATAAAGTTCTACATTTTGCTGACAATAGTAGCCTAGCCATATAGCAGAAGCAAACGAAAAACCCCCTAAAGCAGTACAGTATTATACCTTTGCAAGGGATCTACTGGTTGGGAAGTGGTTAAAATGTTAAGAGTTTATAGACCTGTGGTTGTGAAAAAACTCATTTTATAAAAAAATAAAAAATAATAATTTGACAATATTTTACAAATTCTATAAATTATTTTACAGAACTAAAATAATTACAGGTGGTACTGGTAATGCTGGTTTTTGGTCCAGAATTTTCAGAAAAATGGTCATGAAAAGTGTGGAATTTCATTTGTAAAATTTGTAAGACGCCCTGCCCTGTTTTGGCACTGTCAACAAAATGTTTTTGTAAAATAAAAAATAACCCATCCTACAGGATAGAAAACAAATAAATTATGAGAGCCAACTAGGTGCTGGGTACTGATGTATGCAATTTAACATTTATCCAACAACTATTTTATAGACCGTCAAAACTCAACAAATATTATTTTATAAAATGCTCTAAGTTTATCTTGTGGATTTGGTAAGACAACTTTTGACATGTGTGCTTATTAAATGTTGGTTTACTCTGGCAGTTTGGCATGCAATATATCGTCGTGTGCCATGTACGGGGCCCAGACTGGCAAGTGACACGTCCCACGCGTCTCTCGACACGAGTGCAATACTTTATGGTTTCAAAACAACGCGTCACTGCTTACTAAAGCACCTTATAGCCATACAGGAGCTGCAAATATATCACTTTCCTTTTTTTTCTTGTTAATTTTATTATGCTTCCTGTGTCCCTGTTAAATATTCGGTTAGAAAGTTCACTTGTTAATTATCATGAATTTAACACTCAGAAAATGATTTTTTTTTAACTTAAGACCAGTATACGGATTATGGATTTAATGTTTATTTCTAATTCTTATATGAACAATCTTATTGCCGACTTATTTGCTTGCAAATGAATCTCACCTTGAAATTCCTCAATATAATACAATTATATAATAAAATACCTGAAAATTTAAAAAATCAAAAGGATTTAAGGATTTTAAAGAAACAAATTAGATTTATCTTGTTGGAAGATGCGCTATATAAAATTGGAACATATAAAACAAATTGATTATTATGTAATCTAGTTTTATAGATTGTCTTATAGTTATAGATTGCCATGTTTTGCTGTTTCTTCGCTTACAGTCAATTTGTTATTTTATTCTTTTTCTTGTAGAAATCCTCAAGGGAATAGATTGAATAGGAGCATTCCTATGTTCCTATTCACTAAATTGCTAAAACTGAAAGCTGGCAGCTCACTGAATATTATGTCCATCTGTTTATGAAGTTATGTATCAATGTTTGGTACTGGAGGACTGCAGCAAAAAAGTTCAATTCCCTAGTACAATTTAAAGTCAAAACTTTAGCAGGAGTTTTCAAATCAATGAATTATTTTATTGTCATGCAGCATCTTTTTAAGTCGGTTTTATGTTGTTTAATACAAGACCCCTTCTCTTCCCTTCTTGGGAATAGAGTTTGATGGTTCATTCTCCATAAAACATAAATATATGACACACACAAATTTTGTATACAACAACAAGACTATATAAATAAACAGCACAACACTATCGGTACATACATTTGGGTCAGTCGGTGGCATAGTAGTTAGTGCGCCACATTTTAAGACCATGTCAGCGATAGGTTAGAATCCGCGTTTTGCCAGAAACTTTTTATCATACCATTCTCCTGTTCTGTAGCAACTCACCCCTTTACTTTGCCTAATACGATCCACACAAGGAACAAGTAGTCTATGTGGAGGAGGCAAAGTAAGACAAAAAGAAGCGTATTCCCTATAAAGCTAGTTAGGTAACCGACAGAGTTTTTGGGAAATGAGGAAAGTAGTCCAAACCAACATTCCCCCTCCCGATAAAATTTGTCAATTGTTAGCAGTCCTATTGTCCAATTGTCATGGTTTAGATTCCTGTGTATTTTCAAGAAGTAACAGACACCCCTCCTTAAGCTAGATAAGGTTTGTAAATGTGTCCAGTTTCAAGGACTCTTAAACATTATGTAAGATATTTACCTTAAATTACCTAAGTTCTTGAGTTGATGTTGTCTGCCTTATGGATAGACCCTATTTCACCACAGGTGGGGCATCTTCAGGGAGATCTGTCTTAAATTACATTAATATAACACGTTATACACACAAAATTTACAGAGTTCTTCTTATTTATTGTTTTATTCTAATTGGGGAGTGTAGTAAACTCTTAAATAAATAAGAAGAACTCTGTAAATTTTTATATATATATAATGTGTAAGTGTTAGTATTATTAATGTAATTTAAGTCAAATCTCCCCGAAGATGCTGCACCTGCGGAAAAATGTGCATAGGAGAGACAACATCAGCTCATGAACTTAGGCAATAATCTACACAATGTCTAGATAGGTTGTTTATACAATCAAGGGTCTATCACTTTAATGGCATTTTGTACTGTTTCCAGGAAGAACCAGGCGAACAGAGACACACGAGAGTTGGAGGCACGGCTGAGTGCAAGTGAGGCTGAGTCCAACAAACTGCTGTGTAGGATAGACGACCTACAGCGCGACGTCATGGTCAAGAGCGGTGGAATGGGAGCGTGAGTACCAATGTTGGCTGTACAACTTCTCTTATGCTACAACCTACTAGACTGACACTTTTGGTTCTAGAGAGCTATTACAGAAGTCCCAAAAGCCATATGAGCTTCATTTCGGAGTTTTAATTTGGGGGGGGGGGGGGGGGGGTGTTAAAAATTTTACTATGACTATATGTTGACTAATATGTAAAAAAAAAAAAATACTATAATATATGTTGACTAATATGTAGAAATAATTCAACCCCCACACATACTATTCTAATGTTTTCCAGAACAAGACACGAACTAAAGCTCAATTCAAGTTCTAACTTCAAAGTACTGAATTTCATACAGTGTCATGAAATTCATCTAATTAATTAAAATATTATGGTTTTATGTCCAAATCTATAAAGCTACTTGTTACTTGTAGCTCTCATAAGTCGTCCTTAGAGTCAAGAAATTGGACGGGTCAAGCTGTTTACTATATGTACAGGCTGCCTACAAAGGATAATTTGCAGCATTCTAAAAAAATAGCATAAAATATTCAACAATTTTGATGAAAACCTTTCTACTATGGTATAGGGGGCAAGAGTAAAAATAATTTACCGCCCTGCAATGGTTGTTTACTAAATTTTACTAATCACATTTTACTAAAAGTTTAACATTTTTACATGCTCCAAATTACTCAATTTTTTTGACAGGTGCAAAATTCATTCACCAACCAAAGAGTTCAATAAAATTTACTATAAAAGTCAGGACACATTAAAAATTATGTTTTCAGTCTTATTTAACCCCTTTTCTTTTTCAAAAGTTATGTCTATTAGAAAGTATTCAAAAAACTTCTCTGAAGCTAAATCTAGAATCACAAATTGTGTTTGTATTCAAGCTGAAAAGATACCAAAAGGCCCATAAGAATGTTACTGAACAGAACCTCTGCAAATAAGCCAAGTGATACGATAGTGTAAGCAAGTCTTAGCTGGGAAACGGTCAATAATGTCAGAATGTTGGGCTGAGAGCTTTCAGTGTGTTGACGTCAGAGCGCGGCCCACGGACCGACGGAAATAACAGGCGCATGCAGCCCCAATATAAACTTAATAAACCACCGATAATTTGTGAGTATATCGCAATTGCGAGCTTGGAGGGTTGCCCATACACTTTGGACTTAGAAATGATGTAAAACTGCTTTTAATAGGATTAGCCCAAAAGTATAAGTTACAATATTTTAATTAAATTTGGAAGAAAAAGTTTGGCTTGTTCCCTGACTTTGTCATTCAATGAACTTAGCCGCGTAACCTTGCAGCCAGTGTATGTGCTATTCAAGTTGTTCGTTCATTGAATGATTAATTAATCATATAAAATGACAAAGATGGTGCTGTAATACACTAACCCTTTGTACCTGATTTTGGTAAAGTTATTCCTAAACATTTCAACCGGATGAGTTTTATGGATGCAGAGGTTTACGGGAATTGGGTTTTAAAATTAACTAATTAAGATAGAGATTGGCTCTTAATTTTTTTTTTTTTAAAGTACAAAGACGGATCTTGTCTTCTGTGTTTTTAGAATTTTCAAATAAAATTTATAATTTCAGTTATAACTGTCTAAAAATCATCTGTTTTTCTCTAGTGGCAAGTTTTATGGATGCAGAGGTTTATGGGGATCGTGTTTTAAAACTAACCAATTAAGATAGAGATTGAATATTAACTTTTTCTAAAAGACAAAAGACGGATCTCGTCAGCTATCTTTTTAGAATTTTTAAATAAAATTTATAATTTTAGCTATAACCGTCTAAAATCATCTGTTTTTCTCGATGCAAAGCAAGGGGTTTTTTTTAGAATCCTGTTATCTAGGCTTAATGCACCCTAGAGCTATGACTAAGGTGTCATATTAAAGCAGAATAACAGTGCTAAATTTCCTTTGTTACACTTGATAATCTCACTTTCGTACTTTCATCAAAACTAATGGAAAACTTCTGTTGTTTTTTTTTTTTTTTTTTTTTTTGAGGGAGAGGCGGAAAAATGCATTACGCACACAGGTGGCCAGCCTGTAGTGTGGGGGCTCCCCTAAAAATGGGTTTACCCACTAAAAAACCTCCTCTACTCTTTAGGAATCTAACCTGGAATTGTTTGTCACATTACGTCAGGCTAGGCCTAAATTTGGCTTACGCCCGTGGGGCTCGCTCCTTATCCAGCCGCTCCTTATCCAATGGAAAACTTCTGTTAAAAATCTAGAAAAACAGATGATCTTGGACAGTCATAGCTGAAATTTAAAATTTTATTTAAAAATTCTAAAAAGATAGCCGACGAGATCCTTCTTTTTACTTTTAGAAAAAGTAAGGAGGCAATCTCTATCTCAATTGGTTAGTTTTGAAACACGATCCCCGTAAACCTCTGCTCTATAAAACTTGACACAAGAGAAAAACAGATGATTTTAGACAGTTATAAATGAAATTAGAATTATATTTAAAAATTCTAAAACCAGAGAAGACAAGATTTGTCTTTGTACTTTTAGAAAAAATTAAGAGCCAATCTCTATCTTAATTAGTAAATTTTAATACACGATTCCCTCTGCATCCATAAAACTCGCCTAGCACTACGACCGCGAGGTGGCATGCGGCATTGTTGTTCGGGCTCAGGTAGACCGGAGCCTTAACCTCCTATGAAACATATGAACTGGAGAGGTGATTTATAACTAGCTGTACGCCATGCCATCAAAGTTTAAGTAAACAAATTTCAAGTAGTAATTTTTTAGGAAAAAAGCACTTGGATTCAACTTTTCTGAGATGGAAAAAGATAGGGCACAGCTAACTCACCTAGAATCCCTGACATTTGAATTATTCATGCAAATTTTATCTTTATATGTTCAATAGTTTTTGTATAATTGAATTACCGTACAAATTAAAAATAAACATGCATTAAATATGAATTAATGCAGTTAACTTGTGTTTTTGTTTCTAGTTTTGTACCCGGCACTGTCATTTGTTTGCTTGTGTAATTACTCGACAGTGTGTTGCAGGATTGCAAGCGGAACTAAATGCTGCTTACAAGGAGTCGGAATTTGTGAAAAAAAGGGCTGAAGAAACTTGAAGAAGATTTGGATATGGTTAGACATAAGAATGCCGAACTCACAGATGAGCTGCAGAGGAAATCTGGTAATCAACACATTAGTTTGTGCATTCTTTCATTTTGATTCCAAGCAGCCAGAGATTGAATTATTGCTTATAGTTGTGGCATTTCCTCAATGGAACGTACTATGTAGGGTAAACAAATTTTCAATTTATAAAAAGGGTCAAAGCAAAGTCCAATTTAGAAACACAGCTTGAGAAAAATGTAATTTTTGAAATTTGATAGAACATGTCAGATAAGTTACAAATTTGAAAAGCACTAAGAGTAAAAATCATATACTGTGTTCACATTAAAACATGAATTTCTAGTTACATCTATTTTAGTTAAATCTTTCAGACATAGGTTTTGCAGGGTCATGAGAATTAGTATTTAATTTAATTATTAATTTACCACATACTATTTATAAGCCTCGCCACGTAACTTGACTAATAAATTTTCACTACTATCCAGTTAAAATTATTGGATAATCAGCCGTCCATGAAAATTAGCATGTAACGTAAGCTCAATGTTTTTGGGAAAAGTACCCCCTCTCTCCCCCTCGCCCATCCCAGTTGTTTTTGGCCATTCGTCGACTTATGTAGTGAGACTTATAATATAAACTTTTACAGGGGAAATAAAAGATAACGACAGTTCGGATGGGTTTGACTTCAACCACCTGCTGGAGGTGGAACAGCAGGTGAAAGAGTTGACGTCACGGGTGAAGGAGCTCGAGGGTCATTTGGAGCAACTCCGTAGGGAGAGGGACCAACTGGAGCATAGAGCGAGAACTCTGGAGGCCGAGAGGCAAGAAGAGCGGAGGATCATACAGGAGGTATGGGTGTAGCCTCGGGTGAAGCTCTAGTAAACGGGAATAATGCGATGATCTGGGTCAAAGCAGTGTGGTGGTAGGTAGAAGTTAAAGGCTATGTAATTAGTCTGCCAGTGCCAGTGCTGCCAACCTTTTTCAAGCATACTGAACTACACAGGCTTTTGCTTAATACCTGAAAATGTTCATGATCTTGTCATCTCTGTAATAAAACACAATTTCAGGCCAGCAATAGCTCCTTTTGGTCCTTAATATCATTTAAAGTCATTTTTCCAGCGACGTCCAAATAAAAAAATTAAGCATGTAAGATGATTGAATAAGTGTTAATGCTTATAAGATTTAACGCTAACATTCTAATAAATACAATGAATACAAATGTTATAGCAGTAAAGAGCTTCACAAAACAACTGAATTTTGAAGTAGTTTAATAATCATTTATGCTGAAGTAAATGTTGTTTGAAATTACAGGCATTGGACAACGCAATAGCTGAGAAGCAGTCAATACAAACCAAATTTGAAAAGGACTTTGAGACGCTGAGAACTGTGAACACCGACAGGGAACAGCAACTTCTGGACGACTTTGAGTGGAAGCTTCGGGAAGTGAATCAAGCGTGCAAAAAGAGACTGGAGGAGAAAGAAAACTCTTGTAAACAAAGAATTAAAACCATTGAGGATAAACTGAAAGCAGCTGAAAAAGAGTTGACTGAGGTGAAGTAGAGCATTTTGACAAAATTATAAATGTGTATTTAACCAACCTGAGTTTTATCAAAATGACTTTAATCAATATCTGCAGTCATTTGTTACATTCCCTATATAAAAAATATAGTTGTGCAAAGCCTGTGCTGAAAGGAATAAAGCAATGCCTGACTGGAGTTGCTTGTAGACATAAATCACAGATTTCTACAGTAGAATATAAACTTCAAACTGTCTATGACCCCGTGTTTTTTTTTTTTTTTTTTTTTTTTTTTTTTTTACCCTAAAATTAATTTCACTAGATTATTTGTGATTAGAATGCTATAGATTAGTATAAATCGATCAATAGTCCCCAAACACCCAAAGCAAATCAAGTTTTTTTTAACAGATTCATAATTTTTTGTAAACTTGTTTGTTAAAGTTTAAATTAGTAGATTAGTTCCAACTATTTTTGTTGCTCTGTAATTCGTGGAAAATATTTACTTGAGAATGTTAATGAGCGCAGTAAAAATTATGTTGGCTCTACCAATCACCTCTTGCTAAGAATATCGCTCTTGCATCGTCTTGAATATTTTGTCTTGACTTGTTGTGATTTTTGTGTGAAAATAATAAATAACAAAAGTGTTTTGCTTCTTCTGCTCCCGCCAGGTAGAGAGGCTAAGGCAGTTTGAGGTAGAGGCGACGCAGCTTCGAGGACTCAATCTGGAGCAGCAAAGAGCGCTGAGGTTTGCGGAGAGAGCCAAGGAGGAACTGCAGGTCAGTGAGAAGGTTCTGCACGAGGAAGTGAAGAAACTAAAAGAGTTCCTGGAAAAGGAAAAGGCTGCTCTCACAACTATGCAGGTACAGTAACCTAATATACCGGCAATTATTAAAAAAATTGTATTTGAGGTTACATCTGTATCTGAAAGAAAAAAGAACTTTATCCATTTCCACAATAATTATACGTCAAGAACAAGGTACTGTATTCACCAATAATATACCTCAGGCAAAGCCAGAGAGTGAGTAAGAGTTTACTCAGTGTATCTTCATGAGCACGGCACATCTTATAATATATAACTTAAATAAAACTGCTTTAAATACACTGTATGAGTAGTCAGAACAGCAATGTACAGCAATAAAAGAAAACGTAAAAAAGATAACAGAAACCACAAAAGAAACAGGAAGTTAGCAATTATAAATCAATAATCGTTTAACTCTATATGAACACAAATTACCTCAAATTCCTTTCTTCTTGTGGTTAAAATTATCAAGGTGTCCCTCAAGGCTAAAGGTGTTGGACCTGATCCTGTTTTTTACATATGTTAAAGACATTTCATAAAATTGAAAGTTCTGTAACAACTAAATGTTCTTTTCAGGCAAAAAATTGTTTATACGAAGCTTTTTCCAGTGTGTGAAAATTTTTAATATCTTAATGGTTGTTTCCAATTAGTTGTGACCAACTGGCAGCTGAATCTGAGTGGGCACCCTATACATTCTCAAACACTCCTGCCCAATTTCACCCTTGTTGCTTGTTTGGTCTTGTGCATGACAACACACCAGTGGTATAGTCCCAACCCGATGAGAAAATCTCCTATTAAAATTTATATACATAACATATGGACATAAATATTGGCATAATTTATGATTGAGTCCTTTGATACAAAATATTCATAAAATAATGTGGTTATTTTAATTACTACATTATTTTACTCAAATCATAATAATACCTCTATACATGAAATTTTATTATAACACCATCTTGTGCACAAAATTATTCAGATAAAGTTTTAATTTAATAAATGTTTGCTTTGTAGGCTATTCACAATAGAGAAATAGATGAAAAGGAAAGGAAAATGAGGTTCAGACTGGAGCAACAGAAGACTGAACTAAATAATCAGGTACGTAAGTTGTACGAGTAAGTTTAAAATAGTAACTTTACATAATTATTATAAGACTAGTGGAGTGTAGGGGCAAATGCCCCTAAAAATCTAAAAGGTGATGTCTCCAAAAGTAAGTTTCGATTTATCACCTCCTTGCAGTACTATTGTATTTTTCTCAAGTTTTAGTGTTAATTTACACGTTTTGGTTTTCTAGTAAAATATTTTCTAATCTAGATGAAACGTTTTGCCAGTATCAAATCAGTAATTTACCAATAATTTCCCCTGTATTAAAATACAGTAGTCTAATTTGTGGAGAAAAAATTATTAAACTAATATAATACTAAAGGCGGTAAAAATAGTTTTAACCTTACACATGTTCATGATGAGTTTGAAACTCAAATAAATAAAATAGTTCAATACAACATAAGCCCATTAATACTGTACACTCCTTCACACTGGACCCCTGTGCTCAAATTCACCTCTCCAACCCCGTGTTTCCTGTATCCCCATGCCCCCAGGGCCTGAGTACCCCCATGCCCCATACCTCAGGAACATATTTGAACAATATGTGCACTCTATGTTCCTCATTCCTCCCCAATGACCCCCCATGCCCAGCCAACCCATGTCAACGACGTCTCTAGTAGGCCCTACCCCTTGTACCCCCATTCCCATGCCCCCATACTCCCGTGCCCCATGCCCACCAATGCTCCCCGTGCACCCTATATCCCCAGTGCCCCCGATAACCCTCGTGCCCCCGTACCCACGCACCCACGTTTTACTCATGAACCCACATGCCCACCGTTCTTCCCCGTGATCCCCATGCCCTCTCTATCCCCCAAGCCTCCACCGTGCCCCCATCTGCCCCCGTGTCTCGTGCCACTGACACCCCTAGTGTCCATTGTGCCTTCCCACCCCCGCTACGTGCCACCGGGCACCCTATGTTTCCGAAACCCCATGCCCAACCTTGCATCCCGTGGAAACCTTGCCCCCCATGCCCATCTACCCCTTTTGCCACCGACGACCCTGGTGCTCCTTGTGCCTCCGCAATACCGCCACCACATGCCACGGTGCATCCCCATGGCTCCCCAGAGTGCCCCCGCCCCCTATGCCCCCGCACCCCCATACCCTCAAGGCTTTCGTGCCCTCATGCTCGTCCCTGTGCTATGTTGCCCACGCTTCCACCGTGCCCCTTATGCCCCCGGTCTCCAGTGCCACCCGCACCGCTCGTGCCCCCATATCCCCAAACCCCCTGTACTCCCCATGGTCCCGTGCTGCAATCCCCGCCATCCCTTTCCGTACCTACGTGCCCTCTTGTGCCCCCGCCGTTTCACCTGTTTCCCCCATGTCTCTCCCGTGCCCCCATGTCCCCTTACCCTGCGTGCCACTGACATCCCCCGTACTTTGATTTTAGTCTATTTTTGTCTGTTCATCAATGAAGTAGAACACTGATTAATACATTGTTAGTTTTATCATTTATATGAATATCTCCCCGTCTTTATCGATAAACGGGCGTGTATTGTTTCCCAACGACCTATACGTAAAGGAAAAAGCAGAGAATGGATAAAACCAAAACAAAATATTCCCCATACGGAGGTTATCTACTGTAAGTAGTTTACATATAGTGATTCAGTCAAAAATAAACAAACACACAACGAAACAATTCAACTCTTCAACTCTATCTACTAAATAGCCAATATATAAAGCAGTAACGTAATAACTCAAACATTCACTGAGTAAAGACAATTAACCATTGTATCAACCTTACCACGTCTAAACCACTTGAAATTTTATTCTGTTATGGTGAATATACTAATCATTCTACTCCTGTTTCCTTAATGACGTATATGGGGTCACGAAGATGAAATCTCCTGAGGATCCGTAATCTGATCATGACTATTACTGTTTTTCTTTTTATAGTGCATTGCCAATTTTAAAAAAGTTATAACTATGCGGTTATCTTAACTCAAAAATCTCCGCTCAATAACCAGCTGAGTTTATGATAAAACACCGAAACATCTGCTTAATTACACGCACACGTGTAGATATAAAAATCTTCTTCCCATTAGATTAACATTGGAACTTCAAGGTCCGTTGGGGCGAAGCCCCGGTAACTTTTGACAATTCTGGTATTTTTCCTTGCGTCCTTGGACCTCAAGCTTTAAAATGAGCCATCATACATTGCCCTAATTTTCTTCTAACTCGAGATATTTCGTGGGGACCGATTCGCTTACGGAATTATATATATAGATAGCCAAAATGCTTCCCTCCTTTATAAAATACTTATTTGATTGAAAAATAATAAAAGTGATAAGGATGAAAAAATAAAAAGTAACAAAAGTGAGATAAAATATAAACAATGTTTTCTCTTTCATCTTTGGGCTTGATAGAACAAACCCTAATTAGACTGATATCATTCTAATGTCGAGTTTTGCTATTACAGTATGATATGTCTGAGAAGATATTGCACTTCTCTAGGAACCAGAACAGATATTTTCTAAAATACTATACTTATTGGAGCTAAGAAATATTGTTTTGGTTGGATTGTTTTGAGTATTTGGTTGGTAGTATTTTACAATGTATTCTTGATTTTTAAAACCTTGAGTTAACTTTACCCCTTTTATTTTACAGTGGGAAGAAAAGCTGAGAAAAGAAACCATAAGACTGAGGGTTGAGTTGGATCAAATAAACAGAGAAGAAAAGCGAACAGTGTTACAATCGGCAAGACTTGAAAAAGAAGCAGAACTTGAAAAAGCAAAAGAACAGTGGGAACATCAGTTGAAGGAGTTACAAAAAGAGGTAAAAATTAAGATTAGTATTGTCTCTTCACCAAAATCAGTAGCTGTACATAATCACTGCTCTTGAGTGTCATATCATATTGCAATAAAACTGTTAAACTTGTCATTACTACAGGGAAGAAGTGGTCAAAGTTTATATATTTATGGAGGGAGTGTGCATGCTACACATAAGTCTTATCATTAGGAAGGCTATGTTAGTAGTGGAAGACATCCTTCTCTTCTACACTTCAGTTGAGTGGTGAAAAAATGGAGCTCAGAAACAAGTAGGGAATTCGAGGGGGCTTGGTATTTGTACTGCCCTCTTGGGGCAAATTTAGGAAATGCAAATGTTGTCACCCGCGTCATATTAGACATCCCATTCGGGCACGCCTAGACGCAGCATAGTATTTTTTCGCTGTAGTTTTAAAAAATTTTAAGGTAAGTGAGTGTTTCACAAAACATTAAATGCTGTTTATGATCTAACTTCAGATACTTTTGATATCATTCAGCAAACAAGGCAGAGCTTCTATCTCCAGATATCAAGAAAAAATCCACCTTTATGGCACTATCTGACCAGGTTTTATGTTTATGCTTCTATTGATGTCGGACCTACTTTATGTTGCAGATTGAAACATTAAAGCAAAAACATGTTGATAGTGAAGAAGAGCACAAAACCAAAATCGAGAATATCCGAACCAATGCTGATCGTGATGTTTTTGACCTTAGAAGAAAATTAGATAGGATAGATATATCGTATCAAGACAAAATAGAAAAATTACAAAAGGAGCACGAGAGAGAAAAAGGTACAATGTACTAATTTTACATTTCTTGAATTCATAACAAATTATGAACCAAATTTATTTTGATACTATTTAACTTAATTGTGTGTATTTAGTAATAAAATCTTATTAAAAATTGGGCTTTTCCTATTTCCCATATACTTAACATGTGCACCCGATTAACCTTATATGTTTTACCCGACTTTTTAACCCATGTTTTACCCGACTAGTGGTATGAAACCGGGGACTTGCACTTTTTTTACAAAGAAAATCACAGAAAAAAACTATAAAACTTATCAATTTTTTTAAAGAAGCAATTTAAAAGCAACTAGGTTAACTGAGCCATTTAAAAAAATTTTTCTATATAATAACATGGCATCCACAAGTCACTAAAGCTTAGCCACCCGGTTTTACCCCACTCTCCCCTAATAATAACTGGCTCATCCCCACTCTCATCTAATAACTGGCGTTGGTAGATTAATTATGCAATTGATGCAAAATTTTTATTTTAGTTTATGTTAGAAAATTTTGTTGATCTACGATGTTTAAAAATCTGTTTTGCAATTTGAATGAAAATGGAGAGTATCAAATGATTACCTAAGATGAAGTGATGAACCATTTTATGATCTCCATAATCATTCACCCAATCTCCCAAATACGAATATTTCCATCAATATTTTGCTAATCTAGTACCATCTTTGGTTGTTGCTTAATGTTTTAACAAAACCTACCCATCATTAATAGTATTTAATTACTTCTTGTTTGCTATTTTGTTTATCTATTTCACATGTATAGTCTCCATGCAATAACAAAAATAAAATAATCAGTGACTTTTCATTCGCTCTGTACATATAAAAAAAAGGGAGTCGTGTAGATATTATGGGCCTAACAAGTGTTTGTGAATTAAATTGGACGAAAAAAATTTAAAAAACTAAGTTTATCAATTTAAACGAAGATTTCCTTAAAATAAATTGGACATTTAGTGAAAAATTAAAAAGACATGGGATGGATTAACTACGCCATTTACTGTTATGTAAATCTTGAACTTTCCCAAATTTTGAACAAATTAGTTTTTAACTTTAAAAAATATATTAGTTTTTTTTTTTTGTCTTTTTCCATGTACATTCAACATACTAGACAGGTTCTCAGGACAACTTGAAAAGTGGTTTATACTAGTTGCGAAGTTGACATTGGGTACAGCAAACGAAGTTGTCATAACACTGTGGTAAGTCTTTTGGCTGTCCACTATGACAATTTCCCTTCCTTCAAACCCCATTCATGTTCAAGACAGCGGGGGGTTAATGCGAACTGCATGGTTAATCCCTAGCTGGAATATATGTAGACGGCAGGGGGTGAGTAGAAATGCTATGGGCATGGAAACCCCTAGCTGGAACGTGAGTGGACAGTCTGTCCCGTGCCTCACCCTTTCTCTTCCTTCAATATCCCATCCTTCCGGGGGCTTGCGCAAAATGCCCATCAGAGGCAGACGTGCTCAACGGTTCGGCCGGGGTCTCCTTATCCACCAATAACAACAACAACATACTAGACAGGACAGTGGTCATAGTCTCTTTTACCTCATCGGTATCAAACTTTAATCTCTCTTTCTCATGTTCTTCACAGAGCGGCTGGCGGAGGAGAGCGAGCGTCGGCTGCAGAGTTGCGAGCAAGGCTGGCAGAACCAGCTGAGCTCCACGCGAGCGACTCTGGAGCTGGTGAAGGAGCAGCTCAAGAGGGAGGCGGCGGAGAGGGAGGAGGCCCTGCACAACAACCACCGCCGCCAGCTCGGTACGGTAACACACCACTTCATCTCACCACTGTTTTGACCTTGACATGCTTTACATCAACTTATTTTTTAAACCTCATATTAGGTTTTAATGCAAGTGGAAGGTCTCCATATGACGAGGGTCGTCTAGAAAGTAAAGAACGTTTGCCCTTTCTCTCATCGACGTCAGACTGAGCCGAGTCTCGGTGTTGGGTGACGACACCTTTTTCCTGTACAGAAACATTTCAAAATGGTGGCACTTATTGAAACTTTTGCAAAATGTGAGGTGTGACGTGGCAATTGTTTTGAAATCATAAGAATTTAGTCCAGAGAATTTATGGACAAGTATAGAGACAGTCAAGTTTGTTACAAATTGGTGAAACCCTTCAAAGTCTAAAAGGTGATAGGAGTTACAAGGTGCTGCCATTTTAATTCATAGAGTAATAACGTGTGAACACACAATAACAAAACTCGACTCAGACTGATGTCATAAATAGAAAGCCCAAACGTTCTTTAGTTTGTAGATGACCATCTTACTTGTATAGCATTGAAAGTAACATAAAGAAACCTTGTGGTCTTTCTGTTACAGTACTTTTATGTCCTCAATTATTTCTCATCATTAGCTCTTCAGCTAAATACAATTAGACGATTATGATTTCTAATTATGTTTTTTTTATAATGAGCCATCATAAGAAATCATTTATCCAAAAATTGTATTTTTGTTCAACATAAAAAATGCGCTGGTTATTCAGTCATAATCTGGGTTGTTTAATTGCGCCAGTGTGTCTCATTGTTTCAGTGTATAAACCCCAGCAAAAGGAATAAATTCTTTTTTCTCAATAGTACAGTATCATAAAATTGATCGCGAAATATTTAGGAATAGAGTTAAAAATAGGGAATTTTACAAGTAGGAGCCCAATGAGCATAAAAATTGTTGGAAACTGTTTTAAAATTGTTTTAATACAATTTCAAAATATTTTGATATAAGTTTGGTATTAAAACAACTTTAATACAAGTTTTAAATCATTTTAAAATTGTTTTAAAACAAGTTTTATGAACTCATATCAATACAAGTTTTAATGACAGTTTAAACACTTTCAAAATTGTTTTAATACAAGTTTATAAACTCATATCAATACAAGTTTTAATAACAGTTTAAACACTTTTAAAATTGTTTTAAAATTGTTTTAATACAAGTTTATAAACTCATATCAATACAAGTTTTAATAACAGTTTAAACACTTTTGAAATTGTTTTAATAGAAGTTCATAAACTTATATCAATACAAGTTTTATCAACAGTTTAAACACTTTTAAAATTGTTTTAAAATAATTTTGATATCAGTTATAAAAAAACTTGTTTTAATATAAGTTTTAATACAAGATTAAACAATTTTAAAACTGTTTACAAACCATTTTAATAGAAAAGTTTAAAAAGTTATTATAATAACAGTTTGCAAGAATATTGAAATTGAATTGAAACGATTTTAATATTATTTTTATTTGCTTATTAATAAAAGTTTTTAAAAAAGTTTAAAAATTTTGTTAGAAAATTTTTATATCAGTTTTTAAATTGTTTTACTAACAGTTTTGGAACTCATATAAAATTATCGAACAATGATTTTAAAACTGTTATCAATCAGCAAATAATTTGCAGCAGACCTGCGTATTCGGCGAATTTCCAACAGAAATTTGGTATTTTTTCTATTTTCCCATAAAAACCATGGGATTGAGTACGTACCCACATATAGCACACGTTGTCAATTTGACGTCAAAAAGTGATCAAAGTCGTCAAAGTAAAATATTAGATCAAGTATTGACGTCAAAATGATGTAAAAATTTTGCATTCTTAAATTTAAAAGGTAATGTAATAAATGAAGAAAAAAATTTCTTTAAGTCTTTTACAACAAGAGAACATTGTTATTTGTTTAAAACAATTGAACTCGTTAAAAACTTGACATCATTTTGATGTAAAAATTATGTAAAGTATTTGATCACACAGTCAAAAGTTTTACATCAATTGAGATAACTGCAATTAGTTAAACCTTTACACATGAAACTAACATGTAAGGGAACTCTAGTTTAAGACCTATTTGGGAAGACATAAAAATATATGCCACGGGAAATTCGTTTAATTTGATCAACGCAAAAAACTTGGGTATCAACTGGCCAAGTAGTGTAACAATTGTTGAGTGAAGCGGAGAGCAGCGTGGCATAGTTGGTAGGGTCGCGGCTTGGGAATCAAGAGGTCATGGGTTCAAAACCTGCCAGCAGCATATACTTTTTGCTGCTTTAAATTGTTTTGATAACAGTTTTAAAATGTTTTGATAACAGTTTTTCAATTGTTTTGATAGCAGCTTTAAATAGTTTTTATAACAGTTTTAAAATGTTTTGATAACAGTTTTTAAATTGTTTTAATACAAGTTTAAACAATTTTAAAATTGTTTTAATAGAGTTTTGAACAATTTTTAACTCGTATTAATACGAAAACGTTGTTAACTTTACTTATATTGATAACAGTTTTAATACGAGTTTGAAACTTATTTTAAAACAGTTTTAAACCCATTTTTTTGCTCATTGGGAGTCAGATCTAAATTCTAATTTTCACTAAAAGGCAGATTGTTGTGGCTGAAGTTAGGTCAGCTATGTTTTCCTTATTGACAATCCTACATGTTATCAATAAGATAGTTGACTATACAAATGTTTGTTCACAATTTAGATAAATGTATTAGAAGATCGCTAATTCTTTGAGATTAGATTAGATGTGAGGTGGATTAATGTAAAAGATAAGGCATTGGTTGTTTTTGAGAATAGTAATTTTGAGTTTCTTTCCCACATTTCATGGATAAATGGAATTCATCTATATTCAAGTATATAATTGTTATATGGTACTTTATATTCATAGTACAGTAACAGTTTCTGGCAAAATAAGGATAGCTGCAAAAAAATTACAAATCTATACTTATTTAATACGCTAAAATTTTTTTTGTGTTGAGAACTCCTCCTACAATTTTCAACCAATATTCAAGTTTTTGGTGTCGTTAGATAGGGCTTGGTCTGTAGTTATTTTCGCTAAAAATTAAAGAAAATCGGACATAGCACCATACAGAGATTATTTGAAAATTATCAATTATAATATCATTGGGTTTGGGTTGAACATTTTAAACATCTGTTAATGTACAGCTGTAAATACGTGTAGTTTTTTATGATTACTGATGTTCATAATATTGTCGTTGATTTAGAACTAAATGTTACTTTTTATTGTATCAAAATAAATTGCTTGATTTCGAGCAGCAGACTAGTCATGTTAAATTGTGTAGGATAAAAACCATGTAAAAGTTCTTGAGAAAAATAGATTGTTTAGATCTAAAAAAAATCTCATAATTGTTTCAGAGGAACAATGGGAACAATTAGTGCAAGAGCGAGATGAAATCGTAGCTGCAATAGAGGAGAAACATAGAGCCAACATGGAGAGGATGAAAGCGGAACTGGAATCTGCCTCGAAGAGTCGGAACTCCAAAGAGCAAGAGGTCAACATTTTGAACAGATTAGAAAACTGTTATCTTGCCATTGCAGGAACCTTTAACAAACTTACCAAGTGAACTAAGTCTTTTGACTAATTTTTATGCAGAATAGTCTGCAGTTAAGTTTGTCTTCAGTGCAGAATAGATCCGTGTTGGTGTTCTAGTTATTTAATTTTTTTTAAATTTTGATTTTTGTATATGGTTAAAAAAAACAAGATTATCTTGGAAGTGTCATTCAAGGACAGGAATTTATCTTTCAAAATTTTGCTGTACTTTGATCATGAGATATAGTTTATAAGTGAATCTTTATCAAGAATGTATATGATGTTTCACAAAAAATAATTGTGATATGTGAAGAATACTTCCCGGCTTCTTTATCTGAGTGTAAGTAAATACACACAGGAAGTTGCTAGACAAACAAACGGGTTCTGAAGCACCAATTAATTCTGGCCTGCTATTTTTATTTTAAAGTGCATGAAATAAATTATGTTTTTGGCTTGGTAACATAGGCTACCTTGAGATATCTGTTTTAGATTGATTAAAAATGCAGATCAATTTATCTAGACCTAATTGACCCTAGAAAATGTTTGGTTTTCACTTTATTTTTAACATATGTTTTATAAATATTTTGCATTTATAGTCTGCCTAGTTGGTTGAAATTTTGAGAATGCGCAATAGATTTGCTATTTTAAATATACATACGGTATATATTCTAAATTTTTCCTTAACTAAACGTTGATTGAATTAATAACACATTGAATTTAAAACCAACATTTGAAAGTTTCTTTAGCTTCTATATTTTTTTATAAACATTAGATTTTTTTATGAAAAAAAGAGCTTAAAATTATTTATTTCAGGAAAACATTTTGGTAATGCTTTATTACAGAGCAGCATATCCATATAATAAAAATAGTCATTGTAATCCTCTAATTACAATTCTGTATTTTTTTTAATTATCATCCTCAAATTTTAAATTGTAGGCTCAATGTTGAATGACACTTATTTTTCAGTATTCATTGGATGTAATTCAATTACTTCCTGGTGATTAGTTTTACGTCACTCATATCATTATTATTGCTTAAGAAGTTCACTTAGTAAGTTTGTCATTAAAAATTAATGGTATGCATTTTAAGGAGAATAATATAGGGTGAGTTTCTTAAAGTTATCCAAAAGCTAACTTTTTTATTCTGTATCTGAAAGTATACTTCTTATGGAAGACCCCCTTTACTTTTTTATGTTGCTAGCAAGCATATATTTTATTTTATGGTGTTACTGAAGTTTTCATGCACTGTAGTTTTAGGACTTTTTTATTCTTTGACATTTTTAGCGAATTTCCCATAGGGAATAAGCTATTACCGTAGGTCTCATGGTAAGACCTAAGCCCGGGACCATGTTACTTTTTCGTTTTTAGGTGCCCAGAGACCAAAAATAATAGTCATTAAAAATTTTATATATATATATGTATGTGTCCCTAGACACGATAACTCTCGTAAAAATGGTCCGATCGAGACCAAATTTGGTAGAGATGTGTAATCCTACGTTTATTCGGATGAGTTCGTAAACCAGACATATCGACCTACCGGAAGGGGTAGTTTTAGGGGGTTTTGTACCCCAAAAATGGGTTTTTTGCATTTTTCATATATAAATTTTAAATTTTTATTTTGACCATTGGATTTAGTTCAAAAAAACACACAATTTAGTATTTTGAAGCTTTGCTCTATCTCCATTGGTTACCGAGATATTACAAAGTCTAAAGACAGTACATTGTATTTTGGAGCTCTAATGTTAATCTTATGGAGAATTGGCATGTGTTAATATTTCACTTATTAACCAATATTTTTCGATGAAACTTGGAATTCAGCTTCATTTGATTGAGATTCATCCATTTATGGTAAAAAAATCTTGGTTTTTGTGCTTATCATGGCAGCAAACCTGCATACTCTTTTCCCACGTTAATCATATGGAGAATAATCAAACTTCTTTAGCAATGGACAGATATTGATGAAACTTAGTAAAATGGCTTCATATGGTCGAAATATTTTTTTTTTGTGTTGAAAACCTACTTTTAGTGTTCCCCATGGCAGCATACCTGCATACTCTCCCTATAGGCCTATTTATCATAAGGAGAATAGACATTTATTTCCCTATTTATGAGCATGTGATTTTATTTGGTTTACGGTTTTATGTGGTCAAAATTAATATTACTAATTTGGAAATTCGCTGAGTACGCAGGTCTGCTGCGACGGGGGGTATTTATCCAAACCCAACGGTTATGGAGCTAGAGGCAATTAAAGTTCAATTTTAGTTCCGTAAGAATAACATGGGACAAACTTTATCTGCCCAAAACTCCTAAACCATTTGGTAAAATAAAAAATACTCAAGAATAAAGATGTCTTAGAATTATGTTTGAGAACATTTTACTCATAAAAACTATCATTTACGCCTAAATTAACTTATTTCCAATATGGCGGGCAAGAAATAAAATATACAAAATGTATGTTATTATTTAAAAAATGTAATTAAAATATCAATTTAAGACAGTTATACTCTTGAGTACTTTTTATTTTAATAAATGGTTTTGGAGATATGGACAGATAAAGTTTGCCCCATGTTATTCTTATGGAACTAAAAATGAAATGCCTCTAGCTCCCTAATTATTATGTAAAAAATGTCAAGGATAAAAAAGTCTTAAAATTACATGAAAATTTCAAAAACACCATAAAATGTAGCCGATTCCATATGAATTTTTTAAATTGGAAAAATGGCAGGAAATTTTGAAAAATGAAATACATACCTGAAAGCAACATAAAAAAGTAAAGGGGGTCACCCATAAGAAGTATGCTCTCAGATATAGAATAAAAAAGTTAGCTACTGGATCACTTTAGAAAACTCACCCGGTATTCTGGTATGGGTATCATCAACGCATTTAACAGCCACTGTAAATTAGTTGTTTTTAATTACTACATTTCATTCAGTAAGAAAGTAGTTTCTGGGGGACGAACACTTAAGCTACAAGTGCACTACGGCGGCACGGCACGGCCACTAGCAGACATCCTGCGTTCCGCCGTTCCGGATTCTCACATTTTCTGTCAAAAGAGATCCTATATATGAGGAGAGTCGGTTAAATAATATGCACGTGGCTGAGGAATAAGTGGTGATAAGTACCATTTTTAAAAGAAAAATAAGGAAAGAAAAATAATATAAAATAAAAAATTGTATAATTATATTATTGTTGGCTATTAATTCACTGGGAATGCCTCATAATGTTCAACTTGTTGTATTTACTCATTAGAACCATAAACTTTAATACACATATCCTAAGTCGTTTTAATAACTAAATTTGCCACGGCGAGCTGGATAGAATGATAAAAATACCATGCCGCCCATACCGGAGGGTGCGCGCACTAGACCGTCACGGCAGCTCGGAAATGTCATTCTTTTGAATATTTTGCAAAACAGCGGAAGATGCAGATCATCTGAGAGTCGGTTCCGTGCCGTACCACCCTAGTGCACGCCCTCTTATGAGATTCAATGTTAAAGATCTTTGAAAATTACTGTACTGCCCGCCCGTCCATGCCGCCATAGTGCGCGTGTAGCTTAAGAAACTAGCCAATATTACTATCACTATTTTGAGACAGGGACCTCCCATATTTAAACATGAATATGAATGAGAAATGAGTGTAGGATGATTGTGGCGTGATGTTGTAGTCTTCTTACTGACTAAGGCCGACATACTCCTTAGACAGGACTGTTATAATTAATAGCCCAACAGTCAATGGTATCTAGGGATCTACAGTTTAACCAAAAGATCCAAACCACAATTTCGACCTCATATGTAATTGGTCTAATTATGAGGATGGTCTTTATGAACGAACTAGTATTCGCTAGTGAGGACGTTAATCCCCACTAGGGAATATCGCATCCACAAGCCATCGCTTATAACTATCCACAATTCATAATCATAATTCACAATCACTATAAATTTATTTACTAGCCACTGTAAATATGTTGTTTAACATTTTGTTCAGTAAGAAAGTAGTTCCTGGGGGCCGAGCATTTAATTTTTGTTTGGATAATTTATACTATTTTTCATAGTAATAATAGCAGTAAAAGGCTTGTTTATATTCAAGACAATGTCGTTCGCTCCGCTCACTCACCTTCACAATGAGATCGTTTGCCTTGATCGCCTTCACTCACACGCTTTTCAAAATGGAGGCCTTATGGTTGGTGCACTCTGGCATTATAAATTTACTAGATGCTACCCGTCAAGGCTTCTCCCATGATCGTGATTTAATTTAATAAATAATAAAATGTCTTAAAAATGCAATGAAAATTTCTTTTTTAAGAAATATATTGCAACTATACATTCCTGTGGGGCAAACCTTGAAGACATTTTACAATACCATTTGAAAATTGGTGCACCTATGAGCAAAGAGGAACGTCCATGCTAAATTTTAGCCTCATAGGCTCTTTAGTTTTAGAGATCCATTGTTGGCTTGATTCGTATTTAAAATTGGCCATAAGAATAAAATTATATCAAAATCCGCCTATGGTGCACAGCTGTGACTCTATATATTATGAACGAATCTAGTGCTTTCAAAGGAGCTTGGCTATCAGAAAGGATCAGTATCCTTCCTCTCCTTCTCGCCGGGCCAGAATGTTCCAAGCACAGCATTCAATCGCTAAAGACTTCTGATTGAAATACCGTTGCCGTGCTGCCAAGGGCCTGTGATATGCTGGTTCTATTGCCATGCACTCCTAGCCCTGATTTATTGTCTTTCCGGCTGCCGTCTGTATGAAATACAAGGTGTGCTCCGCCCATATTGAGATTGACCTTCTGCCAGTTAGATCTCTCTCCAACGACACCTGTTAAGGTTTCCCAAAGTCATATTTCTTGACCATCACATCTAGGATTATCAACTCCATGTCAAGGTTAAGGAATTACTTTAATGTGGACATGTGGCCAGCGTCTCTTTTAGGATAGGCCGTGATAGTCTAGTGATTTGGACATTGCGTTGTGGTGATTCCTTGGATTAAGCTAAACAAAGAATATATGTCCTAAAATGCTTCGTTAAGCCTCTAGCCGCCATTTTGTTTTTTACACTTAATAATTTTTATTTCCATAAAGGATGGTTTTACGAGTATTAAGTTCATATTTGGCACAAACCTTTATCACACCAATGTTCATTTACAAGAAAAAATAATGATTTTTTTCCTATGTGTATTTTCAAAATGGCACTCATTTTAAATTTTTTAACTCAAATATCTCCAAATTGGTAAATGTTATAAAATTGTTAAAAATAGCAAAAAAAGTCGAAGAATAAAATTACGAGCAATGATACCAAGTTTGTAAGGATCTGACAACAAATGAAGGAGTAATTGCCATTTTTCTACAGAAAAACATTGATTTTGTATTATAATTCATGCAAATTAAGGTTATTGTAATAGAAAAATCGCACTATCTCTATTATTTGTTGTCAGATTCTTACAAACTTCGAAACTTGGTTTATTTTGATTTAAGGAATCGCCACATGGAGTTTTGGAAGAGAGTTTCCTAACATCTGTATAGATCATATTTAGTTTATTGACCAATAACTATATAGATCAAACATTTGTACTCATATTTTATGTAGTTTTAATGCTAAAATGACTTTTGGATTCAAATACAGTAATTTTGATTTAAATGTCATATTTCAGCTGATGGATATGGTAACAAGAATGCAAGAGGAAAATTGCGGAAAGAAATCACTTATTGAGGACCTAACATCCCAAACTGAATGTCTTGAGGAAAACATCAGTGAACTAAATAAAAAGTTGGTCAGTCAAGAAGAAAACTTCCAGCAGGTTCAAGAGGAGACTGATAAAAAGATGAAGTGAGTAACCATTTGTGTAATGATATGCCTGACCTACAGCATTTAAAAAGAAAACACAATCAAAATTGTCACTTACAAAAAAATTATTTGATAGTTTAGCCTTAAATCTTTTAGATACGGTACTTTATGAAACAAAGACAGCAGATTTAATAATCATGGGAAAACGTAAAACTATGTCAATTAACTGAAGTAATGTTACTTAAAAATTGTACATTTAGTCCACATACAATTGTAATCACATAAGTCCTCCCATGACCCAACATCTTGTTTCAAATGGAACAGTCCAATATTTTATGGCTTTGACAGTGTCTCCTCTGTTTCCAAAATGTCGTGTATTCTGACAATCAATAAAAACGTACACATTTATCTTACATGGCCATTTCTAAAATATTTGATAATTTATTAGAACGATGTTATTGACTATTTTTTACCTAAATTTTCGGATTGATTTTTTCAAATTTTTGGGCTGATATCAGCTGCATCAGTGAATATTAATCTTTCCTGGAATAAAGGCAGAGGGCTTCAACTGTTAAAAAATATAATTGCAATAACTTCTGACTTCTCAAAATATATACTGTATACAGTGTGCCATAGAATAAAGCAGATACCTGGACCATATGGATAAGTGATTTTAAATAGGCTTATAATTTATTTACTTTGTTCTCTCATCAAAAGAAGACTGCTAGTTTCTATTTTACAGTAAAATGTCACCTTTAATAATAAAATTATTTTTTTGTATGAACATAAAATATATGAAGTTCAACCTTAATAATTGTTGCTAACAAAGAAGCCGTTAATATTCTCAATTACTGTATACAACAAATACTACCATCACTGTCTTAGGAAATAATTGCATTTTGAAAGCCACTTCCACACTGGCCAAATACGTTCGCCAAACAAAGTTCTTTTGGATTTTGTTTGTTTGTTGCTAACCTTTTAGAATGTAAATCATATGGCCATTAATTGTTCATAAGGAATATTTGTTGATATTTGTGTGTGTTCAGCAAACAAGTTCGCCACAATGTTTGGCCAGTGCGGACGTAACTTTAGCTTATGCTTATTTACCAGTATAGTAACTACCAACGAGGATATGATAAAATTGTAACATAAATATGTTCATATGCTCATAGAGCAAGTTATTTCCTAAGAACTACAATGAGCTAAGGCCACAATATCATGGGAATTGTCTTATTACACACTTGATTTCAGCTGTCAACTTAAAATATCATTCCTTCAAACTAAAGCACAATAAAATTTGAAAAGAACCAAACAGTAAAGTTTGGTTTCAAGAAGGATCAAAGGTTAAATGTGAAAAATATGTAGAGGAAGGAACTTGAGACCACTAATGCATGATGTTAGCTGTAAATGATATGAGAATGATGTAGACAAAATGATTGGCTTGCACTTTCTAAATTCATGCTATAAATAAATTAGTGCATCTTACAAAAGCATGATACTTTATTGCCATGATTGGTATTTTAAGTCTATATAGAAGTTGGCTGTATATCTAGAACTAGATCATGCAACTGTATTCTAAAAGAAGAGCTGGCAAGTAAAATCTAATACTTTAAGCGAGCATTGACCAGGGGAGACAAAGTATTTTTACTGTAACATTGTACATTAAAAATATATGCTATTAAATTTGTTGACCCCACAAAGCTTATCGAGATTTGTTCCCACCTTTTTTAAGTGCTCAATCATACCAGTTAAATTGAAACACGAAACAAACAAAATCCAATACAATTTCACGACAAAACTTATATTAATATGGTTGAATAACCTCCTTTGTTTAGGTCCTACAATGCTTTTGTCAATGCTTGTATGCTTAAAAAAATTAATAAAAATACTGCAGCCTTACTGTCAATCCCAAGTCCCAATATAAATCAATTAAACTTAATTTTTATATTTTGTAATATATTTCATGAACATGCATGACACTAACTCGATGTTATTTTTTATAGCATACCTCGTCTCGTAATCCTTGTCTCTCTTGTCCTTTCTCCTGTGATCTCATGGTATTTTTTAGATTCCTTTTCATTCGACCTTTTCTTCCTACTTGTCAGTCTGGCTGCATTGCTTTGCTCATTTACATAATTCTAACTCATCTGGCATGTTTCGCACATTGATCGCTTGAGCATGTTCTTAGTTTAGAATTTAGTTACTCATATATTGGATTAATAAGTCGCAAAATGTTTGAATTACTTCATAATTCTTGCTTTCTTAGTCACCTTAAAGTGAGTTTAGGTTACGTAGCTTTTATACTTTTTTTACACTTAACAACGTAACGCCCCAACGAGCGGGAAGGTTGTGTTACCGCTTGATTCCTTCTCTCCTCTCACCCCTGTCTGCCCCCACCCTAGACTGCTGGAGGAGACCCATAGACTCACGTGTCAGAAGCTCTCCGAGACCCACCAGAGAGAGATCGACCACTGGCGGACGTCCAACCACCAGCTGCAGACCAGGCTTGCGGAGCTGACTCAACAGTAAGTGGTGTGCACAACACAGATGCTTGTTTTCCGGAGACAGTGCTTACATTTTGTGGTAGATTGTAGGTACAGTAAAACCACATAAACTTAACATCTTCGAATGTGCCTACAGTGACAGACCATGCCTCATGCTACTCACTAATCACTATTCGCAACTATATCGTCAATATTTGACGGAACATAAAGTACATTTGATTAGATTCCGTTGCTATTGCAACGTTTTTTTTCTAAACGACCGTTAATGACAGACAATATTTCAGTGTTTGGTCGGAATTTTCAACCTATAATGTAGCAAACTGCTTTAAATCACTGGCAACCGCTTTTATGCAGTAAGATGATTCTTCACCACTAAACCTTCACCAAATTAAGACAGTGAAAACCTCCACCTTACGTTGAGTTTTTGTGGGATTTTACTGTACATTCTGTCTGTAAGTGATGTAATATAACAAAAGTCAACAGTCTTAGAATACAAAGGGTTACTGCCACTGTCTAAAGACAATGAATCAAACTGCTTCTTGCTGAAGAAGATTTTTCAACAACCAATAGGAGCTAGGCGTACATTTTGGGATAGTGAGAAAAAGGGTCTCTATGGTAACCGAAATGAAAGTTAAAGTCTGATAGCCAAGTAAACACAAGAAATTCTGGGCTATGGTTATGATTCTGCATTATGGTTAATGCAAATTTAGGTTATTTTAAGAGAAAAATCACAATAACTCTGATATTTGTTTTCAGATCTTTACAAACTTGGTCTCATTGTTTAGATGATTTATTTTGTCAACTTTTTTGTCTTTTGTAAAAGTTTTCTAAAATTTATCTCGTTTTTGAGATATTTGAGTATGAAAATTTAAAATAGCCGCCATTTTAAAAATACACACTGAAAAATTTTTTTTTTCTTTTAATAATCATTGTGGTAATTAAGGTCCATGCCAAATATGAACCCAATCCATCTATCCGTTACAGAAATAAAAATTTTTAAGTGTAAAAAACAAAATGTCGGCTAGCGGGTTAATTAATAGGCAAGCACGTTTCGTTTTTTCATTTTTTCAGATAGTATGCATCGTAAGAGAAACCCGCAAGAACCGTTACAAAAGTATTGCCCTGTAGTTGAGCAGAATCCCATTTTAATTCATATCTGTCCCCAGGGCTCCGCCCTACAGGCGTTTTTAAAGTTTCAATGTTAATCTTATGGAGGAAGGTTAACTGATTGAATCGTTAGACAGGAAGAACATAGTATCAGTTATGGAATATATTTTCAACAAATTGGGTCCAGGTCCAGACCAAGCTAAGTAAGCACCAAACTGCATAACTCCTAAGATACTTAACTCATTGCAGAAAGTTTGGTCGAATTCTGACCAGTGGGCTATTTCTAGTTTATTGTGATTTCACTTTAGCCATTTAGCATGGTGATTACCTCTACAAGCAAAAACAGTTGCTCAATTGACATGGGACAGATACTCTCAGAACACTTGTTACGTTACAATGTGAATTACATAATTTACTTGTTTATTATGCTTGGGTTATTCCTCAATAAAATCAGTGACTAAATAAGTTAAAATTAATATTATAATCTTCAGATGGCTCCACCCTGCTGCAATTAATGTTATGATTTTCAAATAGCTTTACATTGCCTCTTGTCATAACAACATTGACAGAATTTTCGACTATCAAATTCAGTTTCATAGCAGTTATAAAAAGAGTGATACAGTATAACTAATTTGACTACCTCTGTTAGTTTGTATCTATTATACATCGTATACTGTAAACTTTGCTTGTAATACAGATATTCCACAAGCCATAGGCCGAGTCCACAAGCCTACTCTCTTGTTACATTAATGAATTTTAACATATTTTCCACTCATGTAAAAACATTTCTAGTGCAATTAAAAATGTCTCCTAATTAGATCATATGCATACCCGGAAAGTATGACAATAACTACTTTCATTCTTAGACATTCGGTCTTACTTTCTTACCTAGGTATTCAGTCTTACTTTTAAAATAATTACCAAAAGCTCTTTTTAGCTCATTCATCTATTAATTCTCGGTAAAAATATAATTTTAATATCCATTTTGGTAATGATTCTATCTACACCTGTCTTGTCCTGTTCAGACTAGAACAAAGCAAAGAGTCCAAGCTGGTGGAAGAACTGAGAAAAGCATTGAGTGAGAAAGAACATCAGGTGGCGCAACTGAGCAAGGAAAAGCACTTGTACCAACTCGAGCTGATGAACCGCAACTGCCACGGAGAGTCGACAACCGTGACTGCGCGGCAACGCAGGCGGGGCGGCCGGGGCAAACCCAACAGACCTGGCCCCGGCCGGGGCCAGCAGAAGTGACCCACTAACACAAACCTCCGCAATCATCCTAGTCACTAAGAACTCAACTTGTTGTATAATTGTATTTTTGTATATATGTCACCATACTGTTTCAGTGTGGTTCTTTTGTACTCAAATAAAATTTTTGTTTATGTTAGTTGTGTTTTTTTCCAATCCATTGAGATTTTTCGTAATTGTTGAGCTCATTGAAATTTATATAACTTTGGAATTCTGAAAGTGGCAAGCAGACCTGCACACTCAGCAAATTTCCATAAAATCTTTTTTGAAATATTTTTTTTTAATTTTGATACTCTAATTTAAAATACTTTCAAGCTATTATTTAGCTTAGTTCTTACTGTGACTACTACCGTAATAGCATATTCCCTGTAGGGAAATTCGCTAAAAGTATAATCTTTTGAGCTTCGGTTGTTTTAAGAACAAAAACATTACACGGTTATTTTACACGATAGAGATGTGGATAATATTTTCAAATCTTAATCATCGACAAAGTATCATTCTTTGTCTTTTTTATTTTGCTTGATGTATAAAAATTTTTAAGTAAGCTATACTGTCAAAGCGCAATTCTATTACATTTATTTCTAAAATGTTTCAATATTTATTTATCATGTTTTGTCTTTCACAATTCTTTTAGAAGTTTATAATAGTAATCAGATCTGAAAAAGTGCCTTTAGGGTTTTAAGATACTTATCCTAATAAAATATGGTTTTAGTTTTAACACTACTAAACATAGTTTACTTTTGTTGCATTACTTTGATTGTATTTGCCCTGGGGAATGAACCAAAAATTTCATTTAGTCAAGTCACTCAGAATATTATGAGAATATATTATAAGGGAATAAAAGTTTAATTTTTTGTTGCTTTGACTAGTTCAAGCAAGTTTATTAAAATAAAATTTACCTACTTTTAATGTCTCTAGAAATTGCTTTCCAAGCAAACAGCTTAAGGGAGATTGTGTTTGTGAAAGGAAATACACCATATTTTAGTCCAACTAATGTGATGGTGTTGACTAACCACGCCTACTTATCATACACATTGAATTATTAAATGTAATCGGGAGGAAAAACTTCAAACAAATTGAATACTTAAATCAGAATATGTATTTCATAAAATAACTTGGAACATTTTATAAACTTCAACAGAGAAACAAACACAACATAGACAAACAAAAGAAAACTAAAAAATGCACGGTGTTTGAATAAGTTTCCTAACAATCCTACCCCTTGAAAGTACTTGGTCTCCAAATAATTTTCAGATTCATACTCACCGACGCTTATGTTTGTTATCGTTCACACTACTGAAATCTCAATAGGATTCAGCACCAAAGTTACATGACATTTAACAGGCAGTGCAACTCTTTAATATACTTTGGTGATTTACATTGATCTGTGCAACAGTTATCCACTTGTTTGCTTCATCTCATGAGCTTAAAACTCCTCATTGAAAGGATAGTCGGGATGGTCCTTTATCCTATAAAAAAATTATAAGTGTGAGTGTTAACTATAGCATAAATAGCAAAATTATACACCAAAGCATTTAGTGAGACAATTAAAGCAAATTCTAGTTATAGGCTTTGTCGTTGTTCTACTATTTTAATTCGTGGTCTGAAACATTTAAGAGCATTGCGTATGAAAATAAGTGTGTATTTACAATATGAATTTTTTTAAAATAATTAATGTCTTTAATAAAATCTAAATTTATAATACAGAATGTAACTGGTTACTGTAATTTGTATACTGGAGAGTTTTCACAAGTTTCTTGAGGATCGAATTATCCAAGTTTCAATTCACCTCTCAAAAGAGTATATTTTAACGTAACGTTGTATTGCTATTTTGATATTTTATTATTTTGCTTCAAGTCAAGGTGAGATTTGAGAAAGACACTACAAATATAAAATTACAACAATAACTTACCACTCAAGGCCCACCATTCGAGCGTTGCAATCCAAGCTATCAATTATTGCAATGTCTTCAGGTTTTAAGGAAAAGTCAAATATTTGGATGTTGCTTTCAATTCTTGACTTAGTTACTGACTTTGGGATGGCAATGTTACCCCTTTCCATCTGAAATTTTTCAAAATTATCAACGTAGCTGTTAAAATTGGCACAGTAAATGTTAAAATTAGTACAAAAAAGCTTAAAAGATTTTTCTTCATTAAAACTTACAAAACAGTCATGTCTTGGTATTTTCATATTCTATCCTTTTACATTGAACATTTCTTATGAGAACGATGTGCCTTTATGTAACCTCATCATTTCCTGCTTGACATCAGGAAATTGGGTGCAATGGCGGATGTGGATCCTTCCCAAAAGGAGCGCGGTTAATCTGTGTAGTTCCAGCGCGGATGGTTAAGAAGGCTTTTACTCTATAAATATTTATCAACAGTAAATTATTGGCAACAAATTTACATGTCAGATTGAGATAATCAAATAGTTTAAATAACCGGGCTTACTGCCACGTGATCCTGGTATTTGCTTGGATTACCAAAAGTTAAAGAGCCTAGAGTCTCAAGAGGGCTCAAACACACCAAAACACTTTTCAAAGAAAGTGTAAATGAGTCATTGTAGTTTGATAAAATATACAAAAACATTGACTTAAAAACCACTTCTCAATTGATAAAAAACTGACAGTTAAACGGGTGGAGAGCCATGGTTGAAACCCATAACTAATTACCGTACTGAGAAAATCTCCAGCTGAATTTCCCACTCTAAAGCAGAAGACCATTACTTTCCACACCCTAAGTTTATGTTGAAAACAGCTGTTTCCCATACAGTGTGATGAAATGTGTGACAATTGTTTGTTATACAGATGTCACTAGTTTAAAGCACACTGTGACTGTTAGGTTAGGTATTTTATTGCTCAATGTGTCAGAAATAATTTCACAAACTAAAAAGATATATCCTGGTTTCAGTTAGTCATACCTACAGCCGTCTGGAGAGCTTTGAATAGAACAAATGAAATCATTGACAGGGGTATCTTTCCGCCACTTTGAAATCACAGTTTATTTCCCGAGTAACTAGATGCTTGTGTCATTTCAAGTTTTAAAGTATTTTTACATGTCGAGCAATAAAATACAACTGCTGCATAAAATACTGCTTGTACTTCCTATAGGCTGGCTGAGCACAAGTTGCAGATTGGTGTCAAGGCCGCAAACAGGGATGCATTTTGCAAGATTCTTGTGCAGATGGCAGCCTTTTGGGAATTACAACTCAAAATTGTCCAACGTGGAATCATGTGATTTTCACACATTGTTTATTAAATAGGCCTGCTCTTCTTTAGCTTTTTGCATTTTTTGAAGATTACAATAAAAGATAATCTTTTAAAACTAAAGTAATCTGTCGTTTGTCCAACATTCTTTGGTCTGACACATTCTATAACCGGACAATGCCTTGGTGGAAATCTCTTGTCACTGTGACTTTTTTCAATTAGAGTTTAAATTTAAATTGTGAAATTCGTCAGAGTTTCAATTTAATTTTGATTTAAATTGTGTATCTGTTCTGGTTCTATGTTATATGATAAGCATTTGTATAATGATACCTTCACAAATCCACTATCTTTCATAATCCGACAGAACCCTGTAATCAGATTATCAGATTACATTGAGAGTTCACTGTAGTGGCATCTGTGTAACAAACAAGTACCAAAAATATATATTGTGGTGCGGTACCGGTAGTCAAAATTTTAAAAAAATTGCAAGACAGACGTAGGACATACCTGCCAGCGCAGCGCGATCTGCGCAGGGGACTTGTTATACTTCTTGGCGACCTCGTTTAGCTTCTCGTTATCCAGTAGCGGCTTCTCGTCAGACTTGGCCCAAGGGCGGTCGGGTGAGCCGAGCGGACTGTAGGCCGTCAGCGTGATGCCAACTGAGTCCAGGTAAGCTTTCAACTTGTGCTGCCTCAGGTACGGGTGGCACTCCACCTGGCACAGACAAACCACTGAGTAACACTCTGGGAGAATAATTTACATTTTACTAATTTTTCCTGTCCCTTTTGAAAAACTAGATACAGTAGATACCTTAACCTTTTGAACTAAATCTCAGCATTATTACTTTTTTTGAATAAGTAATTCAACACTTAAATTCAATGTGTACAACTTTATTTTCAATAGGCCTTTTTTACTCTATAAAATTCTTGTGGAACGTGCAATGTATATGTACTGAACCAAAAAAATTTAAATTTTACATCAAAATCATTTTAATTTTTTTAACACTGAATATTATCTGAAAATCAAATAAGTTTTACTGAACCAAAAAAATTGAAATTTTACATCAAAATCATTTTAATTTTTTTAACACTGAATATTATCTGAAAATCAAATAAGTTTTACTGTATTCAATCATTTGAGCACATTAAGTTAAAGGGAAATTATTTATTCCAACCAATGCCTATGTGATATTGCTAAAATTAGGTAATCAATTTAGTTAAAAAGGTGTGTGGCAAAAATATCTAAACAATGTTTTCTTATTTCAGTACGTCCAAATTCACTCTTTCATCTGTTACAGTGTTCACCATAATTTGTGGATGTGAAAATGAGTACTTATAATAAGATTATTTCCTACATAATATATATATTTTTTTATTTCTTAGTTAAAAGATGATAGTTATTATTTTTGTCAAGTCGATACTAAAATTGGCAATGAACAACGTTATCTTATTTAATGGTTTAAGTTTATGTTCTTAGATATGTTAATTTTGCTAAGTAATATTTTGTCAACACTACATTGTAAGGATATTTTTTAAATACGATATAAAGATATAAAAGATGTTCTTAGTTGCAGTTAATTTTTTTTTTAACAAATGTACAGGTATTTTCAGTTAAAGAGTTTATCAACAAGATGGTGACTACTCTTATCAGTGGCAGTACATAAAGCACACATGATTAAGATAAACATTTAAAACACTCAATACTTTCAGTACTAATTAACTAAAAATTACAATAAATTTTAAATTAAAAACTCATTTTCCAATAAATTAAATTTTTATTGTGGTAAACAAATTAAACCACAATAAAAATTTAATTTATTGGAAAGTGAGTTTTTAATTTAAAATTAATTCAATAAGAAGAGCTTCAGAAATGATAAAAATTACGAGTTTGAATTTTATTCTTAGTTTTTTTTTTTTCTGAGTTTGCCAGCTATTTTAATTTTCTTGTCTTGGTACATAAGCTTCTACATTGCAACATATGTCAATAAGTTAACTGACTCGGGAGCTGTGGTTATGGTGCTCGTCTTTGAATCCAAAGGTTGCCGATTTGATTCTGAGAAAATTTGGTAGCTTTTTAAAGCTTTGATTCCGGATCCAGTTGTTATTTGTCATTGGGCTATTAATTAATGATGATTTCTAACTGGTCGATGTCAGATAGTAACAAGACCGGGTTTTATACCGTTACCCGTCAAAATGTTGAAAATGCCACTAGATTAGACACAAACAAAAAAAAAGTAAAAAAGAGTCAGTGTTGGAATATTGTATATTCACAATCTGTGGATTGCACATACATTGTTACACATACATTGTTAATTATGTAGACCTGGTTTAGGTTTGAAAACTCAAAATTTTGATATAAAATACTTTTAAAATGAGGTTTTGGTTTCACAATTTTCCTTTTACAACAATTTTATCTAAAGGTTATCTCAAATAAAGGTAAAATTTGAAGTAAATCTGACAAAATATCGAATGGTATAGTGTGAACTTAGCCGACACACAAACATAACGGGCCTACACAAAATTTTCAATGATCCTACAAATTTATTCAGGAAGTCTTGTTAAAAAACTTCCATGGTTTTCCAGGGTTACTAATATTTTAATTTTTTTTATAAGAAAACCCTGAACTGTGGGTTGATCACTCCCACTCATCCTACCAGTGTCTGTTTACACTTTACATGTTCCACGTGATTGAGCGTACCTGGTTAGTGACTGGTTTGATGGTAGCGATCTCCAGAATCTTGGCGATCTGTTTGCTGTTGAAGTTTGACACTCCGATAGACTTGGCCAGCCCTTGCTGCACGCAGCGCTCCATGGCCTTCCATGTCTCCAGGTACGGTGTAGAGCTGTAAACCGTCTTCTTGTTCTCATCTACTGGGAACAGCTCCCCACCTTCCTACAGGGAATGACAACGATTGGTTCATCATTGATGAAACGTCCTCACTAAGTACCGTAGTTGACTCTCGCTACCTCGAAATTCTCAGGATTTTTCAAAGATACATATAATTCAACTTAGGAATAGTTTGAGTTACAGAGATAAAGCAAATTTAAGTTATATGACAGCAGACCGAAGCTGGAATGGAAATGCCACCGACCAGTAGTCCTTTGCCACTGACCTTTGTAGTGGTCCTTTGCAAATGATCGACCTTTGCCAAAGTTCGATCTACGATACAGAGGTTATAAATAAAACTTTGATATATGAAGGTAAACTTCAACTCATAGAAAGTTGTTGCAAAGTGCGAATTAAATTTGACTGATCTACAGAATTTTAAGATATAAAATTTAACTTTTTGTATATTGGGGTAAAATATTATAAACATAAAATTAGTTTGAGTACAGTAGTGTTTTTTTTATTTTATTTTTTCAAATGTGATTGTTGTATAAAATTTTGAGTTATCAAGGTTTGAGTTAGAGAGAGTAGACTGTACACTTATCCCTAACCTTACCTAAACTAACCAAATACCAGTTAAGCTTGATAGCCTACTTTCATTTCGGGGAAAAAATGAAAATTATTTTTCATAAGCAATTGATTGTAACAATTTGATGCACATTTCACTAGGAAAGGGTATTGCCGATGCAAAATAGTCTAGGGGCATATATATTATTTGTATAATGCTATCTAATTAAAAATTAAAAGTGAGTTTTATATACAAAAAGAGGTTTATTCAAGGACTAGGCAGTATAAGTCTGAGAGCCTATATTACAATAATTTAAATTTCCAATAGGCCTACTGCTTGCCAAACTAACTTTCCTGAACAAATTCTTAAGAGTTACCGGGTTAAAAAAATTAATGTAATAAGAAAACTAATCTCAAGTTTGTTTTTATAATAACTTACAATAGTGTGAAGTATAAAGCATATCCCATTATCTATCAGTTTTGGGTCTCAAAAGGTCAAAGGGATTTCAGAGCCTTAGGTTATCAATCTGAATTACACAATATTAAAAGATAAAAAGTAACCAACAATATACCTCCTAAAGATAACAGTACCGTAACAATCCACTCCTTACGAAATACAAAACATAATCCGAAAAATAGCTTTTGTTCAATAACAGATTTCAGTTATTTATCCAAGTCTAGAGAAAACCAAGAATTTGTTTTTTGACCACTTTGTAATGAGTGTGTACATATAAATATGAGTGTACTGTAATAAAGGTTTTTGGAAAATAGTTATTGATTAGCTAAAGTGAACTAACTGAAAAATCTACTAATAAATAAACTCATTGTGGGCCTAATCACTTAAAATGGATAGTCAAAATAACAATTTTGAGCATAAACCGATAGGCCTAATTGTAAATGTATTTCCCTATTCAACAGAGAATTAGAAAAACTGTTCAAATTAACTTCATCAGCTTGTTCTATGTATGCACATACATAACGTAACAAATACCAGTTGGTTTAACAACCAGTCAACAACAAATTATAGCCTGTACTGTAGAAGACCACTTAAATGTTTATCATTACAGTATAATTAAAACAATAAAAATTATCATTTATAATAAAAATTATTCCATTCATGAATTGTCAGATTTATTTTTTTTTAATACGGTCTTAAAAAATTTTTTATATATATTTTGTTTTGTTATTTTTATTTTAATTTTAATTTATTTTAAAACTATAATTATTAAAAGAACATGCAAGAAACATTATCTTTGGTACCTGAAAAAGTGAAAAATGAATATTGTTAAATATTGTGAATAGAAACATCAGGGTGAATAGAAACAAAACTTCGATGAATACCTAATGTAAATTTTGGCTGCTCGGCTTATGGTGAAAATATATTAAGGAGTTATTCCCATTACAACAATAAACTGTCTATCTGGGAAACCTATTTTTGACATGTTGATATCACTATTTCTGGTTGTTTAATAATTATTTGTGAGTCAACAAATTTGTGTTAAAAATATTCTCTATAAAACTTCATTTATAAGTATGAACTGGTAGTATTAGATATAGTCAAGTGATAACCATTTTTATATAGTATGAGCTATCTTACAAACAATTATTGAAGTAGTTTAGCCTAATTATAAATTATATTTTTACTTTATTATTTTAAGTTAAGCCATGATTTTGCTAAATTAGGGGTCAATAGAAACACTTTATGTTTTAGGGATGGACACCTTTTGAGAGACTATTTTATTTTTAGCAAGATCCATCTGATTTGAATCTTAATCAAGTTTATGTACGTACATTGATGATTTAAGCTATGCCCCTACTATTATTCAAATTTAAACAACACATTTAAGGTTTTGATAATTTAAAATGAGATTTTGCTGTAAGTTTTGCCCAAAAGTATTTGTTCATTTGCCTATGTGCTTTTCTTTATACAAACCTGGGTTTGTCAAAGAGGCCCAAAAATAAACAATTGATTTTTTTTTTTTTAATTTGCGTAAGTAATGATTTTGCGAAACCATGGTCAATATCAACATTCTTTTTTTATGAATTTGTAATGATTTTTTTTATTGGTCTGACTTTATTATTAATCTTTTTTTTATTTCAAACACGCACCTATAGTTTTGTTCTTACTTAAGCATGGCATTTAAGTTTACAATTATTTATGTGAGCTTTTTTTTCGCCAAAGTAGGGTGTTTTTATTTCTTCCTTTGTGTCTCTCCTGTACCACCTGAAATGCTCTCGTGAACCACTAGTGGTATGCGTATCACCGGTTGAGGAACACTGATTTAGTTGTTATACAGTACAATAAAATTATTAGGTATTTACATGTATGTAATTGTCAATTTTTTTATATTTTCAATTTAATGGTGTCAATATTTGTTACAGTATGTAATATAAAATTAAATTAACTGTCATGGAAACTATATTGCATAAGAAGCTTTAAATTCTTATTATCAGAATTTTTTTAAGTTCTAAAGCATAAGTAGGCCTACAGAAATATGGATAAATTACCATATTGCAAATTCTTTCTTAGATGTGCACCGTTTTTAAAAGCTTTATTAGGTTACCGTTCTAGATTTTGTGCCTGAAAATGGGCATTGATATTGAAATGTGGCAAAAAACAATCGATCCCAACTAATTGTAACACCAACCATCATTACACTCAATGAGAAAATTACACGTTTTGATTTTATGTGACTTGCAATCTATCTCACCTTGTACGCTTGGGGCCAATGAATTAGGTAGAGATCCACATAGGTCAGCTTCAGATTCTCCAATGACTGTTTGAGTGAAGGCACCACCAATTCATCTTTGTGGAAAGTGTTCCACAGCTGGAATTTTAAAATGCCTTATATGTATTTATATCTTATTAGGCTATATTATTATATAATACTATAATTTATAATATACCGGGTATCCCAATTAAAAGTCCACCCCCCTGCTACTTTTTTAACACCTGCATATAACGAGATAATCCTCTGGGCAAGTCTTGGTGACCAAAAGAGGATACTTGATCTTTCAAAATTTTGAACCCCTTCCAACAAAATAGGAATTTTGGGGGGTAAGCCAACATTTTCAAATAGTAACTCCTCATTTTTTAGTGTATATTTCAGATTGTACATCCATAGTTTAAAGACTTTGTTATTCTTTGACATTTTTCTCTAAATCAAATGGTGAGGGAGCTAGAGGCAATTTTAAGCTAATTTTTAGTCCAATGAGAATAATATTGGACTAAGTCCATTGTCCTATGTCTCTTTACTGATGATGATTGCGCTTGTAACAGTACGGATAGACCTGATGAATTCTCAATAAATTTACTATGTATTCTCAACATCTTGATTTATTTGCCTATACCTAACATTCCAGTTGTTATACCTGTCCTTTTTTAGGGGAAACCCCTTTGTGGAAAAAGAAGCACCGTATTGAAAGAATAAGTTATACAATGCCCAGACCTTGGTGGTAATGAAGAGGTCCTCCCTTTTGCAGATGCCTTTCTGCAAAGCCTTCTCTATCCCTTGACCAACCTCCTTTTCATTCTGGTAGACAAGGGCACAGTCGATGTGTCTGTAACCGGTCTCAATAGCCACAAACACTGCCTCGCTCACCTCACCAGGCTTTGACTGAAACCAATGATGAACAATCAGTGATAGTTAAATCCATTCTAAGCTATCTAGGTAGGCATGATTGAATTTTTTTAGCCTAGTTTATGTTTTTCATATTAAATATGTTGTATAAAATTAAATTCAAATCCATTAAAATAACAATAATCCAGGCATATGTCGTAACTTAGTTGAATATTAGGATAAACTTCATTATCGTACTCCATCGCTATTATAACTTAGATTTTTGGAAATTTTGTTTATATTTCAAATGTAGCCTCTCCATTCAATAGTTGAAATATTTAAACCATTCGAAAGAAGTCAAAGACAGCAGAAAATTGGATATTCAACTGAACATCCAAATAGATAATACACAACGAGGTTAAACTACATAATATAGATAAACACATGTTAATATTTTTGTCCCCAGTTAATTTGCACCATTTCACCCACAATTCCTACCGTTTCCTTGGCAACCATCCCACACTTTACCCTCGTTTTCTTGGTTACGTTGGTTATCAGTTTTAACACATTGAACCCTGTGCCCGAGTATAGCTCGGGGTGTTGTGAATGCCGTTCCGAACGAACCCCAAGAATAGTTTGGACAAGGACTAATATTAAAAAAAAATCCTTTTAGCGAATTTCCCTATAGGGAATACGCTATTATGGTAGTAGCCATGGTAAGATCTAAGCCCGGGACCATGTTACTTATTCATTTTGAGGTCCCCAGAAGCCAAAAACACCGTTTGTTCATTTTCATATATATATGTGAGTCCGTGGTACCGATAACTTTTGAAGGGGACCTCCGCAGTGGTGGACTGACACCATGAAAAGGGCGGTGGAATGGGTACAAGAGGGGCGCCCTATGTATACATAGCGTTCATATTATTATGTATATAATAAAAGAACAAAGAATATTTTTTATACTGTACATGTTTCGACTATCATGTCATTTTCTAGCAATTAAAATTGTAACCTTACAATATTAAAAAGGTTATATTTTAATTGCTTGAAAATGACAATATAGTTTAAACATATTTGGAACTGTATCCGAGAAATGTTTGATTTTGTTCGTCATTTCAGTGACGTAGACTTATTCAGCTTTGAAGACATCGGCAAACTTGGCCTAAAGTGCAGCTTACTAGCCTCCATGCTTGGAAATAGTCAAGATCCTTGGTTTGCAGCTAATCTGAAAGTGGAGTGGTGTGCTAAAAAATCATCAGGAAAGTCATTGCAACGAGGATTGTCTGGAAAATACACAGTTTCTGCAAAATAGGCTACAATTAGCATCGTTCCGAACCTTTGCATTGAAATACTTTAAACTGCTTATCAATGAGAGGTTTGTTATTGGGTTGATTACGTTAAATCTAAGTAGAGGTACTCGTTGCTCAAAATCGAGCAAATCGAGCAAATACTTTCATTCATTATAGGAGTGAAATTTTCATTCCTTATAAGTACTTTTGGTTAACATTTTTTGTAGGACTACATACACTTTGTCATCTTTGCCAAGATCACATTGGTCTTTCGCGTATTAAAGTGCTTAATAAACTATTTTTCCTCATGCACACGTAATCAGTAATGCAGTTCGTTAACGAGGTACACTCTGTGGTCCAACATAACCTCTTTCGTGTTACAGGTGAATACGTTTGGCTGATGTCCAGTGTTTACACTTTACAGCTGTTAACTTTAAAATAAAACAATTTCACTACCCATGTTAATCAAATGGGAAAAATAAACATTTACCAATTTACTTAAGAAACAACAACTTCATGCATGCCTAGCTCTTTCCAATAATGCCAAAATGAATAAAAACTGTTGAAATCTGTGGGAAGAGTTCCTTGTACAAAAAACCATGTCACGTATTAAATATGTATATAGATTATTCAAAAAAAGTAGTTAGCCTATAGCCCCCAGCCACTAGCACCTTCCGCCGATAACCTACTCGTACCACGTCACACTCGCAATCGTCTCAGGGTGACAGCTGTTGAGCTGTTTTGCCGCACAGGTTAGCCAACTATGTCGAGTCAATGCTACCACGAAAGAGTTCCCATAAATAACTACAATTTAAAAGTTCCCAGTTGGAGCAACTTATCAAATTTAAACTTTCAATTTATATGAAGTTAAACGAAGGATGTTTAAGTCATAAAGTATAAACATGTTGATAGTTTGAGAAAAATATTTAAAAAATTCATAAATGTTGTGCTCTCGAAAAATATTTTAAAATTCCTTATAATGAAAAAAAATTCCTCTGAGGGGCGCCGGGGCGCCTTGATGGGGAGGGCGCACCGGGAAATTTCCCGGTGTCCCGGCGGCTCAGTCCACCCCTGGACCTCCGATTTTGATCAAATTTGGTATGAAGGTGTAAGACCAGGTCTATTTTCATGAGTTCGCGAACCAGCATGATCGGGTTATGGAAATGGGGTTTTATGGTGTTTCAAAGGGTTCTAAAATGGGTTTTTGGCATTTTTTGAGAATAATTTTTAAAATTTAACAATTTTCACTAAAACCATTTAAAAGAGCTTAAAAAACAAACAATTTAGTATTTTGAATTTTTAACTTCAGGTTACGGAGAAAAGCCAAAAAAAGGATTTTCAAGTTAATCTTATGGGAAACAAACAAGACTTCCTGTATCTCGCTTATTTATTGGAATAACTTTATAAAATTTCGTATGTACATTCACTTGGTAGGGTTTAACCGATATTTGCTTACAACACCCATATGGCGGCCAACCTAGGTACTCACCCCTATGGGGTTTATAGCGAAAATTAAAAGAACACCATAACTTGATAATATTGGGAATGTACATTCACTAGGTAGGGTTTAACTGATATTTGCTTACAACACCCAAATGGCGGCAAACCTACATACTCACCCCCATGGGGTTTATGGGGAAAATTAAAAAGTGCCGAATATTGATACAGTTTGATATTTAGGGTCAAGTGGGGTAATTGTAAACAAATTTTACATATTCCGTATTTGACGTTCAATAATATTTTTACTTTTCTGGAAAATTAAACTAATCTAGGATCATATATAATATAACATCTCTACTTTAAGTTACAATATAATTTTTTACTTTATATACATTTTAAACATTAAATAAACATGTTTAAAAAACAGTCTGCATATTTACAATTACCCCTACAATTTCGGGGTAATTGTAAACAATGATTTTCTAAATCCTTTTAATATTTTATATAAAAGTAAGTGAAATAGAAGTAAAAAACAGTGTTTTAATCATATGATTTAAGTTTTGTTGTATTTTTAAATGTTTACAATTACCCCTTTTTAGCTTATGGTGTGGGGGTAATTGTAAACATAAGAATGACAGTGGTATAACTAGGGTGACATATAAATAATTTTTTAGTCATAATAATATTTATTTAGCCTGTAAATATGACATGTTGTAACCTAGATAGAAAATGTATACATAAGTAGATAAAAAGTATACATAGGAAATTTAACAAGTTCGATTTGGTTGTCCATGGCAGCTTTAACAGTTCGGTAGCTAATGTGGCTTTTGTGGCCATCAAACAAAAGTATAGCCTTTTGATTCTCACAATTCATTGCCACTCTCAGTTGTTTAACATGAGGAATAAATGCTGTAGTAAACCATTGATAGAAATGGGACTCTTCCATCCAACCATTAGCTGAAGCAGAGTACAGTGTTCCAGGGTAAGATGTTACAGGAATCCAACGTGGTTGTACAGACAATCCCTTAAATACAATGAAAGGAGGAAGATGGTTGCCATCTGCAGAAATTGTTGCCAAAACTGTGGTACTCTCTCTCCCAGAACCTCCTGATACTCGGACTAACGGGTATCCTTTTTCTCCTATGGCTTTAATCCGTGACGGGTCCATTCCAAAGCCACTTTCATCACAATTGAACAAAAATGCCGCCTTGTCTTCATTTATGCCACAATCGTTGACAACTTCATTCAATTGAATAAAAATCATAGACTATGTCCGGTTTCCGAGCGTTTTTTCTGTTACTCTGTAACAATTCCGGTTTTTTCACCGACAAAGATGGATTTCACTGGAGGAATCCGTAGTACCAGTTCTTGCCTGGTCTCCCATCTTTAAATGGGGTTTTTAGGTCGTTTGCCTTGACAAACTCTGCTACTATATCAAGTGTGTCTCCATATTGCAAGGGAAGCCCATGCGGGCTCTTGCCTTTAAACAATTGACCAAATCAAGTTCATCTTGATTGGATAAGACTGTTTGACGCCCAGCCCCCAGCTTGTCAATAGGTACTTTTTCTACCTTTTATTCTATGAAAAATCAAACTCCTCGGGACGCCATACTTTTCTTCTGCTTGCGCAAAAGTACACGTCTTATTTTGGATGTCCCACACACTCTTTGTACATCTTCTTGATAATAAGATGGGCCTTGCCTTTTTCTAATATATGTTCTTGGCATCTGAAAATAAACCCAAGTACAATTTAATTTCACAGTTAGAAATAAAAAAAAATCTTAATCTGTTATATATAACCTATGAGGAGTTTGAACCGTTCCACTAAATTTCCCTGATTTTTTATTTTTGCCATACTTGACTAAGAATATAATGGTTCTACCTGTCAGAGATGTTATGGATTAATGACCTAGGTGGTTATAAAAAGTACTAGATCACCCAATGATGTAAATGAAATAAATTCTCTTAATACTACCAGTGATCAGAAAAATCACCATTCTTCCCCATGCAATTATATGTGTTTACAATTACCCCAAACCTTTATTTACAATTACCCCTAAGCTAAAATTTATGGGGTAAATGGAAATAGACCTATAAGTTAAGTATTTCTTGTAAGAATGAATCAAAACTTTAATCAATGTAAAATTAACTTATATTTCTTACCTTGTAACTATCAGTTGTTCCTTCCAGAAGAATATTGGGGGCAACTCAGCACAATCTTTTAGGTCTTGCCAAACTGTTAAACAATCTAAACTGTAAGGTAAAAGTTGAGTTTAAAAACCTAACCTATACTTTCAGTCTAAAGTTCCAACTGCAAGTGGAACTTTTGGAGGGAAGACCAGCACATGTTTTAATGTCATTGTTGCCAACATTTTGGCTCACAGAGAAGAAATATACCTACCATTTACAATTACCCCGAATTCACAATTACCCCACTTGACCCTACCTTACGTAACTATTACATTTCCTAACAAAACTAACATTTTCTAACAACATCCCAACCTACATACCCATTCCCATGGTATTTATGGGGAAAATACGATATCTCAAGATCGTTTGGAAATTCGCTGAGTACGCAGGTTTGCTGCGACGGGGGTATTTCATTTCATGTTGTTATATAAAATTATAGGTTTGTAGCTACATATATGTTTATGTAATGTACATATGCATGTAAATGGATTTGTACTAGTATATGCATATTATATAATATATATGTATATTATAATATAATATATGCATATATTATATGCCTATATATTTTTTATTATTTATTTATTTGTTGCTAGGCAACAAAATCAATAAAAATCCAATTTTAGGTATTCCAGCGATTTCTTATATAACAGATATATGTACATGCATGTATAGCCCAGGGCCGGCGCTAGGACTTTTGCCGCCCTAGGCAAAAGGTTATATTTGCCGGCCCCCCTCTCCCCACCCCAAACCTTCCCATACAGTAACAAGCGAGGAACGAAACTCCAGTGTTTCAAGGGCATTGGCATAGAAAAACTAATCAGGTACAAAAGTGTCACGCAATGCTCATTTCTGTTACTAAAATTTTGTAGTTCAGCCGGCCAGATCATAGGAGGCACTGCGAGCAAAACCGGCCAAGCTACGTTAACGATCCATGGACTCAGCCGGCCGGCCGGCCGGCCAGCAGTCGTCAGATCGGCAACGTAACTTGGTCAGTTTTGTTTGCAGCGACCATGATTGGTCGGCTGAACTACAACATTCCGTGTAACAGAAATTAGCATTGCATGAGACTTCTGTACCTGGTTAGTTTTTCTATGGCATTGGAGTCAATCCTAATTCCATCTACTCCCCATAAGAGCGATGTTAAACGGGAAACTTAATAACTCCTTTTGTGTCAAAAAGGTTATGGTTTAGAGCTCTAAATAAAGGGTTCATCAAGCCGGATACAGTTTGTGAGATATATTTTTATGTCTAGTATAGTTTTCTTTTACAAAATGGAAAGAACAAATCAAATTTTTCATATTTTTAACCACTTTTTTTTTATTAAAACGTAGTTCAAACAAACGGCATAGGCCTTTAATTCTAATTCATAAACAACTTATTCTAAACCATCAAGTGGGCAAAAAATAAAGTAGTTTTTATTATTAATTTTTTTATATTAAATAAGTTTCCAGTTATGACAAATGGTGGGGTAAGATTTAACATTGTCTTATAGGAAATAAATAGGAAGCTGCTACCAATGGCATAATATGAAAGGTACGAATAGATCCCAATTTTGACTTGGCCTACTCTTACTCAGCATCAATATTTTACATAGCCCAATTTTGATACATAACCAAATTGAAAAGTTCACAACAAATCAAATTGATAACATTTTAGTAATATTGATTATGTTGACAGGTCACAACAGGTTAAAATACAGCGAGGTTAACCCATTTAAGCCCAAATTGTTTCTTGTGAATTGGGTGCAGTGGCTTAGTGCTGCGCTCTTGTAGCGAACTCGCATACCAACGGCTTACAGTCTTTCCCGCTAGGGGCGCGCACCATTCAAAACCCAAATTCTCATGTCTAGGCTGCCGGTCGTGATAGCTCAGATGGCTAAGGCGTAGGCATCCTTGGCCAGGATGTCTGCGTCGGCGCGGGTTCGAATCCGCTCACGACCAAACCCTGACCTCGTGGTGCAACTCTTAGCTGAACTGAGAGTTGAATTGGAAAATGGGATCGTGGTGAGTGAGCCCAAACAAGTGGCCGAAGGAGTAAATAACTATTCTTTGTCAGTCTAAAGTCAAGGTCTCGGTCAAGGCCGCAGCGGTCCACCCCCGCCCTCGCCACTGCCGCAACCACTGCACTTTCAGCCCCATTCCTTTCATCTCACCTACCTCCATCACCAAGGTGTTGAGTATCATCTATAGTTAACAAAATTAAAAGTCAACCGGTTTCGATAAAATTTCAAGTTGTTAAAAGTATTGCGGAAATTATTGCTCCTGTTTTAGTTCATATCGTCAATTTAAGTTTTTCTACGGGCATTTTCCCTGAGAAGTTAAAGTTAAAAGTGTGGTTGTTCCTATTTACAAGAAAACATCTTCTATTAAATTAGAAAACCTCAGACCAATTATTTTGCTTTCAGTTTTTTCTAAAGTGATTGAAAAAATTATGAAAATTCGGCTTGTACATTTTTTAGATAAATTAAATTTTTTTAGTGATCGTCAGTTTGGATTCCGACAAGGTAAATCAACAGAAGATGCATTAATTACAGTCTCTGAAAGAAATTATGACAGTTTCAACGACAAAAATAATTACACCGGTTTATTTATTGATTTTAAAAAGGCTTTTGATTTAGTAGAACATGCTATTTTGTTAAAAAAGTTATATTTGGCAGGAGTAAGAGGAGTTGCTTTAGATTGGTTCCACAGTTTTTTGTCTGATAAGAGTGCAACAAAGATTCTTAGTAAATTAAGTTCGCCTTCACATGACAGGACAGGATTTCCGCAAGGATCGGTGAGCTCTGTAACCCTATCCTGATATTTATCAAAGATCTCCTTGAACTTCCATTCCATGGAAAAATCTGTGCTTTCGCCGATGACATAGCACTTTTTTATTCAGAAAATAACACCAATGAATTGTAAGGAACCGTATATTAAAATTAAAGATAATTTGAGTTTGTTAAATAATTGGTGTGTAGCAAATAAAATGCAAGTAAATGTTGACAAAACAAAATATATAAATTTTAGTTTAATAAAGAGTTTTAACTTTCATAACAATCTCATTTATCACATCGTAATTTATTGTAATTTTAATGCATGCAATTGTAAAAAAATAGAACAGGTAAAATCTTTTCGATATCTTGGGGTAACTCTCGATTAAAATTTAAATTGGGAAAAACATGTTTCAACCCTTCATTCTAAAATTAAATTTACAATTACAACTTTTTACTTTTTAAAAAATGTCTGCAATGCCACTGTACTCAGAAATACCTATTTTGCCCTCGTACACTCCAGACTACAATATGCCATTCAATGCTGGGGAGGAACTTTTAAATGTCACATAGAAAAATCTCACAAAATCATTTAGTTAGAATAATTACAAATAGCTGCAAGAAAGAAAGCTCTAGGCCTATTCCTTTATTTTTAGATTTAAAATTTTTACCAGTTCAGCATTCATATGTTATATTGTAATTAGATTATATTGTAATAATATTATATGCTCGAAGTGGAAATTCTGGAACTACTAATCTTTCATACAATACAAGAAGTAATAATCAAGGAGTGTTTATATTGCCCAAAGTAAACAAGTCATTGTTCTGTCATTCTTATCAGTATAATTGGTCCCAAATACTTTAACAAGTTTCCAGTAGATATTAGGAACTGTACATTCATAAAATCTTTCTCTGACAAATTAAAAGAATGGCTTTCGAGAATTTTTTATGGCTGATTTTTTTTAAATAATAACCTTTCTTAACAAGTACAATTTTTTTTCTTTTCTAATGTAGGCCTAACTTTTAAATTATGTCTTTGTATATTTATGTATATATATATATATATATATATTTTAACACTGTAATGAATTTTTTTGAGTAGTATTTTATTTTAAGTTTTGCAGTAGCTTATTTTAAATTTAGAATAAAGTATTATAGTGGGCCTATATAAAATACGAGGTGGCCCGTGCGCAAATTGCGCATTTTATGATTCTGTATGAGTGAAACTCACCTACAGCACGTGAATGTTGATTATGAAGTGACAGAGATCTATTTTTGTTTACTATCTGGCTTTTAAAAATCATCTGAAGGTAATCAGCTGTTAACATACAATTCACATTAAAGAACTTGCAATAAAAGTTGGTCAACATTTTAAAGCGCCCTCTAGAAATAAATCAAAGGCGAGGGGGGCGAAGCCCGAAACAATATGACCTTTTTAATTACGATTCGTCACTGCGCTATGTCTTAAGCTTTAAAATGACACCTCAATCTTAAAAATCGGTTCAGTAGGTCGAGAGAAAAAGGGACGTAACAGACGAAACCCTTATAGAAATAAGAAGATAGATTTTTCGAAGCCACAGGAGCGGCAAGTTCTATTTTTTAAATGAATGGACTGGACTCAGTTTCTGCTTTGTTAAATTTTGCTTTAGGCCTAGTTTTTTTGTTTCAACGTTGCCACAATTACTGGATGCTGTGGTAACCAAATTCCGGGAATTGTAAATGTTTTTGTGTACATTTGTTATTTTTTGTAGGAAAATAAATAATTATTTCATCATTTATTGGCAAAGACGATTATGTAGAGACGGGTGACTTCTAGGGAGTGAGGTTGAACGAGAGCATGACCTGGAATGAGCATGTTGGGTGGCTTGAGGGTAAACTAGCAAAGAGCCTAGTGCCTATTTATCTTGAGACAAGTTTGCAAATTCAACATCAATCACTTGGTAAGGACTGTTTATTTTTCTCTCTTTGAAACGCACTTAAACTATTCAATAATCCTTTCAGTAAATTGATCCTATATTGAGTAACTCTTGATCCTATTCAATCGATCTATATTTTCATTCGATAGTAGTGAAGGCGCTATATGAAACTGTTAACCATAGGTTCAAACAATGAATGTGTTGTAGGTTCCTAGTTATTGGGAACACTAGGGGTTCAATATTTCACCACTAGGTTGCTCTCAACCTCGACAAAAAATGATTTTGTAAACCTTGTAATTGCCAGTTTAACTTAGTGGTCCAAACAGAACATCCTGCCACCTGAAAGTCTTGTGTTGTGGTCCCATCGGACCAACATAGTAGCTATGTTGGTAGGCCTAAATAGTCCACTGGGTAAACTTAAGCGTGGGCACTTACTGTTTGATAACCAGAGTGGGTTTAGCAAGTTTTGACTAGTAGGCCTAACGTACCGTAAGTTAAGCAAAAGGTGTTAGGCCTAGGCCTATAAGATTGGCCGTTTTGGTTAAAATCTTTAAGAGGACTGGTCCCTAGTTTGAAAAATGAAACTGCTGAAAAAAAAATCATATGTATTTTATTGTGGCAAGGATTTACTACCCATATTACCCTAATTGGACCAAGAAAAAGTAGAAAGCTTACCTTCCAAGTACCCAAGCCAAACTGCGGACACTTCAATCCATTATTGAATGTGACAGTTGGTACATTTGCCATCCTTGACGAAGCCCGTTTATGTATAAAGGTGTTTGGTCTGAAAGAAGAGAAATTATTATTCTGGGGAGAAGAGCGACTAGGCCTAAGTGCCGGTAAGGTCGCTAGAATTCTGCAATGTGGACGAAGACGAAGCGCAAATGACAAGACCGATGTAATTTCAAACACCATGTTTTTGACATTCACTACCACAGTTTTACCACAACAACGACTACCAAGTCATATGTGTTTAATATCCCAGCATCTATAGAAGAGAAAAAGTCCCAACATTTATATTAATTTCAGGATATATTTATATTATATTATATAACGGCTATATAAACTTAACAGCTCAATAAATGAATTTGAAAATGTGTTTCTATGCCAGGGGCATTTTCTAATGTTTAGACCAGGAAAGGTCCAAACCCCGTTATACAGGGTGTCCAGAAAAAACCTTTACAAACTTTTCCAGGTTATTGCGCACGTCAAAATAAGCAAAAAAGTTCCTGTAAACATATGTCCTAAAATGCTTCGTTAACCCGCTAGCCGCCATTTTGTTTTTTACACTAAATAATTTTTATTTCCGTAACGGATCATTGTATTAAGTTAATATTTGGCATGAACCTTCACTATAACAATACCCATTTTCAGTAAAAAAATTATTTTTTTCCAATGTGTATTTTCAAAATGGCGGCCATTTTAAAAATTTTAACTCAAATATCTCAAAAACGGTAAATTTTATAAAAATGTTACAAGAGACAAAAAAGTTGACGAATTAAATTATCTAAATATTGATACCAAGTTTGTAAGGATCCAACAACAAATAACGGAGTTATTGTGGTTTTCCTGCAGAAAAACACTGATTTTGCTCTATGATTAATGCGAATTTAGGTTACTTTAAGAGAAAAATCTCAATTACTCCGTTATTTGTTGTCGGATCCTTACAAACTTGGTATCAATATTTAGATAATTTAATTCGTCAACTTTTTTGTCTCTTGAAACATTTTTATAAAACTGACCGTTTTTGAGATATTTGAGTTTAAAATTTTAAAATGGCCGCCATTTTGAAAATGCACATTGGCAAAAAATAATTTTTTTACTGAAAATGGGTATTGTTATAATGAAGGTTCATGCCAAATATTAACTTAATACAATGATCCGTTACGGAAATAAAAATTATTTAGTGTAAAAAACAAAATGGCGGCTAGCGGGTTAACGAAGAATTTTAGGACATATGTTTATAGGAACTTTTTTGCTTATTTTGACGTGCGCAATAACCTGGAAAAGTGTGTAAAGGTTTTTTTTGGACACCCTGTATTTCAATTGTTGTTGATGTATTTGAATTATAAACTATAACAAGCGGTTGTCTTTGAAAATCGATACAATAAAAATATTTACTTAGCATTCAAGATTCAATTTTAATAACTTCGAACTCCTTATTTGAAAGATAACATAAATGACATTACACTAGCTGGCAGTGCCAGAGTACGAAAGTAACTTGGTCTTTTCCCTTAAACTTTCATGTGTCATTTATTGCCATCCATGACGAAGCCCGTTTCAGTATAAAGGAGTTTGGTCTGAAAGAACAGAAATTATTATGACTTAAGGCTGCGGTCTACCCCAACCAAAACAACAACAATGCCGAATGCCGCCTCGCGGCCGTAACGCTAGGCGAGTTTGATGGCTGCAGAGGTTTACGAGGATCGTGTTTCAGAATTAACCGATTAAGATAGAGATTGGCTCTGTTAACTTTTTCTAAAAGTAGAAAAAAGGATCTAGTCGGCTATTTTTTTAGAATTTTTAAATAAAATTTCTACTTTCAGTAATAACTGTCTAAAATCATCTGTTTTTTAGTTTTGTAAATGCAGAGGTTTACGGGGATCGTGTTTTAAAACTAACTACGTAAGATAGAGATTGGCTGTTAACTTTTTCTAAAAGTAGAAAAAAGGATCTAGTCGGCTATCTTTTTAGATTTTTTAAATAAAATTTCTAATTTCAGCTATAACTGTCTAAAATCATCTGTTTTTTATTGATTTTTAACTGAAGTTTTCTATTGGTTTTAATGAACTAATTACAAAAGTTTAACAGAGGGAAATTAGTACCGTTATTCTTCTTTAATATGACACTTTTTTTATATCTCTAGGCTTCATTTGGCAGAAGATAACACGATTCTAAAAAAAAAACCCTTGCATTTGGGTGCGCGCCAGGGGTAGACCGGGGTGGTCCCGGGCTCCGGTCTACCCCTGACGCGCACCCAAATGCAAGGGTTTTTTAGAATAGTGTTATCTTCTGCCAAATGAAGCCTAGAGCTATAAATAAAGTGTCATATTAAAGAAGAATAACGGTACTAATTTCCCTCTGTTAAACTTTTGTAATTAGTTCATTAAAACCAATAGAAAACTTCAGTTAAAAATCAATAAAAAACAGATGATTTTAGACAGTTATAGCTGAAATTAGAAATTTTATTTTAAAATTCTAAAAAGATAGCTTACTAGATCTTTTTTTCTACTTTAAAAAAAAGTTAACAGCCAATCTCTATCTTAAGAGGTTATTTTTAAAACACGATCCCCGTAAACCTCTGCATTTACAAAACTAAAAAACAGATGATTTTAGACAGTTATAGCTGAAATTAGAAATTTTATTTTAAAATTCTAAATAGATAGCCGACTAGATCCTTTTTTCTACTTTTAGAATAAGTTAACAGCCAATCTCTATCTTAATCGGTTAATTCTGAAACACAATCCCCGTAAACCTCTGCAGCCATCAAACTCGCCTAGCGCTAAGGCCGCGAGGCGGCACTCGGCATTGTTGTTGTTTTGGTTGGGGTAGACCGCAGCCTTAACTTAGTCTTTTTGTGTTTGCTGATGACATCACAGTCGTTGACAGGCACAGTACTGTGTACTGGAAGGCATATAAATCGATCCCTTCCCTAAAATAAACTGCCTGGCTCAATTTTTCTCCGAAAACAAACCGAAAATGAACACACAGGCAGAACTAGGAATACGCTCCGATGTCCGTCTCGTACCAGAATTTTTACTCAATTTTTAAGTTATTAGGTGACGCTTTTTATGATTCTTTTTTTTAGGGAGAGGTGAGAAAAATGCATTACGCACACAGGTGGCAAGCCTGTAGTGTGGGGCTCCCCTAAAAAACGGGTTTACCCACTAAAAAACCTCCTCTACTCTTTAGGATTCTAGCCTGGAATTGTTTGTCACATTACGTCAGGCTAGGCCTAAATTTGGCTAACGCCGGTGGGGCTCACTCCTTATCCAGCCACTCGATCAAGGGATCTGGGCCACTTTGCCATCCAGATCGGGTTTCTTTTCCAGGAGGATGCCCCGGACAACTGTGATAAACAATCCCAGTTGCCCTCATCCTCCAAGATCTTTTGGCAGACCGAGTCCACCGAAAATGCACCAAAAATTTGTGTGGCCTTCAGGCGGGACCCTTCCCAACGGGGGCAGCGGAAGAATGTGTGTTCCGCATCGTCGGGAACGCCCGGGCAATAAATGCAGTCCGGTGAGCCGGTCTTGCCCATCCGGTTCAGGTACGACCGAAAATAGCCGTGAATTGTCAAGAATTGGCCGCCGTTCCACCCATGGTTGGATGTGCTTGATAAGTCGCGCAGTCCATCGCCCTCGGGTGTCGTGCTCCCAGCTGTGTTGCCACTGCTGGAAGGTTCGGGAGCGCTCTTCTGTTCTTGCCGTGTCCTTGCCAATCTCGCCTTGTCTCTGATAAATTGCCTTCCTCTCTCCTGCCAAGAGCTTTACAGGGATAACTCCGGCGACCACCAGGACGGCAGGCTCGGACACTGTCCGGTAGGCGGAACACACCCCGAGCGCCGCTCGACGTTGAACTCGGGCGAGTCGTGACCTGTACTACTCTTTATCGAGAGCGTCTGCCCACAAATCTGCTACATAAAGAAGCACGAACTATACCGCGGACATCAACAGACGTCTTCTGCTGGATCGTGGAACCCCGACATTGGCCATCAGCCTACTAAGGTAAGTGACTACCTTAGCGGCCTTGTCCACCGTACGGAATATCTGATCCCTCCAGCTTAACTTGGTGTCCACCATAATCCCGAAGTACTTAGCAGCACGAGAAGAATTTTTTAACCATCCTGTTATCAGTATAAATTTTTAAAGATTATGTTATGTATTTTTATGTTATATGTTTTTTTATCGTGTTGTATATGTTCTTGGCAGTTTTGGACAAGGCCTAATGGTCCACTTTTATATTTTATGTAACTTTTATGAAATGGTGAACTTTTATCTTGTCATTTTGCTTTGATGCATTTTATTTGTGATAGCCTAATTTAATTATAGGCCACTTTGACGTCAACTATACAAGCTGTATTATCTTGTTAATTGTTGAAATAAATTCTTGATTCTTAATTCTTGATTCTTGATATATTGCCCTCAACCTGGCTGTGGATTACTGCAATAAGAATGGCCTTATATTTAATGAATCAAAAACGTCACAAATAGTACTAGGTGCCAAGAAGGAAGAGTTTCTAGGAATGCCAAACATACAAAAAATAGATTCCACTAAACATCTAGGAATCATAATTGACGAAGATTTAACATGGACTCAACATGTGGACAATCTTTGTAGGAAACTAAGTAGTGCCATATTTGCACTCAGAAGAGTAAAAGCAATCAGTACATTTGATGCTGTTAAAACTACATATCAATCACTCTTTGAAGGTCATATTAGATATGGGATTTTATTGTGGGGTTGTACCTCTGATCATAATTTAAATCGTGTCCTGGTCTTGCAAAAAAAAGCTATTAGAATATTGTGTGATTTGGACAAGAGGTCGAGTTGTAGAGAATCATTCAAAAACTTTGAAAAAAAAGGATCTAGTCATTAACAGTTATAAATATTTATTTACTGGAGGTCATAACATATGCCTGTGCAAAACAGATACTCCCTCGCAACAAAGACATCCACAAACACAATACAAGAAATGCACAAGACTTTAATTTACAGGGCACACCACACAAAAAGGTATGAAAGTAAACCTTCGTACATTGGTGCCAAGTTTTTTAATACAATACCAGACGAGATTAAAAGCACCTGCCCCACCATCCTTAAGGAAAATCTCCAGAAATGGCTTGTATGTCGACCTTTTTATACCATAAAAGAGTTCTTGGAGTGGAGAAACTTTTAATGGATTCCAAGTTAATGTAAAAATGTATTCTATTACAATCTTGAAGATTGTTAATAAAGATAATTCTCTCTCTCTCTCTCTCTCTCTCTCTCTTGACTACCTTAGCGGCCTTGTCCGCCGTACGGAAGATCTCATCCCTCCAGCTTAACTTGGTGTCCACCATAATCCCGAAGTACTTAGCAGCACTAGTTGATTGGACCACCTCCCTTCCCACTCGGAAGAGAAAGACGGTGTCTATCCACTTCTTCGTAAGGATCACAATCTCCGCGTCTTACCGAGAGCAAGCGAGAGACCGTGATCGGACATCCATGTGTTGACCACACGCATGACTCATTCGGTTCAACTTTAGTTGGGCCAGCTCAACGTTGCGTGCGACAATGAGAGCTGCGACATCATCGGCGTACCCAACCAAAGTGCTGGTTTCCTCAGGCATCTCCGACCTCAGGAGGCTGTCATAGGCAACGTTCCAGAGATCCTGGCCGAGTATTGAATCTTGCGCGGCATTAGAAGTGACTTCCATCGTCCACGTTCTGTCCCTTGTGTCGTAAATAAGGCTTTGAGAGCGGAGATAATCCTCGATGAGTCGCAACAGATATGCAGGATTGCGAAAGGTGTTGCGAAGCGCATCCAACATATCGACCCACCTCGCCGAGTTAAAGGCATTCTTGACATAAGCGTAACAAGAAGCACTACTCAGCGAGGGAAATGGTTGTGGCTCTCGGCTCTCTTCACAGCTCTCCATGGACTTCGGTGATAGCGTCAATCGTTGACCGTCCCTTTCTGAAGCCATACTGACGGGGGCATGAGTCCCCGGCAGCTTCCACGGCAGAGGTCAGGCGGGAACGGATCAGCTTCTCGAACAGCTTCCCAGCCGTGTCCAACGTGTAGAAAGGCCTGTGGGACGACGACAGCTCGGGATCACCTTTGCCCCTTGCTGATCAGTACAAGTCTTGCGGTTTTCCATAGGGAGCCGGAAACACCCCTTCTACCAAACAGGCGATGCACATTCTCAACAACAAGTCAGCATTAATTGAAAATACTTTCTTTAAAGCCTCGCTGGCAATCCCGTCCGGGTCAGGAGCCTTGTTGCTCTTTAGGAAGAGAACGGAGGTTTCCATCTCCTGGAATGTGAAGAGTGGAACGTCATCTAACCGTCCAAAGTCAACCGGTACATCCTAGCCTAGCCTATAAATAAATATATACAAAGAATGATTTTAGCTAAGACCTCAAAACAAGCAAGTAACTTAATAATAATTATGCTTACAATATTAAAGGTAAATAGATTGTAGAGCGAAAAAAAACAATACAATTTAAAATCCATGATTGCAAATTAATAAAAATCAAGCAATGTAAGTATTGTAGAATTACGCTTACTTAACACTTAATGCATATTTTGTTACCTGAGACATAGGCTACAATGGCACAACACATTCTAATTAGTTGTTCAATTTAAATCTTTCTCCCAAATAGATATTAGTTGTATTCCATAAATTAGTTAATCGCATGATTCCGTACGACAGCAATTCATTCTACATCAACATGCCTATATCTTTTGGTATAATTTATAACTTCAACAAGTAAACATCAGTGTTGATCTATTTAATTTAACAAATAGGTCTGTCAAAATATCAATAAAATTTTATTTAAAAACGTAACATAACGGCGAGCAGATATAAACAAGAAAAGGTTATGTTATTTTCAGCATACACAGCGTCAACTCAGCTGCGATGGGGAAATATAAACTGATCATAGCAACTACATTAGTCAAATCATGTAGCCTAAACAACTAAAGTTCTGTCAAAAATGCCGGAAAATAAGCTTTTTTAATACTTGAAAATAATTGCTCGATTATAGTTTATTACCTAGTTTAAAATACTTAAAATCTAACCTGAGAATTTTATTGAAATCAAATTAGTAATAAAAAAGCCTTTTGGGGGTCTAAAATTCGCCTAAGTGAAATTTAAAGTCGATCGTATAGAATTTTATACTCTATGTTCCATATAGTAAAAATTCAACCAGATATTCCTGTATTCAAACAAACAAAAGAAAAATTCAACAATTTTCAATGTAGGCCACGACGACCACGTCGCCGAAGCGATTCCAGTGGGACTAATTCAAGTATCAAGTAATGAACTAAATCTTTTAATTGGCAATGAACAACTCGAAATGACCTCGAACGTCGACTTTCTACGTGTGAGATATTGGTTGATGCACTCGATTGGCATGAATAGGTTACTCGATTGGCATGAATAGGTTACGAAGATCGAAAGCAAAATTACTAAACGAAGGGTTAGTTTGATATACATAATTTACTGAAATTAATAATAATAATAATAATAATAATAATTTATTGCATTTGGTATACAAATGTACACATAGCAATTGACAAAATTTACAATTAATAATTTAGAAAACTTATAATGTCTTAAATTTTTGTACTAAACATTCTTCAACTCGATATGGTGATTTTTGATACAAAATATCTTTAATTTTCCTCTTCAGTGTTTTCCCTGGTAAACTTCTTAAATTTTGTGGTAAATTGTTAAATATTTTTATTTCCATATCATTTATGTTTTTTTGACTTTTCGTAAAGCTATACAGTTCACTCTTCAATTTTGAATGTTGTCTGGTATAATGAGAATGACAATCTGAAATTTTTGGAAAATGTTGAATTTCTTTTTTTACATTCATAATAGTTTGTAATATATATATAGAAGGCAAAGTTAAAATTTTTAGATTTTGAAATAAAGGTTTACAGTGACTTGTTCTTTTCTTCCCACATAAAATTCTCAAGGCCTGTTTTTGTTTTATGAAGACTTTTTTCGCCATTGAAGAGTTTCCCCAAACAGATGTTCCATATGTCAGGTGAGAATGAAAATAACCATAATATGCCATTATGAGTATTTCTTGTTTTACATTTTCCTCGAAGACGTCGAATAATGTATGTACCTTTTGAAATTTTTCTCAAAACATGATTTATATGGTCTTGCCAATTTAATTGTGGATCAATTAATATTCCTAAAAATCTTAAGGAAGCCACAATTATTGTATAGAAAAAATTTCTTCGAAAAACTAATTTCAATATTTTGTGTTTTAGCCATATTTAAATTTAAGTGATTTGAATGACACCAATTTTGTACTAGCATTGTTGTTACATTTAGATTTTCTATTAATTCATTTGTTGAACTTCCCGATATATTAATTCCTAAATCATCTGCATATAAAAAACAGGAGGAATTGTGACTTTCAAGATTGAATGGTAAGTCGTTTATAAATACTGTATATTAAAAAATAGTGGTCCCAAACAAGATCCCTGTGGGACACCAACCTTAACATTTAATCCTGTAGAATTTTCACCACTAAAATTAACACACTGAGTTCTGTCTTCAAGGTAAGACTTTATAAAATTTAAAGTATCCTTTCCAAATCCATAATATTTTAGTTTTTGTAGTAAAATTTTGTGATCTACTGTATCAAATGCTTTCGACACATCAAATGATCGAGAGCAAACCAGTTTTCTTTCTTCAATTATATTAATTGTATCCTTAATAAATTTATTAACTGCCATATTTGCATTAAATTCTCTCCTAAATCCAAATTGATTTTTATTGAATAATCGATTCTCTTCAAAAAAATTATAAATTTGATTATACATAATTTTTTCCATTACTTTTGATATTACTGGCACTATGGATATTGGTCTAAAATTACAATATTCAATCTTCCCACCTTTGTGTATTGGTATAACTTTCACTTGTTTGCAAATTTTTGGGAATCTTTTTTCATCCAGGCTGTTGTTAAATAAAATTGTCATAACTTCACAAATTTCCTTTGAGATTAATTTCAAAATTTTAGGACTAATACCAAAAATATCTGGACGGTTGCTAGATTTTAAACTCTGTATTATACTGAATACTTCCTCAACAGTAACATGTTTAATTTCAAATTTACTATCTTCATTTTTCTTGCATGTTTCTAAAAAGTGGTCAAAGTCATTGGTAGTATTTTGTATATTTTTTACTATATTATTCGCACTGCTTAAATACCCTTGTCGCAGCAGACCTGCGTATTCAGCGAATTTCCAAATTAGTAGTATTAAATATGACCAGATAAACCTGTAAACCAAAAATCATCACAAGCTCATAAATAGTTAAATAAATGTTTATCTCCTTATGATAAATGTAGGGAAAGAGTATGCAGGTATGCTGCCATGGGGAACACTAAAAGTAGGTTTTTAGCATAAAAAAATATATTTTGACCATATGAAGCCATACCCTAAATTTCATCAATATCTGTCCATTGCTAAAGGAGTTTGCCTATTCTCCATATGATTAACATGGGAAAAGAGTATGCAGGTTTGCTGCCATGATAAGTACAAAAACCAAGATTTTTTTACCTTAAATGGATGAATCTCGACCAAATGAAGCTAAATACCAAGTTTCATCCAAAAATATTGGTTAATAAGTGAAATATTAACACATCCTTATTCTCCATAAGATTAACATTGGAGCCCTAAAAGACAATGTACTGTCTTTAGACTTTGTAATATCTCGGTAACCAATGGAGATAGAGCAAAGCTTCAACATACTAAATTGTGTGTTTTTTTGAGCTAAATCCAATGGTAAAAATAAAAATTTAAAATATTTTAAATTTACATATAAAAATGAAAAAACCCATTTTTGGGGTACAAAACCCCCCAAAACTACCCCTTCCGGTAGGTCGATATGTCTGGTTTTCGAACTCATCCGAATAAACGTAGGATTACACATCTCTACCAAATTTGGTGTCGATTGGACCATTTTTACGAGAGTTATCGTGTCTAGGGACACATACATATATACACACATATATATATATATATATATATATATATATATATATATATATATATTATATATATAAAATTTTTAATGACTATTATTTTTGGTCTCTGGGCACATAAAAACAAAAAAGTAACATGGTCCCGGGCTTAGGTCTTACCATGAGACCTACGGTAATAGCTTATTCCCTATGGGAAATTCGCTAAAACGTTTTATTGAAACCTTCTGCATCCAAATGCCCCTTCGATAGACCTATATTGTTGACTTTTCTTACACCAGCTCCTACTCACCTTAAAATACGCACCACAGAGTGCGTCGGTGTTTCAAATAAAGTATCTAAAGTATCCTGTAATATTTTTTATCACATTCCATATAGCTTTAGATCTATTGTTTTCATTCATTTCAATGATGTAACTGTTATATTCTATTTTTGCTGTTTTGATATTTCTTTTATATGTTTTTAATAATTTGTTATATTTATCTTTAATGCATTGAGAACCTTTAACAAACATTGATCTTCTGAAGACAGTATATTATTTACCATTTACCATGAGTCCTCTTCACCGCAGTCTTCATCAGGACCGGGGAGTCGTCAAGTGGCCCATCGGCAGATAGGGCCATGGGTGCCGGTAGAATCAAAGAATCAAGATTCTTGGTAGGAGAACCGCGAGTCAAGGTTATTACCTAGTCGAGTACCTCATCTCATATTTCATTGACCTTTGAGGGGCTAAGAAATGCAAATTGGAAAGAATTTTCGTGCCCCAAAAAAAACCTTAGATGTATGTTAGCAGTGTTGCCTTATCAGTCACACTGTAAAGAATACTTTAATTTAAGAATTTTGACAGTTTCTTCCTTGTAATTTTTTAAAATCTGTTTCACATGTAAATTCTCAGTTTTTAGAGTATATAATTCATAATCATAGCTATAACAAAAGACAGAAACAATTATATTTTTCTGTTCAACATAGATTAAATTTGTTGAGAAAAAAGCCAATATACTCTGGACTCAAAGTTTTTTTTTAAATTACCAGAAACAATTAAACAAATTAATGACCTTTGTGTAAGTCTAAGATCAATTTATAATTATTTTTATCTGATAAGGCTTCTTATTCATTGGAAGAATTCTTTTGCACTCTAGGGCATAATATCCCATCCCCCTAACCAATCAATTAAACCACATGATGTCCCGGAAGACTGGGCATTATTGACATTGCCAACCCTAACCACAGCCATCTTAGTACAGAGATCTCTTGTACTAGAGATGGCCTTGCCCTAACGCTACTCAGCCACTTGAGAGCTATACAAGGTACAAGGTAGGGAACTACTAGCTAAAGATGGCCGTGCTCCGTTAGGTACTATTAAACTTGGTAACATGGTAAATATGCCCAAAGTGAGGTTATTAAACAATCACAAACTCCTTATATAGCTGAATATTAAAAATATATTTATTTTATTTGTATTTTTAGTCTTTCATAGGAGTTGTAAACCTTATACATATAATAAAAAAAAAAGAAGCCAAAGGAACTTTTTCTGCCCGGAAGAGGCACTTGGTAAATGAGTGGTAAAGTTGTTCTGTTCTTATCCGTTCATCTCTTCTGTCCGTTCATGATTAACAGGATGAAAAAGTTAAAACTTAACGTCAGTTGTTCTATTAAGTCTATAGTTCAACATATTCACTATGTTTACTAACGTGAATAGACCTCTCATCCAGTGCATTAAGTTTGAGGCATAAATTTGGAAGTTTCGTGTACGCGGCGCCAGAGCCGCTGCCATCGATGTTGTATTATTCAGCTGGATTTACAGTGCTGCAAAAACATTTCATCACAACATAAATAAAAAACTCCATTACAAAATCTTTAATCCTTGATTGAGAAGAGTGGTATCAATAGTAGTATCAAAAGTAGTAATAATAGTATCAATAGCGTAGTATCAATAGTCAATGGTAGTACTGATGATTTGCCTATCATGACTCCTGTACTTCCATGCACGCCGCTGAAGATCGCGCTATCGTATATTGTTTCAAACACGCCTATGCTATGAGAAGTCTACTCACGTTAGTGTACATAGTCAATGGTTCAACCATTGACTAAGGATATCCTTAGTCCTTCAGTCAACTTTGTATCCTTAGTCAATGGTTCAACTCAACGTTCTGGTGAAGAAGATTCCTTCTTATCTATCCACCAAAAGTTCCATGAACCGTTAGATATCCTATCTTTTGAACACTGCTAGGAACACAAAGTAGACAGATCAGATAATTTTAAGAAGTATAATAAATTAACTAACTAACTAACTATACAATTATATATCTAGGACTTCTGAAACTACAATCCAAGCTAACAAATTTCAGATTCACAGTGGAAGCAATATAGTGCACCTCGTGGTTGCATGGTTTTCACATATTAGCCTGCATAGCAAAAAAAAGAAAATATAAAAAAGTAAAATAAAATCATCTGTTGGTTGATGTGTTTTGTTTGTGTTTGTGTTTAATCTCCTCAAGTGATGATCGGAAGGAAGGCTACTTTGTTTTTATTTTAAAATATTACAACTAAGTTAATTATTGGTTTTAATGTACCTTCTTTCCGAGTGAATGATATTTTCAATTATTTGTGGAGAAACTTTTATGGTATTTCCAATGAGCTCTCAGTATGAAACTACAAGTCCTTAATGATTACTTTCCTAATCTAGGTTAGGTTCGGAAATAAAAACTTTTATGCCTATTAATAATAAAATAGTTTAGTTATTTTTATTAGTATTGCTTTTAAGTTCCTCACAAATATGGGAAGCTTGGACAATGCTGTTATAACAGGTTTTATATGCCGATTGTGTTCTGAAATGAGCAGATTTGTTATTCATATTTATGGGGAAGAAGGAGCCAGGATGCAGCTTGCCAAAAAAATCAATGAATACCTACCAGTTACAGTAAGTAAACCAAACTCATTATTAGTCATAACTGTAAATCAAAGTCTTTAAAGCTATAAAGCTGGTTAGCTGAGCGGTTAAGTTATAGCTGGGCGATTCTCTGATAAAGTGGCACTTCCATGTAACTTTAACCCTCCAAGCATTCAATGTTTCACCCCTGGAGCGTTCCACATTTTTTTAAAGGTTTTGCCTACTTTCAAATAAAAATCTGTAAAAAATAGGCTATATTTTTTGACCTAGTACCATTAATCCTATACTATAGCCTAATACGAGCAATTTCTGAAGGGATGTGTGTTCCACGATCTCGAAATCCAGCGGTTAGATTTTGCTTAAACTTTGCATTTAAGAGTGTTTCGGCCCAACAATAAGTTTAGAAACCGTCTCAATCCCAGGAAAAATCAAATTTTATCTAAATTTAAGTTTAAAAATTGTAATTTTTAACATCGGTCTTATGGGTTGCTATTTTGGTAACGAAATAACAACTAAATGTAAACAAAAATAAAGGAACATTAATGTTAAGCAGACTTTTTGAAACAGCTGTTAGCTGTGAAGAGGTATATTGTCGGGAGATGACTTGTTGGCCACTGAGGGGGTTGGGGGGCGAGGGTAAATTTACATCCGAAACCTACTGGTCATTTGGTTAACTAAGGAATAAAAAAACAAACTTAAATTGTACTATTCTACATGAAAAAGTTTTGCTAAAAAAAAGTAAACAAATATCTTTCTTGACAAACCAGCTAGTCTAATTCAATGTAGAGAAATACAGCTGACTGCAAAATAAAAGAAAACATCGGAGGGATGCTGTATGTTTTTGGTTTTGTTGATATCTTAACACATGGTGGAATAAAAAAAACCAAAAACAAAAAGCAAATTGTTTTGGCCAATGGCATGCTTCAGCTTCCCCCTCACCCCGCAACCCCCTCACTGGCCAACAAGTCATCTCCGGACAGTAGTTGGCTGTTGGTGGGAATATTAAAATTGAATCAAAACCAACGAGCAAGGCTCAGTTAACCTGGTACTGGATATATTATATGAAAGTGAATAAAATGGACTAAGTTTAGTATTTAACAATACAAAAATTGTTATCCTTACTTTTTGTTACCAAAATTAGGATATGGGTTAATACTTAAAAAGTAAAAATAAAATATTTTATGTAACTTTGCTCTTTCCTAAATTATTTTAGATAGGCCTACACATACCTAATAAAATTCCAAGATATACATTTTGTTTATAATTTTATGGAGAACAAGGAATTGTATATAATCAGGTAATATAAGCAAAAAACATTTGAACAAAAATTATGATGAATAGGCCTATATAAAAATATGTCCTGCAGTACTTACCCTAACCCCATAAGAATACATGTAAAATCAAGCTGTTAACAATACACTAATTCCTATACTGATATTTATGGTTATAAAATCAATGAAACATATTAATTTATTCAAATAATGTAAATTAACAGTATTAATAACACTTTTTTTAATAATTCATAACCTTCAAACAATTGGTAAAGTACCGGTACGTATTTCGTTGTTTACAAAGTTGGCATATGGCAACAATTTTTTCCATTTTTTGTTTCGTTGCATATTACAAATAACCAATCACGTTTCACCATTTTAAATTAGAGTTTTTAGATAGCTGAGAACCTCCCGCGTTTTTAGGTAGCATTCATGGCTCCATTTCTGTCATTCACTGTGAAATTACATCACATTTTCTAACTGTTGAAAAACGCTTGAAAGGTGGAAAAGCTGGGCCGAAAAATATACGTTTAATGCTCAGAGGGTATTAACTTAAATTTAAGCGTAACGATAAAAAAATTGCATAAACTAACATAAACCAGCTAGAATACGTAGTTTTATCTATTGTTCCCTACATATGTTTGATTTTTTATACATATGTAAAATAAAAGTCTCATTTCCCTGCCGTAATGTCACTATCCCTATTTTGTGAATTTTAACAATTTTTCCACAATGTTAAATGGATGTCAATCCATTTCAAATCACCCAGGCAATGTTGCTCAACATTTTTTATTTGCCTGATTTTTTTGTTATGAGTTCCCTATGGGAAGACAATCACAAAACACCATTTTAAAATTTTTAACAGACTTGGTTTTTTTTCTGGCAGCCATTTTTAAAATGGCGGCTAGGCAAATTTGAGTAAAAAACGAGGTCAGCGGAAATTTTAATTGCCAAGCTATTTTAAAGATATCAGAAAAATTCAAAAACCATTGTGTTCAGCATAAAATGAACTTCAAGTTAACATTATATTAATGTATCTTTTGTGCAAGAAAGTCCGTAAAACTCCTTCTGCAAAAAATCGAAAGAAAATCATCGATCGTTACTTTTTAAGACCATAAAAATCTAAGAAGGGAATGAGACTCACAAATAATATTTTATTTCTGTGTTGAATAGGCTACTTATAACTACATGCAGAAGGAGTTTTAGGCCTGAGAATGCTCTCCTTTTTTTTCTAGAGCTCTTAAAAAATGGCCGAAAGCCTTTTAATACCGATTTTCTCGAGTTAATATCTAAAAAGGGACTGAATGAAAATAAGTGAAAAATGTACAGAATGTTCTTTATACTAATAGGGACATCTCACAAAAAAATTATGACTGAGACTCGACTACATTTAGAGATATATATTATTGAATTTCGGTTAAAAACGCTACCCTTTTTCATTTTAGTGCAGTGCCAAGTTAATAAATATGAGCCAGAAATACTCTTGACAGTACCTAAATTATGTTTAAATAATTAAATTCAATAAAAAAAACAATTATTTTTTATTTTTAATAATAACCCACACAGCACAAGTACATCCCCAGGAGTTCCTAAACATATCCTTATGGGATATTGGAATATCCCGGGGAAATCCTTAATATCCCCAATATTCTCAAAAAGTCATCCCAGGGATCTCCTGGGGATATTGAATGTCCGCGCATATCCCGCGTTTTGGGATATCCTTTCGGGATATCCTTAGGATATTAAAATATCCCTATGGGATGCCGTTAAAAACTGGTCTAAAACTTGTAAATTGTAACTATTTTCATCAAAGTTTATAAATAAATGCATTTCTGCTAACGTACAAATTACAAAAATGAAAATAATTTGGAGCAAAAAGTATAAGCCCATGCCAGGATTTGAACCTGTGACCTCACACTCAATGACCTGACGCTCTAACCTATTGAGCCAACTGACCTGTGCTCTGAGGTGTTCTCATTTACTATTAAGTATTGAAACTTGACCTTCATTGGTGCACTTGGAAGTTTTGCGAGTCAAAGTAAAAAAGTTAGCCTAAATTTGAAGTAACTTTACAAATTGACTATTTTCACATATTTAAAAATTTTGAAATAAAATAGCAAAACCTTTTGAATGTGAACTGTTATATGTAATTTGGATTGTATATTTTAACACAAAAAGATTATTAATTATACTTGATATATTTTAATTTGAGTAAAATCACTACATTTTATTTGATGTAGTTTGACCTTTTGAAAGTGTATTTGATGTAAAATAGATACCTATCCTGTGTACGTTATGGTGTGTAATGGTAAATCGAGATATCCCAGCGTAAACCCAAATATCAACAATATTTTCTAAGTCATTCCAAGGATATCCTAGGGATATTGCAAATCATACATTTTGGGATATCCTTTCACGATATCCCCAGGACATTGAATATTTTTAAGAGATATCCTTCGAGACCCATCTGGAACTCCTGTCATGAAGAGAGGCAGCCATGGCATTGCTTATGAAAATTTCCCATACTTTTTACTAAGAGTTATTTTCAGAGGTTTTCATTAAAGAAAATTATTTATTAAAACTTTAGTTTATAGTGAATGACCTATACACTATTTTGCATTATAGCTTTAATCACTGAAACTTCCTATGGATGTTCTTTGTAGATCCTTTCAACTATAATGTTTGAATTCAAACAAATCTATTTGGCTTGTAAACAATGTTATTATCTAATGTTATTAGATTGTTTAATTAATTTTTCTGGACCTAAATGATACAAGTTTATTTAGTATTTCAATAATTTACACTGTGTCAACAGATATTTACTTGGGAAATCCTGAGAATATCCTAAGGATGTGAACGATTTTATAGAATTTAATTAAAATTATGCTTACGGACATATTCCAGGGACTTCCCCAGGAGCTCTTTTCAGAAGTTTTCGAAAAGAGGCCTCAAAGAAAAATGGTTGAATGACTTGATGATTTTAGACTTTTAGCAAAACCCCTATTTTGAATGTTTGAACTAAATTGAAAAAAAACGCACATATCCTAGGGATATCCTTGGAATATGGCCGTTTACGCAGGCCTGACACATCCTTGGATATCTCTGGAATATCCTTTGAAATTTGTTTGACGGGTGTCTTATAGCCAAAAAAGTAAAACAAATCCATTTAAAACCTGTTTTGTTTGAATTTGTTTAATTTTAGTCCTATTTACGTAAAAAGATTGTATTTCTATTAAAGTCCTTTTGGGATATGCTTAGAATGTCCTAGAATATCCTCCATATCCCGGGATCTGAATAGGATATTTGGGACTCGTTTGGGATATCCTGGGGAAATCTTGTGCTCAGTGGGAACAGACAGTGACAACAATAGTTAGAGTTATAGTTCTTAAACTGAACTTTCCGATACAATGGTTGCGCTACACTTGCGTACAGTATTCACATAATAATGTTTTTGTGGGCCTTTAGATTTAAAACTTTGGTTGCAATTACCTGTTGCTGCAATTTTCATCAGAGATTTATAAACATTATATTTAATTACCGGTATATAGTTTATTATTTATGTTATTTGTCCTAACAGACACGGTTGTTAGTTCCAATGGAATCACCTTTCGCACTATTTTCTTATCAGGCACCCAGGCAGTGTCATTTTTTGAGAGTTGTAACACAGTTTTTGGTCCAGAAGGGTGAATGAAATGCACCTAAACATCATTGTTGTCTTGATTTATGTCTTCGATTCTGCCAAGCCACCACTTGTCATCATAGATACAAGCAACATAGTCATTATTCGTAAGAGATGATACATTTGATAAGTATTGAAGTTTTATGGTCATCAAAGTTTGTGCCTGTAGAAGTAACAAAACATCCTGATTAGATTGTCACTTATGGGGACATATCTGTGATAGTTTCTTATTCCTTTGACTAACATTCAAATCTAGTGACATCAAGTGACAATCAAATCAGAAGTTTTGTTACTTCTACAGGCACAAACTTTGATGACCGTCAAATTTCAATACTTTTCACAATGTAGGCCTATCATCTCTTACGAATAATGACTATACGTTGCTTGTATCTATGATTATGATGACAAGTGGTGGCTTGGCAGAATCGAAGACATAAGTCAAGACAACAATGTTGTTTTGGTGCTTTTATTTTACCCCTCTGGACCAAAAACTGTGTGCCTGCTAAGAAGATAGTGCTTGGTGACTTTCTCCATTGGAACTAACAACTGTATCCGTAAGGACACATAACATAAATAATAAACTATGTAATGAAATATCATGTTTATAAATCTCAGATGAAAATTGCAGCCAACAAGTAATTGCAACCACAGTTTTAAATCTAAATGCCTACAAAAACATTATTTTGTGAATACTGTACGCAAGTGTAGTGCAACCATTGTATCGGAAAGTTCAGTTTAAGAATTATAACTCTAACTATTATTATCACTGTCTTTTATTATTAAAAATTAAAAATACTTGTTTTTTTATTGAATTTAATGATTTAAACATAATTTAAGCACTGTCAAGAGTATTTCTGGCTCATATTTATTAACTTGGCACTGCACTAAAATGAAAAACGGCAGCGTTTTTTACCGAAATTCAATAATGTATATCTCTAAATGTAGTCGAGTCTCAGTCATAATTTTTTTGTGAGATGTCCCTATTAGTATAAAGAACATTCTGTACATTTTTCACTTATTTTCATTCAGTCCCTTTTTAGATATTAACCCGAGAAAATCGGTATTAAAAGGCTTTCGGCCATTTTTTAAGAGCTCTAGAAAAAAAAGGAGAGCATTCTCAGGCCTAAAACTCCTTCTGCATGTAGTTATATAAGTATTCAACACAGAAATAAAATATTATTTGTGAGTCTCATTCCTTCTTAGATTTTTATGGTCTTAAAAAGTAACAATCGATGATTTTCTTTTGATTTTTTTCAGAAGGAGTTTTACTGACTTTCTTGCACAAAAGAAACATTAATATAATGTTAACTTGAAGTTCATTTTATGCTGAACACAATGGTTTTTGAATTTTTCTGATATCTTTAAAAATAGCTTGGCGAATAAAATTTCCGCTGACCTCGTTTTTTACTCAAATTTGCCCAACCGCCATTTTAAAAATGGCTGCCAGAAAAAAAAATAAGCCTGGTAAAATTTTTTAAATGGTGTTTTGTGATTGTCTTTCCATAGGGAACTCATAATAAAAAAATCAGGCAAATAGAAAATGTTGAGCAACAATTTTTATTCTGATTGGGTGATTTGAAATGGATTGACCCGGGGGGGGGGATTAAAATTTTATTATTGTTTATTTAACACTGACATAATATCTCCTACATATCTAGCCTACTCAGGTTAAAGTATGTTTTTTTTAAACTCATAAAAAAATAGATTATAAATTATTCCATTTGAAAAGGTCATTTACTTACCATACCTTTTATCACTACTATTATCATTAGGTCTATTATTACAAATATTGTAACTTAAGCATAAGTTTTGGTATATAATCACCATAGCCTAACACAACATCTAGATCTGTATAAGCTTTGATCTGCATGAACATAATCCCAGAAATCCCATTCCCCTGTGTTTCATTCCTCTGAGTTTTTACCATATGGTACAACATTATTGTACATGACTGAATAAATAATGTAGTCTCCATAAAGGTAGCATTCCTAAGCGACGACTCTAGCGACTCCAGTCGTACGGCTGTAGCCAATAGAAATATAAACATGTTTATAGGTTTATGCTGTAGCCGCGCGACTATGACTCATACTGCTTCGCATGTTTTAGCGACGGAAGCGGCTCTAGTGAGGCGGCTCGAGCGGTACGACTAAACTGCTTGCATGAGCAGTCTAGTCGCAAGCAGTTTAGTCGTATCAGCCGCGACGACTGGAGCTATGTTTTTGTGCTATTCCTACATGCGAAGCAGTGTGAGTCATAGTCGCGCGGCTACAGCATGGAACTGTAAACTGTTTATATTTCTATGGGCTACAGCCGTACGACTGGAGTCGCTAGAGTCGTCGCTTAGGAATGCTACCTTAAGATTAACATTGGAGCCCCAAAATACAATTTGTACTATCTTTAGAGTTTTTAATATCTTAGTAACCAATGGAGATAGAGCAAAGCTTCAAAATACTAATTTATGTGTTTTTTTTGAGCTAAATCCAGTGGTGAAAATAAATACCCTCCGTCACAGCAGACCTGCGTACTCAGCAAATTTCCTAATTATTAATATTAATTTTGACCACATAACCTGCAAACCAAATATCATCACATGCTCATAAATAGGGAAATAAATGTCTATTTATTCTCCTTATGATAAATATGGGAAAGAGTATGCAGGTATGCTGCCATGGGCAACATCAAAAGTAGGTTTTTAGCATAAAAAAATTTATTTTGACCATATGAAGCCATGTACTAAGTTTCATCACTATCTGTCCATTGCTAAAGGAGTTTGGCTATTCTCCATATGATTAACATGGGAAAAAGGTATGCAGTTTGCTGCCATGATAAGCACAAAAACCAAGATTTTTTATGTAGGCCTATATATATGTAAAACTTTTAATGACTACCTATTATATTTGGTCTCTGAGCTCCTGAAAACGAAAAAGTAACATGGTGGCTTAGGTCTTACCATGAGACATACGGTAATAGCTTATTCCCTATGGGAAATTCGCTAAAATTATAAAAAATTTTAAATTACATATGAAAAATGCAAAAACCCATTTTCGGGGTACAAAACCCCCCAAAACTACCCCTTCCGGTTGGTTGATATGTCTGGTTTACGAACTCATGCGAATAAACGTAGGATTACACATCTCTACCAAATTTGGTGTCGATCGGACCGTTTTTACGAGAGTTATCGTGTCTAAGGACACATACATATATAAATTTTAATGACTATTATTTTTGGTTTCTGGGCACTTCAAAACGAAAAATTAACATGGTCCCGGGCTTAGGTCTTACCATGAGACCTACGGTAATAGCTTATTCCCTATAGGAAATTCGCTAAAATGTAAGTTCATGCAAACATGAGAGTTTTTCATCGCACGTTCCAAAGCCTGTTGCTGAAATATAGGAGAACTAATGATTGTGTACACATGTAACGTGCGTTTGGAAATGGAGGGGCTTTTCAGCGCACGTCTCGAAGTGATTTTGTGAAGTATAGATCTAGACATACAGATGACTCAGTCATATGTGCGCTTTAAAGGTATTCATCAGAACTCTAAGAAACAAACAATTCAGTAGCCTATTTTGGATTTGTAACTTAGCTTAACGGGTAACGAAGAAAATCCAAGAATAGGTTTTCCATGTTATTCATATAGGAAATCAACAAAACTCTTTATTTCTCTTATTTATGATCTTAACTTGATAAAATTTGGTATGTGCCTTCATTTAATAAGGTCTAATTTATGTTTGCTAAAACATCCCCATGCCAGCAAACCGACATACTGACCCCCTCGATGTTTATGAGGAAAATAAAAAAATGCCAAACATTGATGCAATTTGATTTTTACCTTCACTAGTTACACATTATCCTACGTTTTCTAACAAAAATCGATGGCAGCAAACCTATATCCTCTTCAATTAAGAAAACACCACTCGTTGCCATCAAGAAACCCATTTACAGAAAAGGATACAAAATACGAACACCAAATATATTGCTCATATCTGACAGTCAAGGTAGACAAATATTAGAATTCACCAATGAAAAATGTCAAACACAATTTGTAGTTCAAGGAATAGTAATGCCAAATACTGGTTTAATGAAAGTGTGTGATGTTGCAATCAATCAAAAAGAAAATTGTGTTATTCTCATTGGGGGAACCAATGATTCTACCGAGGAAGAACTAAATTATATCTATAACAATCTTGAAAACAAACTGAGAATGATTACCAAAAGCAATAAGACTGTTTTTATAAGTAATATATTAAAAAGATACGATCTTAACAAAACAGATGACCCTTCATTTGAAAATAGACTTAATTAATAACTAAATTGAAGAACTAATTGCTAGACTTCCCAAAGTACACATCATAGATGTTAAAAATTTAAAACGAGAACATTTTACTAAACATTTGTTACACTTAAATGTTATGGGCAAGAAAGAAGTAGCGACTATAATAGCAAAATCCCTAGAAAAGTATGAAAACATGGCAAAACCGAACAAAGAAACTATGACACCAGAAAAAGTATTAAATGATGTAAACAAACAAAATAATTAGTTCAAAAGTGAGGGTAGAGAAAAACACTCTAATAATGATGTATCCATTCACATCAATAACATGTCCACTTTTCCTCCCTTACTTCAAAACAGTCAAAGCAAACATAAGAATGGAATTAGTCTTCAAAATAAACTACTTCAGTCTTTAAACACACGATTATTGACTTTAATAGATCCCACATAATTTTACCTCAAAAATTAAATAACCTACATGTAAATTGGTCTAAATTTTATAAAAAGAATAATATGTTTTCAAATTATTTAACTTTATTCAATTGGAACATAAGAGGACTCATTAAAAACATTGATATTTTAAAACTATATTTAGATAGTCACCTAGTAGACTTTGCTTGTGTTGTCGAACACTGGTGCAAACAAAAATATATCAAACATGTCTATGTCCCTGGCTATAATACAGCAGCATACTATTCCAGACCTAATGAAACTAAGGGAGGAACAATAATTTTTGTTAGAGAAAATTTAGAAACAATTGAAATAAATTCGATCAACAGTATGTCAGAAGAAATGATCTGTGTAATTTCTGCAACCAGAATAATAAAGTACAATATAATAATATTATCAATTTACAGACCATACAGCAAAAAAATTGAAAAAATTCAAAAATTTAAAAAAATATTTGATGAAGTATTACAAACAGTTTTGAAATTCAAGAGTATAGTTTTCATTGGAGGAGACTTTAATAATAACCTAAGAGAAAAAACTTGGGACGCCGTGGAATTGTTGGAATATAACCAGTAGTTTTGGACTAAAAAGGACAGTTTATGATATCACGAGGCCAGGTATGGTGAATGAAGGTAGCTGTATAGATAATGTTTTTACAAATTATCCAACTGATAAAATTGAAGTTAATGTTATCAACACAATAATATCTGATCATATGGCTATAACATTAAATTTTTAACATATTTAAGAATTAAAACTCGGATAAAGGCAAAAAACAAGCTCAAACAGTTTAGAGAAATAAAACAAGATAATTGTGTCTTATATAAACAAGTAATTTATAATATAAACAGGACTTGTATTTATTTGGAAAAAGATCTTGATGAAAAGTTTAATATTTGAAATAAACACATTATGTGGGCTGTTGACTATGCATTTCCTCTAAAATATGAGAAAAGAAATATGAACACTAAGAAACATAACAAGTGGTTTAATGAAGAATTGAAATCATTAAAAAAAGAATGTCTTACCAAATACAAACATATGATGGAAAGTACTTCATTATCAATAAGAAATGAATATAAAGAAACTTATAAAAAGTATAAAAAACTCATAAATAAAACTAAAATAACTTATAATAGTAATTTGATAACAAATAATAACGATAAACCCAAGGCAATATGGTCTATCATAAGAAGAATTACAGGACTAAAAAGGCATGTTGAAAGGGGGACAATAAATTTAAATGCCAATGACTTTAATGAATGGTTCACGGAAAGTGTCAAAGAAATCAAAAATAATATTCCTAAACATGTTCAAAATTATCAGAATTTATTGAAACGAATTGAAAAAGATACTCCCGATAATAAACTTCGTATTCATCATGTTACAGTTCAAGAAGTATTTAGTGTAATTCAATCTTTAAAATCTAGTTCCTGCCTAGATATATTTGCCCTCAATACAATTATTATCAAAGAAGCATCAAAAGATATATCAGAAATCTTATGCACACTGTTTAACCAATGTGTTGATGAAGGCAGATACCCAGAAATCTATAAAAAAGTAAAAGTTATTCCGATATATAAAGCAGGACAGAAATTGTATAAGAACTATAGACCAATCTCTATAATTCCTGTTATTTAAAAAATTATGGAAAAACTTATTTTTAATCAAATTAATGAATATTTTGAGTCAAATTTTTTATTTGATGATAGACAGTTTGGATTTAGACAAAATTTAAGTACACATGATGCGACTTTAGATCTAATTAGAAACATTGTGAACAAAATAGAATCTGGTAAATTAATATGCTTTAGAAGTTTTGACATATCTAAAGCATTTGACAGCGTTTCGCACAAAATACTTTTAGACAAAATTAAATACTATGGATGTGAAAATATTACATTAAATCTCTTGAAATCTTATTTAAAAGATAGATTTCAATTCGTTGAATTCAATAATGAAAGATCTCATGGAAGGCTAGTAAAAATGGGTATTCCACAAGGTTCCTGCTTAGGCCCTCTTTTATTTAATATATTTGTCAATGACCTACCATCAAGCATAAGCAACAAAGAAGTCATAACATTTTTGTATGCAGATGATTTTGGGGTAATAGTTACAGCAAATTCCCTGGAAGAAATACATTTTAACCTTAATATGGTAACTGAAGAAATAAAAAACTGGTGTCATGCAAATCAATTAGTATTAAATTTGGATAAAACTCATAAATTTAGAGATAAATTTTTCAAACAAGTATTACCTTAACATCAATCAAAATTCTTTGAAATTCTTGGGAGTTATAATTGATTCAAAACTAGATTGGAAAGATCATACTCTGTATATCACTGGAAAAATTAGTAAAGGCCTCTACGTTCTTAGAAGGTTAAAGAGAAATGTAAATTTAGAAGTTCTACTAAATGCATATTACGTGTATATACACTCCTATTTGAACTATGGCACTATTATTTGGGCAAATAGTACAAACTTTCATTTAGTATTTAAAATTAAAAAAAGCAATAAGAATAATTATAGGTGTTAAACAGAAAACACACTGTAAACCATTGTTCAAAAAATTTAATATATTAACTTTGGCATCATTATATACTTCAAAATTTATTATACATAAAAAAGAATTATTCAAAATTTTTATTAAATTCAGATACCCATCTACATAATACAAGAAACCAAAAACAAATTGAATGTATCATTATTTAAGTATTCAAGAAGTAAGAAAAGTTATAATGAAATGAGTGTCAAAATTTTTAATACTTTACCAAATGATTGGAAAAATTTAAGTGAAAAACAATTTAAGAAGATAATCAAAGAAATTTTACTTGAAGAAAGTCCATACAAAATTGAAGAGTGTTTCAAAACCAATTACTGGGAAAATAAAAGAAAATAACTTATTGAACTCACAACTTTATAAAAAATTATATCTATCTATATATTAATACGCAAGCATGTTTCATTTCCTCCTTTTTTCTCAGCTCGTGTACATCGTAGAAGAAATCCGAGCATACCGTTCGAAAGGTATATTCCTGTAGATGAGCAGAATCACATTCTAATTCACATCGGACTCCAGGGCTACGCCCCACAGGCTTTCAAAGTTCCAATGTTAATCTTATGGAGAAAAGAGAAATGAATGAATCATTAGACAGCTGCTTTAAAAACAACTGCAAGAAAATTAGGAAGAACAGATGTTTTAGTTCTAAAATGTTTTTAAGCTTCTTGGGTCCAGATCAATTGAAATTTTGATCGAATTTCGATCTGGAGGCGATCTCTAGTACTTATTTAATACGCTAAGTTTTTTTTTGTCTTGAGAACTCCTCCTACAATTTTCAACCGATTTTCAAGTTTTTGGTGTCATTGGATATTGTTTGGTCTGTAGTTGTTTCCACCAAAAATTGATGAGAATCGGACTGAAAATAAAGGCGCTATCCACTATTGAAATCTCAAAGTTTCCCATTTAAATAACATTGGGATTGAATAAAGCATTTTAAACATATGTTAATAATCAGCTGTAAGTACGTGTAGTTTTGGTGATTAAAGAGATTCACAATATTGGATTGGTCGGATGTCATTGATTTAGAGCTAAAAGTAACTTTTGTATTGTATTAAAATAAATTGCTCGATTTCGAGCAACACGTATTATCTATATATTAATACGCAAGCATGTTTAATTTCCTCCTTTTTTCTCAGCTCGTGTGCATTGTAGAAGAAATCCACGCATACCGTTAGAAAGGTATAGTCCTGTAGATGAGCAGAATCACATTCTAATTCACATTGGACTCCAGGGCTACGCCCCATAGGCTTTCAAAGTTCCAATGTTAATCTTATGGAGAAAGGAGAATTGAATGAATCATTAGACAGCTGTTGTAAAAACAACTAAATGCTAGAAAAATATGAAGAACAGATGTTTTAGTTCTAAAATGTTTTTAAGCTTTTTGGGTCCAGATCAACTGAAATTTTGATCGAATTTCGATCAGGAGGCGATCTCTAGTAATATAATAATGTATTACTTGATAATACCAATAAAGATATTATTATTATTACATACTCATTGCTATATGGTGATTAATGGAAAAATAAAAAACCTCAAATTCCATTGGAAATTCACTGAGTACGCAGGTCTGCTGCGGCGGGCTATTATTATTAATATCGTATTTTCAATAATTGTGAGTAGTTTGTATTAGAAAATTCGGTTACTGATGTGACTCCTGGTAAGTTACTAAATCATAAAGGGTAAATTTTTAAAGCTCCCCACCTCAAAACTTTGATTGTGATTTTTTTACAAATTAGGGGAAACCAACTTGGGGGTAACTTATGGGGGCGGAGTGGAGGCCTCAGTGGGCCCGTAGGCAAGTAGATGTTACAACATGAGATCCAGATAGAATACTATGTAAATCCTTGATAGTTATCTACTGGTAGGCCTAACCGTTTTATTTGATGATTGCAGGTTCATTTTGATGACCCTCTTCCAAAAACGGTTTGCTCAAGATGCATCAGCAAATTGGAGTTACAGCATGAGCTGATAGAAAGATGTAAACAGACCAATTTTGGTTTTCATGGAAGGATAAGATCAGTGCCTAATAATTGCTGAAGAGAACTCATTTGCAATTTATGAAGTTTATGGTAGGTATAATGTCATCACAATGTTTTATAGTTGGTTGGTTATGTTTTTTAAGTTCTTCTCTGAAGGCTTAATTCATTATGACTAGACTACAAATAAGGTCTACTACATATAAGTTTCTAAACTTTATTGTTCTTACCCAATTGACTAAGTTTAAGGAAATAACCCACAAAACCAACCTTTTCAGGGTGGAAGTTGAATGGGTGCCTTTGATATGGATATCGATATTGTATACAATTAAGGGCAGCATGTGTGGGGGGGGGGGGGGCAGATTGCCCTGAGCCACAGATGAACGGGGGCTAAAATTTTAGATTTAAACAAAAACAGATTTTTTAGATTTTTAGATTTGATAACATTTATTTATCCTTACATTTGGCAGTCACCATTAAACAAAAATGTTACACAGTGAGATACACAAAATCTTAATAATAAAAATTTCATGCAAAGCCACTTACATGCGATATTAGCACTAATGGACTAGGATTGATTCAGGTACAATTGAATATGGTACACGAATAAATTGAACAAATAAATAGAATGGTCATCAGATAAAAGAGGTATGGGCTGTTCAAGAGATGGAGCACCTTCCCGATGTTAGGCTCCTGGTGTTGCAGTTCGCCAACGCCTCCATATTTCTTCCTGAAGACCATAGCAATGTCACGGGACATTCTCAAATCTTTTGCCACACAGTGCGCGAGGGCGTAGCATTTTGGCAACGTGAAGATGTCCTGGTATATTACCTTAGTCATGTCACTTCGATTCGGGGGGTCCGAATCCAATAGATAAAACAGCTCTCGCATGCAGGTCCTCAACTGGTCCTTGGTCACCTGTGTAGGGTGCAAGGCGATTAGCCACGACGTCTTCGAGGATTGTATAGCCAGAGAAGGTTTCCTTGTTTGAAGCCCCCCTTTTCCTCCTTGATTTCATAGCATTGTTTCATTTTGTCACTTCCTCCACGGAGGTTTGAGCAAACCCTGTCATGTATCTCATTTATCTTCTGAAGGTTGGACAAATAATCATCCCCGGAGATATCTTCATTGGGCTTAAATTTGTATTGAAGATCATATGGCAGACGGAGCTCCCGACCAAACACTACACTTGCAGGTGTCTTTCCAGTGGTCTCACATACAGATCTGCGATAATATCGCAATATTGTTCACATTGTAAACAGAAGCAGATGAAGGAACTGAACTGTAGTCTTACTGGTGTTCGGACACGACTTTAGAAAGGTATCGCCATGGTCCTATTCATTCTTTCCACCATGCCATCTGACTGAGGATGAAGAGGTTGAAGAGCTTGTCTTGCGTGTACCCAAAGCCTCATACACCCCGCTAAATACTGCTTACTTGAAGTTCCGCCCTTCTTCGGAGTAAAGCTCTATAGGGACCGCAAACCTACTGATAAACTCCTTCACAAAGACGTCGGCGACAGCGGAGGTGTCTTGGTTGGGAAGCGCATAGGCTTCAACCCATTTACTAAAGTAGTCCATTGCCACTAAGATAAATTTATTCCCACCTACTGTAACAGGGAAGGGACCTGCCACATCATGGGGATTCGCTCAAACGGAGCACCCACATTATACTTCCTCATTGGGGCCTTGATTTTCTTCAGTGGGCCGTTGGATGCCGCACAAGTTGTACATCGTCGGCACCAGTCCAACACGTCGTTCGCCCAGTAGAAACGTTGGCGTACCTTTTCTAAAGCATGTTAACATTCAAGCATGTTACATGTATAGGCCTATGTCTGTGTAAAGTAGAATAACTATTGTATATATTATGAATAAATTATGTTGACGCCATTCTTGTATACTCTGTATATATGTGAATAAAGAAATTTTGAATCTTGAATCTTGATAGTACAGTGGACCCATAGGTGTCCGGATGACCCATCATGTAGCTCTCTTAAAACATCTGTCACTCTTTTCTTTGGGACAACCAGTTGCAGTCCTCTGTCCCCTCCATCCGTAGACTCTACTGACCTCTTCAACAAACCATTACCCATCAGGATGGAATCTCATTGAGCCCAGTAGGTTTTTTACATTCTTCGATAATGGCGCAACTTCTTTTACATCTTGAATAATGTAGTCAATATCATTATCCTCTGGCAAATGAGCAATTATTGCCTTGTTATCATCTTCACCGATGAAATGTGCCCTATTTATCCACACAATATTAGTGAATCGAAACTGGCGGAGCGACTTGGTTTTATAGGCGCTCCTTCTTTTCTCAAAGATTCGACTCTCCTCTCGAGACTGAATGAAGAATAGTCCAGAGTGGAGACATATCTCGGCCTTTTGAGAAGGCACAGGAGGGGAGGAAGCACGCACCTCAGACGTGAGGGAGGAATGAGGTGAGGGGGGCTGGCCAATTACAGGCCGACACCAGGCATGGCTCCGCCTCCCGTGTCAATGGCAAGCTGCCGAGAGGAGAAGGTCTCCCCCTCCATCTCACTGAAGTCTGCGACAGTACTATGAAGTACGATCGAATGAGAATCAGAAGACTTTATTCATATACACAGAGTACAGGAGAGGTGTCAAGAGTATAAGAAAATAACATGCTTTACAGTCATGGTTTATTGATTTACGTATTGATTGAGGAAGTGGTTGTCCATGAGGTGGTCTGGCACTCACTGAAACATGGGTGAAGATCTCCAGTTCATGACTTCTTCAACTGAGTAGAATGGTCTCCTTGCAAGCCAAGCTGATAAACGCTGTCTTGTAATGCTTACGTTGGGGCCCCTTGATTGCGTTTGGTAGCAGGTTCATAAACTTCACCCCCATGTAGGAAGGCTTTTCTTAAAAGAGTGTTAAATGGTGTACTGGCATAGTGAAATTCATACCCTGTCGAGTGTTGTGCTTATCTATGCCTTGTTAAAGTTTTATTGTGCTAGGTTTTATAGGTTTTTACAGCTATTACGTACATTCTATCTAGCAACTGTTAGAATTTTCAGTTCACGGAATTTAGGTCTGCAACTTTCCCTTTTGTCAATAATTCTTAGTATTCTGACTGGTTTTTTCTGGTGGATAAGACACGCTAAAGGCTGGTTGCTGACGAATTTCCCCATACTTCCAGGCCGCATCGTGGTTTTGACAAAAAAAAGTGAGTGGAAAGCAATCTTAGCTATGTTGGTGTCACTTAAAGTTTTTAGGGACAGGTACTCAATTTACTACATAGGCTGTAAAGTGAGGGGTCCATGTCAGTTTCTGGTCTAATGTTAAACCTAGATATTTGGCTTCTTCTGGAACTTCAATGTCTGGTATCCTACTTACAATGTTAATTTTTGAGTTCTATATTTTTATATACAATTTTCCTAAAGTTCCCCCGGGGAGACGCCTAGAGGTTTGATCATGATTGGAAGCGATATTACAATATTCAATTGGTTTTGGCCACCTTTTAACAACTAGTGACTGACTTTCTGTGATTTGTCTGATGACTGAAATGATTGTGCTGATTGAGTAAATTTGAGACGATGGAATTCACTAACTACGGAACTCCCTAACTCCTGTGACGAGCCGGAACTGGCTAACCAAGGCCTAACCGCCATTTAGTGGATTCCAATGTGCATGGGGGTGGAACTGACAAACTGTCGCCCGGTGGAATTCACTAACTCCGGAACTCCCTAACCAGGAGCGGCAGCCTCCGTATTTCGCCGCTAGTGGCACTGCACACGACGTTGCTAACAGCACAATAAATAATGGTGTATCTTAATAAAATTTACCGGTTTTGAGATATTTGAGTTAAAATATTTGAAATGGCCGCCATTTTGAATATGCCCATTGGAAAAAATTAAATTTTTCCTGATGCATAAAGTACATTGGTATGCTTAGACTTCATACCAAATATGATTTGAATAAAACCATCTGTTTACGAAAATCAAAATTATTATGTGAAAAAAAAAATGGCGGCTAACGGCTTAACAAAGGATTTTAGACCTAACTTTTTCCAAAGTTTTCTGTTTGTCTTGACCCAAGAACAAATCTAAAATTTTTGAAAGAGAGTTTACCAACACCCTGTATAATCTACATTCCCATTCCACAATTATTGTAATAGCAAATAAAAAGTGTACCATACAATATTATGGTATCGGCACATAATTATTTGTATGGCAAGTGGCAACACTAAGTAGCGCGATTCATTTGTGACCGCCAGACGTTCTGATTGGCGAGGTATCGACGCTTCTGATTGGTAGTTAGTGAGTTCCAGCCGTAGACAAAGTTAGCCGTACCATGTCAATCTCGGAATCCACTAACTCCCTCCACACCTGGGTTAGGAGATTCCGTGGTTAGGCAATTCCGGTGACAATAAAGTTAGTGAATTCCACCAACGTTCATTTATGTGATATAGGGATTTTTAACATGGGGTTAGCGACTTCCAGAGTTATCCAGTTCCGCGCTCCCATTAAACTGCATGTACACAAACCAATTTATTGCTTTATTTATAAAGCATGCCAGTAAAAAAAAATACCATTATATATAATTTATATATATATATATATATATATATATATATATATATATATATATATATAAATATACATATAAAAGAAAGTAATGTTAATTACACCACTTATATCTCGAAATGGCCAAACTGATTTGGCTGAAAATTGGTGGGAAGGTAGCTTAGAACCAGGAAGAGCATATAGGATACTTTTTATCCATATTCCTCCATAGGACTCCGCCCCCAACATGTCTTCAAAGTTACCATGTTATTCTTATGGAAGCAACATTTTTTTATTGGAACATATGATTACATTAAGGAATATTAATTTTGTAAACAGCTGTTCTCATTTAAATTATTGAGGCAAGATTGGTAATAAAAAACTGGAGGATATTATAGAATAGTGGCGAGTGAGCGTGGCGAACGAGCTAAACCTGACGGCGAGTGAGCAAGCTCATAGCAAACATGCTCACTTGAAGGGCAAAAAATTTCTCAAGTTGGCATTGCCAAGCATGCTGGGAAAGCTAGTTAATACATAAAATATAAATCAAAACGTGCGTCATCTTTTACGATGTTGTGTAATGTTATATTGAAATTTCAGGTTGCTCTTCGTTCAAGTAAAAGACGTGGGTTCCATGCCTTGAAAATCTACTTTGGAGCAATTAGGGATGATGTAGACTGATTTCAGGACAAGAAATTATATACATTTTCAGTTTTAAAACATTTTTATTTTAAATATTTATACATACAAATTTGTATGGGAAATGTTAGTTTCTGGCTGATATTTTTATTTCATACCTGTATAATGTTATATTCTATTATTTATTGTTTTGAATGTAAAAATATTACTTAAATAAATCAAGTTTAATACATTAAGTATACATTTAATTACTTTTTTTAACTAATGTTTTTCTTTTCCTTTATTTCTGTAGTTAATAATTACGTCCTTTTAGTGGATTTGAAGTCCCTCCCTATGAAAAATAAGACATCTTTTGACATGGTGTTTTTTGGGGTAAGGGAGATTGTAGTAGTTGCAGTTTTCATCGTGTCTTATTATTGATGATCTTTTTAAAGAAAATTCTGACTTACGCTTATCAACTTCATTCTGTTTTTAGATTCATTTTTCTCAAATTACACTTAATTGCAGATTATGATCTTTAACATTTAATAAAAATATAAAAAAAAAAAATAATGTAGATTTTTAATAAAAAACTACATTTATTGCTCGGGCGTTCCCGATGATGCGGAGCACACCTTCTTCCACTGCCCCCGTTAGGAAGGGCCTGGAGGCCACATAAACTCTTGGTGCATTTTCGGTGGACTCGGTCTGCCAAAAGATCTTGGAGGATGAGGGCTGCTGGGATTGTTTGTCACAGTGCGTCCGGGCCACTAACCAACTCACACCCCCTGACTGTGTGGCTAGTCAAGGAGTGAGCAAAATGGGCTTAGGTTAATTTAGGCATATTTATCCTGATGTAATGTGACAAACAATTCCAGGCTAGATTCCTAAAGAGTAGAGGAGGTTTTTTCGTGGGTATACCCGTTTTTAAGTCTCACACTACAGGCTGCCCCCCTGTGTGCATAATTAATTTTTCCTGCCTCTCCCTAAAAAAATAAATAAAATAAATTTAAAAACGTAGTCGAACAACACTTGCCAATTATCAACTAAGATTTTAATAAAATAATAGCCTATTATTGCTACCATCATGTGTTTATGTGCAGTTATAAAATGGGGTCTACTACAAATTGAGCCCTTAGAATTGGGAAAAGCCCATAACTGGGTTGGGGAAATTTGTGGCTTCCCCCCCACAAAAAATTGTCATAACTCTCCTGACTGGGACTTGTTTGGAACCTTCAAAAAGGATGTAATTTTCCCAGAATAGACCAACTAAAAGAGCCGTTGAGGTTTTACCAAAAGCATTATATAAGCATATGGCTTTAATTTAGAGCCGTTGTGGTTTAAAAAAAGACATGGTAGATAAGCATGGCATTGGTTTTACCATCGATTTTACGCACTGAATGGTTTTACCATTGACTACATATACAGTCTGAACCACTTAACTGTGCCACTATTGGCATATCCTAAATTATGAGATTTAGAGAAATCTTACCATCATCAATTTTTCAAGGCAATAAAAATACAAATGTTTTTTTTAATGGCTGCCATTTTTCAATATGGCGACCAACTTAAATATTTCTTATGAAACGCCCTACATTTTATGGTGTTTTTTAAATATACACATAATTTTTTAAGACATTTTTATCCTTTGAGATTTTTTCTAAACCTAACGGTTAGTGAGCTCCAGGCAATTAAAGTTCATTTTGAAGAAGTTCTAAAAGAGAACTTAGGGCAAACTTTATCTGCCCGTATCTAAACACCATTCAGTAAAATAAAAAATACTCGAAAATGTGCCTAAAATTATGTTTCAAGGACATTTTACTCTTAAAAGTTATCAATGACTCACAAATTAACCTATTTTAATATGATTTCCAATATATTAACTGGCTGGGTAGCTGAGTGGTTATAGTGCTCGCCTTTGAATTCAAAGGTTGCCGGTTCGATCCTGAGAAAAGTTAGTAGCTTTTTAACGGTTCGATTCCGGACCCAGTTGCCATTTGTCATTGGGCTATTAATTAATGATGCTTTTTAACAACTGGTCCAGGGCCGGCCCTAGGTTTTCTGGCGCCCTAGGCGAAAGTGATGGTAGGCGCCCCCCACAAAGTACTCGAACAGTTTCTCTTATAGCCGTTATTACATATTACAAAAAAACAACGCTTAAACAAGATAATTTTTTATTAACTGTTTATTATCAAATAAAGCACATGGATTAAAAAACTAATTATAATTTACTGTAAACAAATTTGCACAATAATTATCCATTGCGAAAATACAAAGATCCAAAATGGATCTAAATGTATTTATATGCAATGATGCAAATGATTATTATTATTATCATCCATATCAGACATCAAGAAAAAAATCTGTTTCAAGTGGGGCGCTCTTGCTGTATACTCTCTTTACTGCCGATCACAGGCGATATTAATTTTATATTGGGAGCTCCCTTTTTACCCCCAATTGGGGCGCTCTTTACTGCCGCCAATCGAGGGCTCTCTTATCAGTAACGCTGTTTACCGTCAATTTGGGGGGGGGGGGGTTTACCGCCGGTCGGGGGTGCCCTTTACTGCTGATCAAAGGCGCAATTTACGCTTATTTGGGGCGCTCTTTGTCGTCGGTCATGGGCGCTTTTTACTGAAGGTGGGGGACACTGTTTAACGCTGATTGGTGGCACAATTTAACTCTAATGGTATATGGGGCGTATTTACCTCCAGCCCGGAGCGCTACATACCACCGATCGGGGGCGCGTTTTACTAGTGGTTGGGGTATCAATTTAACCCCAATTAGGAGCGCACTACTTTTTGTTGTTTAGAAGGCAAATGTTTACCGCTGGTCAGACACGCTCTTTACCGTTAATCAGGTGAACTTTTTTGACTGGCCAGGGGTTATATTTACTTCCAGTCAGGGCGCTCTTGACAGCTGAACAGGGGTGCTATTTACCATAATCACGCTTTTTACCAGTGGTTGAAGGCATAATTTAACTCCGATTAGGGGCGCTAATTACCGATGATCGGGAGTGCTTTTAACCGTCGTTTGGGGGCGCAATTCAACTCTGATCAGGTATATTTTGCCTATCAGAGGTGCTGTCTCACGCCGGTTCAATTATGACTATTGGGGCGCTTTTTACAGCCGATCAAAGAGGCTATCGACTATCTTTTGAGGGCGCTCTTTACCAGGAATCAGGGGCGCACTTTGTCGCCGATCAAGGGTGCTGTTGCTGTTTACCGCCAATCGGGGGCACTCTTTATCGCTGATTAAGGACACTTTACTGCAGGTCGCCTAGTTCGCCTATATGGTAGAGCCGGCCCTGAACTGGTCGATGTTAGATAGTAACAAGACTGGGGTTTGGACCGTTCCCCGTCAAAACGTTAAAAAATGCCACAAGCGTAGATAGGCCTACACAAAAAAAAATAAAAATAAAATATGGCGGTAAAAAAAATTATTTGATGTTATCATGAAAAATTGGCCTTAAAATATCAGTTTAAAACATTTTTTATTCTTGAGTATTTTTTATTTTACTGAATGGTTTTGGAGATATGAACAGATAAAATTTGCCCCATGGAGGTTATTCTTTTGGAACTAAAAATGAACTTAAATTGCCTGTAGCACCCTAACCGTTAAGTTTAGAAAAAATGTCAAAGCATCAAAATGTCAAAGTTACATGTAAATTTCAAACGCCATAAGTTAAATGTAGGGTGTTACATGAGAAATTTTCAAGTTGGCCGCCATATTGGAAAATGGCGGCCATTTACAAGAAAATAGAATTCATATTTTTTCTTGCCTTAAAAATAGGTGATGTTCCCCTTTTTAAAGTTTTCTCTAAACCTCATGGTTTAGAATATGACAATAGCAATGGTGGCACAGTTAAGTTTTTCGCCCTGAATGCCTATATACAAAGTAAATGCTATAGCATCGACTTACATGCCAATCATTACTACTTATTATGTAAGTCATGGGTTACAGGCTACATATACTGAAATGTTGCAGTATGTGCAAATACAATCATTGACTTTACATACTAAAGTCGTATAAAGTACTTTAGCATGTTAAGTCAATGATAGACCAGAGCTACCAAACTTAACGGCTCAAGAAATGAATTTGAATTTGATATAATCAATTGTTACACATTTTTAATCTAGGGTTATTTAGTTTCATTGGTAGAACTGACAACCAGCTGTAACATGCAAGACTTTTGTTGATTTATTATCTAAACAAACTCCTTCGCAAGCTATCATAAAAGGTTCAAGACTTCATTTCATTTCAGCATAAGAGCAATGATGTCAGTTTTTGCGACATCCGTGGATGTCGCCACATATCTTTTGTCGGTTGAAAAAGTGTTAAAAATAATTTTACTCTTTGTTACCTGCAAGTGTTTCCAACGCTGCAGGAAACAAATAACAATCGTTCTCGTTTGCGTTGGAGATCTTTTGTCTCAACTATTACTAAAAGAAGGAATTTCAAAGCAAACTAGGGTAGAATTTATGGTTTTATATTAACCTTGATTAATAATTTTAATTTGATCATTACCTAATGGTTTGTTATTAACTAATAACCCAAATGTAAAATAAAGTAATATGGTGCCATTACGATATCGTATAGGCCTACCCGTATCAACACTGCTTCATCCGCTTATTCAGTCAGCTGTGTAATAGTAAATATTAAAACTTGACTTCCGTTTTAATTTTCACGCTTCATATCCGGAACAAAAACAGCTATTCCGCAGACCTTAGGAAGCAATTGTGCTTTTTCTCTACCGACCTTGGGTGACATAATCAATAACAAAATAAGTGACGTTGTTGGTGCCTCAGCTGATAGCAACTATAAAGCAGATGTGACGTACTCGGCGCTTTTATCTTGAAGTCAGCTGTAGTTAGTAGTTGCCACCTACTGTTCATTAATACTGTTGTTGATTATGATGAAATGGTATTCATAATTTAGGTTATCTCGATACCCCAATATCGTTTTAACTTACAAAATCGTTGTAATTGTACCCCAATACTTTTATCAATAGATTTAATATTAGGGAGATAATAATATATTGGCCGTATAACTATTTATTATTGTTAACTGTAATTAGTTGAGTATTCTAATTTCGGTGAAACTAACTGCCAAACTCACCGTAAGATTCTTCGGTCAAGTCAAAATGAATTTATTTTATTTGTGCCGCACGCTGTGTACACCATGCGCTGGACCAACACCTCCTAGGGGGACTGTTATTGTTTATCAAGGTCTGTAGAGGTAAAAGCATAACTTCTTCCTAAGGTCAGCTGAATAGCTTTTTTTCGTGTTCCGGATATGAAGTGTCTAAACTAAAACGGAAGTCAAGTTACGTTGTAACATTTACCATCACACAGCTGATTGGAGTGGTGGATGATAACGTAATGTTAAACAAAAAGGTAGACTCACTATCAGAACTGTATGATAATTTGAGGTTATGTAACTCTGCCCCTAGCAGGCTTACAAGTAATGCTAGACTGGACACTTTAGATAGGCCTTTAGATTGCACCGTGAATACGGAATCTCCATCTGTTAATGTTTCTAATAATTATTCTATTAATGAGAAGGATATGTCAAGTGTAACATTGTGCAAAGAATCATCTGATGTAAACAACGAATGGCCTAAGTTTCCCTATGCTAATTCTACCAAAAGCAGGCCGACTAAACCTACTAAAAAGAGTGTGTCTGTTAGTAATTATCTCCAAAACTCCAGCGAACATTCTGCTAACAAAGTTGTTACATCTAATCGTAATCGTGGAAATCACAAGTGAAACCTATTATTGGTTCAAAAACTGATAACGGTGAAGGTAGTTTGAAGACTGTTGGTACTACATCTACACAACCTGCTAAATCATGGGTATTCACCTCAAGATTTACGCCTGGTACATCCATTGATGATGTCGTTAAGTATTTGTCCTCAAATGGAATTTCCAATGCTGACTGTGAGAGTGTCTCAACAAGGTATTATACCTATTGTTCATTTAAAATAGGCTTAGAACACAAAGATCTTGAGACTGTTTTGTGTGCTGAATTTTGGCCTACAGGTACCCTAGTCAAAGAGTATATGTCCAACGGAGATTGCCAAGATATTCAAGAACTCGAGTTTTTTTAGGGAAGGAGTCACGTCAGGCGTAGACGCAAGTACTCTGTCCATCTCTGCTAGCATATCGCCAGATATAAAGTGTCTGAGAATACTTTATGGTAATGTACAATGCCTAACCAATAAAATAATAGATTTAGAATTGGCTGCTACACCTAACCTGTACTCAGTAATATGCCTCGTTGAACACTCTGGCTTAGGCCAGAGAATATGGAACTTTTTCTGAGCTCCTTCAAATTAGCTAGCATTTACTGTCGAAAGACCAAGATCCATGGTGGAGCTGCGATATATGTACTCAAAGATATGGACTTTACAGTTATTGATGTGAGCCAGTTTTGTGTGGAGATGTACCTTGAAGTCTGTGCCATAAAGCTCACAGTTTCTAAAACTATGATCTTGTCACTATACAGGCCTAGTGGCTGCAATGAAACTACTTTCTTTGATAACCTAGAGCTGCTGCTTGAGTTTCTTGCTAAGTTTCGTTGCAATATTGTCATTTGTGGAGACTAACATCGAGATGCGGGGACACGACAAATCAACCAGTAGGCTTCACAATCTCCTTAGGTCTGTGGGACTCTTATGTACAAACTATGAACCCACAAGAAATGAAGCATGCCTAGATACTATTGCAACTAATATTAAGCCTATGAACTATACTGTCGATGTACATGATTGGCCTATTTCTGACCATCGTTTTTTGAGCTTGGAACTAAGGCTACCTACTGGTCTAACGACTAAAAATGAGGATAAAAACTCTTCTACCCAGCTGTTTCGCCCTATATCCCCTTTGGCTCTGGCTTATTTAAAATTCTGCCTTTTAAACTATGACTGGGAATACGAATTTGCTGGTTTGGGTGCAAATGCGATGTATGATAAGTTTCACCAAATTTTTCACTATTGGTTGAATCTCTACTTGTCCTTAAAAATCAAAACCAAATCAAAGAAACAAAGTAATAAGGGTAAGTGGTTTACTCCACAGCTCACAGTTATGAAAGAGCATACTATGTTACTCTTTAATATTTGCAAACAGTCAAGACTCAAAACCGATAAATTAGCCTACAAAGAAGCAAAAAGTCGTTACAAGTCTGCTGTAAACATGGCTAAGAGAAATTACAACAGTAAATTTATCCAAAACTCTTCAAATAAATGCAAAGCTGCGTGGCAGGTGGTGAAGAAAGAAACAGGGTCATCATCTGCCGTCCATTCCCAACCAGATGCTTCTTGCTTCAATCACTTCTGCACGGAAAGTATCGAGAAGTTGAGAGGGAGTATCCAGCCTGCTGTAATATCAGCCTCAGATCTACTGTCTCATACTCCTGCTCCACCTCAAAATTTCAAGTGGCAACAAGTGTCACCCAGTGTGGTTAGTGATATTGTGTCGAAAATTAAGCCTTCGGCAAGTAGTGATGTTTATGGCGTATCCACTGTGCTGTTCAAGCAGGTAGTTGATGTAATTGCCACCCCTATTTCTCTTTGCATTAATGCTTGTCTCAATGATGGTATTTTTCCTAAAGCGTTAAAAGTGTCCAAGGTTGTTCCTGTGTATAAGAAGGGGTGTCATAGCGAAGTTAGTAGCTACAGGCCTATCTCTCTGGTACCCGTCGTGTCTAAAGTCTTTGAGATGGTTATAAAAAATCAGGTTAGTTATTATTTTGATCAAAATAAACTGCTCAGCAAAAGTCAGTTTGGTTTTAGGCCCGGTCTGTCCACGATCGATGCAGTCAGTGAGCTTGTATCCAAATTCTATATCATTTTGAAGAAAACTTGTCAACTGGAACTATATTATGTGATCTTTCAAAAGCTTTTGACTGTGTCGATCGTGACATTCTGCTGGAAAAGTTAAAATATTATGGTGTAATTGGCTGTCAAAACAAAATGTTCAAATCTTACCTCAGTGATCGGCACCAAAAAGTTTTTTCAAAAGGTATTCTCCCAGAAAGTACGGAGGTAAAATATGGGGTACCACAGGGATCGGTGCTGGGCCCCTTTTTATTCTTAATTTTAATTAATGACCTCAGTAACAATGTAAATGTTAAGGCTGCGGTCTACCCCTGGCGCGCACCCAAATGCAAGGGTTTTTTAGAATCGTGTTATCTTCTGCCAAATGAAGCCTAGAGCTATAAATAAGGTGTCATATTAAAGAAGAATAACGGTACTAGTTTTCGTCTGTTACAATTTTGTAATTAGTTCATTAAAACCAATAGAAAACTTCAGTTAAAAATCGAGAAAAACAGATAATTTTAGACCGGTACAGCTGAAATTAGAAATTTTATTTTAAAATTCTAAAAAGATAGCCGACTAGATCCTTTTTTCTACTTTTAGAAAAAGTTAAGAGCCAATCTCTATCTTAATTGGTTATTTTTAAAACACGATCCCCGTAAACATCTGCATCTATAAAACTCAAAAACAGATAATTTTACACAATTATAACTGAAATTAGAAATTTTATTTGAAAATTCTAAAAAGATAGCCGACTAGATAATTTTTTCTACTTTTAGAAAAAGTTAACAGCCAATCTCTATCTTAATTGGTTAATTTTAAAACACGATCCCCGTAAACCTCTGCAGCCATCAAACTCGCCTAGCGCTACGGCCGCAAGGCCGGCATATTCGGCATTGTTGTTGTTTTTGTTTTGGTTGGGGTAGACCGCAGCCTTAAGACGGTTATGTATGCTGATGATGTGACTTTTGTATTCCCAGTTAAGCATATGCTGCATGTTTTGAGGATGATATACATATGATCCTGAACCAGGCAAATGACTGGTACCGCAGTAATATGTTGTTCCTGAATCAGGACAAAACACAAAATATCCTATTTTCTCTAAAACACAGCTTGGTTCCAGCAAACAATGTGAAGCTTCTTGGTATTAATTTAGATACAAAGTTAGCATGGGATGTACATATTGAGCATGTTTGCATGAAACTTAATCGTATTATTTATCTGTTAAGGCATTTGAAGTTGTATGTAGGTGATGTTAATCTAAGAATGGTTTATTTTGCACTTTTCCATAGCGTTCTGTCATATGGCTTGTTGTTATGGGGTAATGCAAGTAGAGTGGCCGATGTTTTGATTGTTCAAAAGAAGGCTATGAGGATTATTTCTGGTTCAGACCCCCAAGCACACTGTAAACCTATATTCATTTGTCAAAAGATTCCTACAGTTGTAAATTTGTATATACTTTTTTGTCTTTTGCATGTGAAGAAAAACTTGTCGAGTCATACTCTTATTTCGCATGTGCATGATTATGAAACTAGGAATAGGTTTAAAATAAATCGAACGCATGTCAGACTTAAAAAGGTTCAGTCCTCATATGATGACACTGGTATAAGACTATTCAATAAGCTGCCCATCAATGCCCACACTGCAACCTTCAATAAATTTAAGAAAATAATGAGTGCTTGGTTAATTGAGAATCCATTTTACAGTATTGATGAGTTTTACAAAGCTGATAGTAGCATGCTGTTCATGTTAGATTAAGCATAAATGTTTGTAGTATTTGCCTGTAAGCCTGCTGTCATGTATTCTTTCTTGTTGCACTCAATCTGTTTTTTTATTTCATCTCACTTTTAACACATCAGTACCTGCTGATTGTTATTACTTTTTATTTATATTGTATTTTTACCGCACTGTATTTTATTGCATGTTGCTTGACAAGATCTATTGCATGTATATGTTTAATGATCAATAAAGAATCTAAATCTGAATCTGATTGAAAAAGCAGTTTTGCCACGGGTACGATATTTATCGTAACGACATACCATATTACTCTATTTTACATTTGGATTATTAGTTAATAACAAACCATTAAATAATGATCAAATTAACAATTATCACTCAAGGTGAAACAAATTCCATAAATTCTACCCTAGTTTGCTTTGAAATTCCTTATTTTAGTAATAATTAAAACAAAAAATCTCCAACCATTGCTCCAACTTAAACGAGAACGATAGTTGTTTCCTGCAGCGTTGGCAGTACTTGCAGGTAACAAAGAGTAAAATGTTGGTTTTTTAACAATTTTTTAACCAACAAAACCTCTGTGGCGACATCCACGGATGTTGCAGAAAGTGACACCATTGCTCTTATGGGATGTACCTCACCTGGCCCTGGCCTACAGTCACCTTGATTGTTTATAGCACTGTCATGTCATAGTATAGTACGATTACGATAACGGTAAACGGTTGTGTTTGGGTTGTTGGTTGTTTGGATAGCAGACGCCGACTTGTGGAAGTTTGAATTCTATCAATGGCAACTCAATTACATAAATTTGAAATTATATTTTATGGCTTGGTCTGGATAGTGTCAATTTGTAATTCAGTATATCATGTATACTTGGCAGGAGAATGTAAGTATTTCTTATCGCTTATTTTCGAAGTTAAAAACAAAAACCAACGTTCTGTAATCTGTAACAAGACTAGGGTAAGTTAGTTTGTATATTTTTTAACTAAGTTCTGTGCATGGGCAATTTTTCACAGATTCAAAACAAGATGACTTTATTACGACTATAGTCTTTGGAGGCTGGTGTTTAATATTTCAGTATTAGGCCTAGGCCTAAGTTTACTATAAAATCTTAACAGTGACCTCTTAATCTTAAAAAATATGGTTAGGCTTAATATTAACGTCTATATATTACTAGGCAAGCATGTTTCGTTTCCTCCTTTTTCCTCAGCTTGTGTTCAACGTTGGTAGGAGAAATCCGCACTTACCGTTAGAAAGGTTCCACCAACCACACATAGGTGATTGATAAGTTAGCCAGAGACAGCCACTAACCAAGGCCTAACCGCCTTGGTTACCATTGAGCCGCCAATGTCATCCGGCTCAATGGTGCTATTTTTGTTTATTTTGGGGTTGTCCGATCCTGATCCTGTAGATGAGATCAAACTCCCCCCACAGGCTTTCAAATTTCCGGTGTTAATCTTATGGAGGAAGGAGAATTGATTGAATTATTAGACTTCTGGTGTAAAAACAACTGCTAGAAAAACAGAAAGAACAGATGTTTTAGATATAAAATGTTTTTAAACTTCTTCAGTCCAGATCAACTGAAATTTTGGTCGAATTTCGATCAGGAGGCGATCTCTAGTTTTAAAATAGGTCAATTCCAAACATTTTAATGCAATGATTATGTTCAAATTCATAGTTAAAGATGATGTGATAATTAATCATCCTAATGTAAGGGTAATGATAAATTGTTCAAATCGATAATTATGAAGGTGCCTATAAAACAATAAAAAATTTGTGAAACTTAATAGGCCCTACCACACTGTAAAAGTAAAACCCCATAAACTTTGCCTAAAGCCTAATATTGGGAACATTTTTGTCAGTAACTTTTGTTATCAACATATGTTATTAACTAACAAAATTGTTGGTAACTCCGATATAAACGTGGCTAAAGTTAAAGCCTGTCTCCATAGCCTAGTTATCTAAGGTATTTTACCATGCCTCAGGCGACACTCTAACTCTATTCACGGCATTTTTTAATTGATTTCCCTGATCATTGATATCAATGGAATTTAGGTTGTTAATTAAAGGTGATTCCATCACACTTGTGACCATGGCGGATTTAGGACAAAATTTTTGGGGGTGCCAGCTATCCTAAAGTATGATTCATTGTAAGATCGACCATTCAAACACCAAAATCCTATTTAAATGTGGTCCGTTTTAAGGCCAAGAATCAAGAATGTTTATTTCAATCAAACAAGTTTAAAAAATGCACTATTCCAAGTGGCTTATCATCCCAAGTAGGCCCTAGCTGTTTCAATTTTTATTACAAAAACCCCAACATTTTATTAATTATAGCTCATTTCAGTTGAGAATACTATCTGTCTAATTTGAAATTTTGTGAAAATTTGTGGGCGAGTTTGTGGACACGCTATCAGAGTAAAAGGCTCAGCTGTCACTGGGTAAAGGGTGGGGAAATAAGTGGGCTGATTTTTCGTGTGTTTTCATGTTCATTTTGTTTATTTAAATGCACTATGACAGATATTTGCTACGCAATTATTGTAAATTGTATTATGGTTAAAGGTTATTTATTATTACTAGAGATCGCCCACTGGTAGAAATTTGGCCAAAATTATATTCAAAGCCCAATTAGTTTAAAAATATGATATAAATAAAACATATGTTCTTAATGTTTTGCTAGCATTTATTACAACAGCTGTTAAAACAGCTTGGTTTTTACAGCAGCTGTCTAATGATTTAATCAATTACCCTTCTTCCATTATAGTAACATTGAAACTTTGAAAGCCTGTGGGACGTAGCCCTGGGGCCGGTGTGAGTTATGATGATTATGATCATAAGCCGGTTGTGAGTATTATGATTCTTCTCAAACACAGGATTTCTCCAACGATGCACGCAAGCTGAGAAGAAAGGAGGAAAAGAAACATGCTTGAATATATAGATTACATACGCTTAAAAAATTGTAGTAAAATTTCCATTTCAGTAACATTTTACACTTAGACTTAAAAATGCCTTGTCTTGCTTCAATGTAGCTAGTGTTACTTGTCTAGGTGAAATAAGATTAACTATGAATAGTGTTGCTATTATTACAAATTTTATCTTGCTAACCTAACAATAAAGAGAGTAAACTAGCATGTTGCTAAATTATTTTCGATTCATGTCCATGCTAATTATTTGTTGCAGTATTTGATCATACTGATATCGGTGATGATTTCTCCGTTAGTTGGCACGGATTTAAGAAAGACATAGCAGATTTTGAATGGACAACATGGCTACACTTTATTTTATTCAGACTTGCAATATGGGTTGTGGCTCATATAGTCCTCTGTGAAATGACTCGCCTAATAGCACCGCAGGTAAATTACCACATCAACCCATTCCCAACTTACAACTGAGGTGAATAGCATAGTGAAATGACTCGTCTAATAGCACCGCAGGTAAATTACCACATCAACCCATTCCCAACTTACAACTGAGGTGAATAGCATAGTGAAATGACTCGTCTAATAGCACCGCAGGTAAATTACCACATCAACCCATTCCCAACATACAACTGAGGTGAATAGCATAGTGAAATGACTCGTCTAATAGCACCGCAGGTAAATTACCACATCAACCCATTCCCAACATACAACTGAGGTGAATAGCATAGTGAAATGATTCGTCTAATAGCACCGCAGGTAAATTACCACATCAACCCATTCCCAACTTACAACTGAGGTGAATAGCATAGTGAAATGACTCGTCTAATAGCACCGCAGGTAAATTACCACATCAACCCATTCCCAACTTACAACTGAGGTGAATAGCATAGTGAAATGACTCGCCTAATAGCACCGCAGGTAAATTACCACATCAACCCATTCCCAACATACAACTGAGGTGAATAGCATAGTGAAATGACTCGCCTAATAGCACCGCAGGTAAATTACCACATCAACCCATTCCCAACATACAACTGAGGTGAATAGCATAGTGAAATGACTCGTCTAATAGCACCGCAGGTAAATTACCACATCAACCCATTCCCAATATACAACTGAGTTGAATAGCATAGTGATCTAAGCGCAAACATTATACTCTGAACTTGTCAAAGTAGGTCCACCATATCACACCATAGTTTCCGGTCTTGGCCGTATTTCTGGGGAAAAACTTTAATTAGAAATAATTCATTTTTTAATTATAAGCTAAAGTTAATGGCTAATTTTAGGCCAATTTATTTGTTAAAACTCTTTTACTGAGATGTTAAATCCAATCAAGTTTTTTTGTTTTACTGTATGCCTATATTAGTATACTAGCTGTTGTGATTTACCATGCAGCTTTGAATGTGGGTGTGATTTTATTTATTACTAGCTGTTGCCCGTCACGGCTTC
>CM061531.1:195407828-195493837 GCA_030545055.2 Neoaliturus tenellus | reverse complement strand
TTCCTATCTCAAAAGAATTTATGAAGTGGAAGCTAGCCACAAGTCTCAATTTCAGTAATAATAAAACTACATTATTTTATTTTTCTACAAAGAACATTTTATTATGTCTTTAGTTACCCTACCCTTAGGCCTACCTTTAGAACCAGCTTGCACAAAAATAAGTTAGCATTCCGCCTGTTCTTGGTTTTTCTCAAAAGATTTCCGAATCAAACTCTTTTTCCTTCTTGGCTCCATAACTGAGTAGTTAACAACTAGCCTATCCGATTCTAGAAAATTAAGTTGATCACATTAAAAGTTCGTAACTTCAATTCAAATTTTATCTCGTACGCTGTCGGCTGTAGCAGTATTCCCAGACTTAAAAACATCGTACCACACGATAATAAATTATTATTGCACGCCACAAAAATGTCGTGTCTATCAATGTAATTAGTGATTGATGTCGGGAATTATTTGATTTTGTAATATTTTAGGCACGCAAAATCAATCATTTTCCAAAACTATCATTAATTATCTTGAAAAATTACGACAAATCTTTGGGAGGAAAATCAGTGTGACGTCGGAGAATGAGTACAATAACAAATTATTATCGTGTACTTGGAAACACTGTCGTCTACTGCGCAGGATAACAGACCCAAATAACCACAGACTAAAATCGTGACACTCGCTCAATTCTGGTGTTCCCCATACCAGTTAATTCCAAATCGGTGGCTGTGGAGTGCTAGCGAGGGTTCACTAGCGCACGTTGTGGTTGGAATCGGAACCTAACTCTACAGCCAATCACGACCACTGTTAGAATGGGTTGTTTACTCCATCCGCTTGAGTCGCTAATTATCAGATTTGTTTTGACAACCATTGCCTTGAGTGCGCTATATCTTGGGGACACCATAATGCCTGGAGTGTCAATACTAGTGTTGACTGACTGTCTTCAATTTTCAAGTTTTCGAGAGAGATGATAATAATTTGTTCATTCATTGGGTCGTGTTTTAATCCAACATTGTATTCATACCTAGAACGATCGCGATCGTCAGTATGATTCCAAATGTAGTTTTTGGGGGTTTAAAGGTTTATATTCTCATATACACTATCTATCCGAAAAAAATCGGATATTTTTCGGATCCTATCCGACGCCTGTTGTACATTCGGATCGGATCGGATATCCGAATCCGATCCGGTTTTCCGGATATCCGCACACCTCTAATTAATAAGTTCGTGCAAACCATCGTAAGTTGGTACAGTCCACTCTCTCCAACCCAAACCTCGGTAACTTCAAATCCTCGGTAATTCAAATTACTTTCAATCCCCTTGGAAAAACCTGTCTAAATAAATAAACCATGCAAAACACAAATAAATTTTAAGGATATATTTTACCTCTATAGGTCGAAGAGGGACAAAAATTTAACTTGATATGCAACGTATAAGTCAAATTATATTGCACTTTACCCCTCTGGGAGTCGGTAACCCGACGCACTGGTCAGTGACAAATCTGGTCCAGCTGCTGTTATCATACTGCACCGTACGTTACCTCTGTAGGCTGAGTCAAATTAAATAAAATTGCCTCTAAAAGTTGAATTATAAATTATAACCCGAAGAAAATTTTAAATAATGTGAATATCAAGTTGGTGAAAGTAGACTGTATTTTTTGTACTCAATTTTTATGATGAAATTTCATTGATTCCACAAAATATTTTTGTCCAAGTAAAAAAATGCTATAATTAAGAGTGATTGTAAACTAGTTCTACTTTTGAAAGTACTTAATTCTTATGAGTCATTGGTAAGTTTACATAAACGGTAGACAACAAACCTCCACACAGGCGAGTGTATTGAGTAGGGTGAGGTTGGTGGGGAAGATTTTGAGCGCTTTGGTGAGAGTGGAGCGCAACACTGCGTAGCCAGTCCGGGAGCGAACCGTGTGCAAATACAACAGTCCCGTCAAAACTTCGTACAACTGCTCAACCCATGCACTGCCTCTGGGCAAGAGAGGTCACAATTAGCAACCACAAGTGTGAAGCTGTGAAAATCAATTATTCTGGGTTTAGGAAGAAAATCTGTATTTACAAGTTAAGAAAATAACCTTTATATACAAACAAAACTGTATAATTAGTTTTAGTTTTCTGAAAATATTTAGTGATTCCAAAATATTAGCAAATAGGATCTACCCAAAGTTAAAATATAAAATTATTCACAAAAACAATTTTAATGAAATCGATTCTAATTCTTATTCCAGTACTTGTGTTTTACACAATTACACATTTATTAAGTAATAAGTTTGAATTGAAGGAATAAGCCTACTTTTTGCTACATACACACTATTGGAAACAAAAACCCATAGAGTACACAGGACACATATTGTATAATTTTAATTTGAAATTTACTCAATCCAGTGGATGTTAAGAAATTTTATAAGTTTTATTTAATGCGATCTGCATTAGCCTAAACTACAAAAGTTTTCATATGGGGAGCATCTCACCAGTTATCATCTAGTTATAAGCTGTAATTATGGTGAACAATATTAGTTATAATGCTTCCCCCTCAACTCTACTTAATTTAGAATGCCCAAAATCTTTATCAGCTATCACAACCACTTGGATAATCAATTAAAACCTTCTTGGTATACAGCTTGCAAGCTTCATAAGAGGTGGAAAACATATTGTAAGGTGAAATAACACATTTAACTTTGTGTCTGGGTGACTCACAAAGTGGGTTCAGAAGTGTGTGGAATGGCATCGATGTACTGCTGCAGCAGTGCCGTGGCCTCCCAGATGGAGCCCGTGAGCGAGAGGTAGAGGGCGTGACAGGCCGTCCACTCAACCACGGCGTGAGGGGCGAGGGCCGCGGAGAGGGCGAGGGGCTCGGGGGCCGAGGGTGACGACCGGTCCACCAGCGATGAGGTGCGGTGCTGCCATCTGTCACCGGGCGAAACGGACGTCAGCACGCGCAATGCTGCGTCCCTGGTAACACACAACGCAAATGAGGACAGTCACCTAAGCTAGTCAAACCTTACAAACATCCCCAAGCAGAATGTTTTTGGTCTTTCTGTGACGTACCGTAAGTATCTTTAAATGAAAATATGCAATGCTTGCACATCTCTTATTAATAGGGGTGTGCGAATAGTGATTTTTTGTTTCGAATCGAATAGTTATTTACTATTCCGAATATCGAATAGTAACGTTGGAATTTGTTTTTAACGAATAATTTATTTTAACTGAGATTGACTATGAATATCAGTCATGTAGTATTTTAAATATGAGCATTTCACAACCAAACTTTTTTTACATAATTAGGTAAAAATAAAGTGTTTTTAATTGTTTTTATTTGGTTTGGATACCTGTTCCTAGTGTAGAGCAACAATGATAATTTTCAGCACAATGTTTAGCTTAAAATGAAAGGCTTATAGAAGTGCAATAACAAACAATCATTAATACAAAAAAAACATATAAAATATTTAAAATATAATATAAGTTTTTATATTTTTTATTTTAAACATATCAGTAAAGTAATTATGATTGCTTTATAAATACGTTTTGAGAATTTACGATCAATAGCTTCTTATTTTTTCAATAGGCTATTCCTATTCTAATAAAAAAGTTAGGATAAATACTGGTAAATATAAATAACATCTAGATACTTGTAGCTTAAACTAAACTAAAAGTAAAGGTGTGCATATCCCAGCTCTAGTGATCAAAACAATGAAAAAGAGACATCCCGTAGGCCTATTCTGACTTCATTAAGTAACCAAAAATTCATAGGTAAATTAACCATGTTCCCAAAATCCAAGCTAAGTGGATAAAATTCCTAAAAGTTTTACTTGAGGTTTAATAGCCAACTTATTTATCCTAAGATCATAACACAATCACAATAATTTAATTACGACGAGAATAAATAATTAAACAATAATGAAACACCGCCGAGAAGATAAACAAGTCAAAGCACATCTAATCAGATCAAATAAATGCGAGCGCGAGCGCCATTTTAACATTTCGTTCGTCCTGACTTGGCTGACACAGAGTATGATCAAGTTTTAATTCATCACGATATACCCACCGTCAGATTATAACATGTGTGATGTAACTATTTTTTGTCAATCTTAAGGTGTAGATCGACTATACAACTTTGTATATAGCAAAATACAGCTATACCAAAGATTATATAACTCCTTCTGTATAGGGAAAAAGTGGAATCATTTTATAATTTCAAGTTTTTACTGGTCGACGCGTGGCAACACTGATGGAAACTCGGAACTACTGTTAGGCCTATTCGTCGTCTTTGTCAATGTAACTGTTATTAATTGTGGATCCATTCATTTCATTTGAATAATATTTCTGCTTTACACTACGTAAATTTGTTTATTCAAACCTTTGTTTTGTAAACTACACTACACGTCGGGCATCGTTAGCGTTTTCAGGTAACCGGCAAGCTATTCCAACGTTTCAAACTATTCGGTTCAAACTTAGAATATTTTCTGAAATTTTGAATCGAATCAAATATTGCGATATTCGGTTCGAAATTATTTGAAGTTCAAATATTCGCACACCCCTACTTATTAATATAATTTTTTTACCTTAAGTTCAGCGATTACCTGTTGCCAGTGTAGTCCTTGATGAGCAGACACTCGACCAGCCTTCTACACAGCAGCAGCCGATGCACGTCAGGCTCATCTTGTGTTGTGGAGGTCGGAGGACAAGGCAGAGCGGCGGCCGTCTCCAGCACCTTGCAAGCTCTGTCCACGTCTCCCGATGCTTGCTCTATCTGTTTAGATCACACAAGCTAAAATGATGATGTGGCAAGGAAAAAAAACTAATAAACGTGAAAGAATTATGAGCCAACAACAAGAGCCTCTTACCAAACAAGAAATGTAAGAATAAGCAACCCCTACATGGTAAATGATTAGTTCCATTGCCGGAATAGGAATCATATTGTGGGTTTTGCAAAAGCTGACTTTAGTTGGATCTGAGTTTACAGACCTTGAACAAGTGTCCTTAGGATATTTAGTTAGTAAAATTGTAGGACCTAGTTATGAATAAAAAAACATTGTTGCACTTCTCATTTTAAATTATTAATATTTACAAATGGATGAGGAAATCCTCAAATTAAACATGTTAAGAGCACTTCTTTCTAATTAATTTTATAAATGGTTTTATAGATTTTAAAAGGATTTTTAAAGCAGATTCAATTGAAAAAAGATGTTTTCAACTCGTAATAATTTTTATACCTAGGATCCTTGTTTAAACTGTAAATAGCTACTAACTGTATATGAATGATGTAAAGAGCCACATGAATTGGTTACAAAAGTAGTAGTTCTATTGACAGTCAAGTGTAAATAAAGCCTTGTCTAAAAGCAGACGGGAATGATGAATTCTGTGAAGTATATACTACAGAAAAATCTCAAAAACTTGATGCAATGTGGACACGAGGCATAGTCAAGTTTGGTGAATGTAAAGTTTCACAGAGCTGATTTACTCCTGCTCATTATCCATACTCGATTATATCCTGGAAAATTGGCTTTCAACAAGGACAATCAGACCACGAAGGAGCTGTTGCTAGCAATTTAACCAAGTTAATGATTGAAAATTCCCATCAAACAATGAATTATTGTACATTAATGATAAAAATGGCCGCAATAGTAACAGAATTGTGTCTATTAAGTGTGAAAAACCTTCGCACATATAAATTAGCAGGTCACTTTGCGCATGGTCTAGGCGTATTCGGAGATGTTAAGATATCCAGAGTGTTATGTTATCGTGGGCCGAGTTGATAGAGTTTTACTACTGTGCTATTGTTAACCGAATAATTGTGCAAATAATAATTAGGGATGGACGGGTCTCGAAATTACGAGAAATTTTCGAGAAATTTTTAATCTCGTTCACCGAGACGAGATTTTATTTTGATCGAGATTTTTCGAGACGAGAAATAATTCGTGAATAACGATAAAAACGGGTATAAATAATCTACGAATTGCTAGGCCTATTTTACTATCAATTTAATACTGACAAATAAATTATTTTGAAGCAATGTGTTTTATTTTTCCTATCATCCTCACAACTACAAACTTAATTTGCCATCATAAACTGTTAAACTACGGTTGGACTTCCAAGACTTGGACTGGACACGTCTGCATCTGCAGCTGCACGGACTGTTAGTGGTAGTTAGTCAATATAGCTACTGATTTTTAAAAAATTCATTTGTTTGATAAATCTTTAGAACATTGGAAAAACTTTATAAACAATAAACAATCATAATTTGACATTTAATTGCTTCAAGATGATTATATAAAACTAATTCAAATAATTTTTGGCAAATTTAAGAGCTGTTTTGACATTAACAGTAATAGTAGTGACAATCAGATGAATGACAAGGTAGCCAATCAGATTTAATAATGGCTAACCTCAAATATCCCACGCAATACAATTTAATTATTTCCTTTCACACTCTTTGCAGAGTTCAGCTATTTTAAGCCAAAAATGCTTAAAATTGGCTGATGGTTGATTTTATTTCAAGGTTTGGATACTAAAAAAACTAAATAGGCCTATTAACAATAATTGTTGAATAGCAATAAATAGGTTGTGTTGAATACATAGAAAATCAATGGTCTTAAAAGAACCATACAGGCTTCATGGCTATACTAATGCTTGCCTTTATTCAGTTAGGAGCAAAATAAAAACCTTACCACTAGCAGACGAGGGAATTACGCGAGTTCCAAAACAATGAAAGTTTAAAGTTATGTATACAGGACTTGAATAGTTTGGAGAAATGACAATGAATAACAAAAAAATGAGAGCTGAAGATTTTCTTATGGACAAAGACAAAGAAGAAGAGAGAGTTGAAAATAAAAATAAAAATCCACCAATTACAAGGGATTTCTTGTTAGCCTCCTGGCCTCTAGTCCTGTGATTCAAAGTTAGTTAGCGTATGCCTATTACAAAAACTGTGAGTGAGGAAAATGTCTTATTTGGAAACATTTTATTAAAGTAAGATAATAGTGAAAAGTGTGATACTTGAAAGTGAAAAGTGAACAAAGTAACTGTAACAGAGGATTCTCTTTTTATGTTTTACCAAACGTAGGTCGATAGGGTTTATGGTTATATCTTCTCAATCTTTTTATTGGGTACATTCCTTTATAGGCCTAGACCATTTGTTAAGAAAGCGACTTTTTTAACTTCAATTTATTAACATAAATACAACTCATTACACTAAGTCATTATACTAAGTAATATTTGTTCCTTCACATAAATCAGGATTTAACAATGTTAAAAAATCAGATTAAAATCCAGAACGCACATGTCTCGTAATGTACGAGAAGGAAAATCTCGTCTCGATCTCGTCTCGAAATTTTATGAGAATTACGTCTCGTCTCGTCTCGAACTAAAAATCCAATCTCGTCCATCCCTAATAATAATATCCAACATTAACATAGTAAAATAGAATAAAAAAATATTAATTTGAAAACTACATTAGCGATTTTGTACAAGTTAAGAAAAAAAATATCAAATCAAACCACTCACCAGAGCGTATTCACTGTAGAGCCAAAGGTTGTCACGGAATTGAGGCTGTTTCAGTAATTGCTTGGCGTGACCCCTCGCCTGCTTGACAACATTGGAGGGCACTGTACCGAGCTGGAGGCGGTGCAGACGACACAATAGCGTGTATAGCCTCAATAGCCAGATGTGCACAAAGACCCCATCAGTGGGGGGCAGCAGCTCAGCACAGTGCTGCAGCAGAGTGACTGCCATGCTGAGGAACTCTGCCTGACCCGGGGCCTCCCTCACAAACTGGGGCTCACCGACCAGCTCTGCGGCACCTGACAGATACCTGCCTGCAACACACACATGCAACATCAGCACAGTGCTGCAGCAGAGTGACTGCCGTGTTGAGGAACTCTCCCTGGCCCGGGGCCTCCCTCACAAACTGGGGCTCACCGACCAGCTCTGCGGCACCTGACAGATACCTGCCTGCAACACACACATGCAACATCACCACAGTGCTGCAGAAGAGTGACTGCAATGCTGAGGAAATCTCCCTGGCCCGGGGCCTCCCTCACAAACTGGGGCTCACCGACCAGCTCTGCGGCACCAGACAGATACCTGCCTGCAACACACACATGCAACATCACCACAGTGCTGCAGAAGAGTGACTGCAATGCTGAGGAACTCTCCCAGGCCCGGGGCCTCCCTCACAAACTGGGGCTCACCGACCAGCTCTGCGGCACCAGACAGATACCTGCCTGCAACACACACATGCAACATCACCACAGTGCTGCAGAAGAGTGACTGCAATGCTGAGGAAATCTCCCTGGCCCGGGGCCTCCCTCACAAACTGGGGCTCACCGAACAGCTCTGCGGCACCTGAGAGATACCTGCCTGCAACACACACATGCAACATCAGCACAGTGCTGCAGCAGAGTGACTGCCGTACTGAGGAAATCTCCCTGGCCCGGGGCCTCCCTCACAAACTGGGGCTCACCGACCAGCTCTGCGGCACCTGACAGATACCTGCCTGCAACACACACATGCAACATCAGCACAGTGCTGCAGCAGAGTGACTGCCGTGCTGAGGAACTCTGCCTGACCCGGGGCCTCCCTCACAAACTGGGGCTCACCGACTAGCTCTGCGGCACCTGAAAGATACCTGCCTGCAACACACACATGCAACATCAGCACAGTGCTGCAGCAGAGTGACTGCCGTGCTGAGGAACTCTCCCTGGCTAGGGGCCTCCCTCACAAACTGGGGCTCACCGACCAGCTCTGCGGCACCTGGCAGATACCTGCCTGCAACACACACATGCAACATCAGCACAGTGCTGCAGCAGAGTGACTGCCGTGCTGAGGAACTCTCCCTGGCTCGGGGCCTCCCTCACAAACTGGGGCTCACCGACCAGCTCTGCGGCACCTGACAGATACCTGCCTGCAACACACACATGCTACATCAGCACAGTGCTGCAGCAGAGTGACTGCCGTGCTGAGGAACTCTCCCTGGCCCGGGGCCTCCCTCACAAACTGGGGCTCACCGACCAGCTCTGCGGCACCTGACAGATACCTGCCTGCAACACACACATGCTAATTCAGCACAGTGCTGCAGCAGAGTGACTGCCGTGCTGAGGAACTCTCCCTGGCCCGGGGCCTCCCTCACAAACAGGGGCTCACCGACCAGCTCTGCGGCACCTGACAGATACCTGCCTGCAACACACACATGCAACATCAGCACAGTGCTGCAGCAGAGTGACTGCCGTACTGAGGAAATCTCCCTGGCCCGGGGCCTCCCTCACAAACTGGGGCTCACCGACCAGCTCTGCGGCACCTGACAGATACCTGCCTGCAACACACACATGCAACATCAGCACAGTGCTGCAGAAGAGTGACTGCCATGCTGAGAAACTCTGCCTGACCCGGGGCCTCCCTCACAAACTGGGGCTCACCGACCAGCTCTGCGGCACCTTACAGATACCTGCCTGCAACACACACATGCAACATCACCACAGTGCTGCAGCAGAGTGACTGCCGTGCTGAGGAACTCTCCCTGGCCCGGGGCCTCCCTCACAAACTGGGGCTCACCGACCAGCTCTGCGGCAACTGACAGATACCTGCCTGCAACACACACATGCAACATCACCACAGTGCTGCAGCAGAGTGACTGCCGTGCTGAGGAACTCTCCCTGGCCCGGGGCCTCCCTCACAAACTGGGGCTCACCGACCAGCTCTGCGGCAACTGACAGATACCTGCCTGCAACACACACATGCAACATCACCACAGTGCTGCAGCAGAGTGACTGCGATGCTGAGGAAATCTCCCTGGCCCGGGGCCTCCCTCACAAACTGGGGCTCACCGACCAGCTCTGCGGCACCTGACAGATACCTGCCTGCAACACACACATGCTACATCAGCACAGTGCTGCAGCAGAGTGACTGCGATGCTGAGGAAATCTCCCTGGCCCGGGGCATCCCTCACAAACTGGGGCTCACCGACCAGCTCTGCGGCACCTGACAGATACCTGCCTGCAACACACATGCTACATCAGCACAGTGCTGCAGCAGAGTGACTGCCGTGCTGAGGAACTCTCCCTGGCCCGGGGCCTCCCTCACAAACTGGGGCTCACCGACCAGCTCTGCGGCACATGACAGATACCTGCCTGCAACACACACATGCAACATCAGCACAGTGCTGCAGCAGAGTGACTGCCATGCTGAGAAACTCTGCCTGACCCGGGCTCCCTCACAAACTGGGGCTCACCGACCAGCTCTGCGGCACCTGACAGATACCTGCCTGCAACACACACATGCAACATCAGCACAGTGCTGCAGCAGAGTGACTGCCGTACTGAGGAAATCTCCCTGGCCCTGGGCCTCCCTCACAAACTGGGGCTCACCGACCAGCTCTGCGGCACCTGACAGATACCTGCCTGCAACACACACATGCTACATCAGCACAGTGCTGCAGCAGAGTAACTGCGATGCTGAGGAAATCTCCCTGGCCTGGGGCATCCCTCACAAACTAGGGCTCACCGACCAGCTCTGCGGCACCTGACAGATACCTGCCTGCAACACACACATGCAACATCAGCACAGTGCTGCAGCAGAGTGACTGCCATGCTGAGAAACTCTGCCTGACCCGGGGCCTCCCTCACAAACTGGGGCTCACCGACCAGCTCTGCGGCACCTGACAGATACCTGCCTGCAACACACACATGCAACATCAGCACACTGTTGCAGCAGAGTGACTGCCGTACTGAGGAAATCTAACTGGCCCGGGGCCTCCCTCACAAACTGGGGCTCACCGACCAGCTCTGCGGCACCTGACAGATACCTGCCTGCAACACACACATGCAACATCAGCACAGCGCTGCAGCAGAGTGACTGCCGTGCTGAGGAACTCTCCCTGGCCCGGGGCCTCCCTCACAAACTGGGGCTCACCGACCAGCTCTGCGGCACATGACAGATACCTGCCTCCAACACACACATGCAACATCAGCACAGTGCTGCAGCAGAGTGACTGCCGTACTGAGGAAATCTCCCCGGCCCGGGGCCTCCCTCACAAACTAGGGCTCACCAACCAGCTCTGCGGCACCTGACAGATACCTGCCTGCAAAACACACATGCAACATCAGCACAGTGCTGCAGCAGAGTGACTGCCATGCTGAGAAACTCTGCCTGACCCGGGGCCTCCCTCACAAACTGGGGCTCACCGACCAGCTCTGCGGCACCTGACAGATACCTGCCTGCAACACACACATGCAACATCAGCACAGTGCTGCAGCAGAGTGACTGCCGTGCTGAGGAACTCTCCCTGGCCCGGGGCCTCCCTCACAAACTGGGGCTCACCGACCAGCTCTGCGGCACCTGACAGATACCTGCCTGCAACACACACATGCAACATCAGCACACTGTTGCAGCAGAGTGACTGCCGTACTGAGGAAATCTAACTGGCCCGGGGCCTCCCTCACAAACTGGGGCTCACCGACCAGCTCTGCGGCACCTGACAGATACCTGCCTGCAACACACACAAGCAACATCAGCACAGTGCTGCATCAGAGTGACTGCCATGCTGAGGAACTCTCCCTGGCCCGGGGCCTCCCTCACAAACTGGGGCTCACCGACCAGTTCTGCGGCACCTGACAGATACCTGCCTGCAACACACACATGCAACATCAGCACAGTGCTGCAGCAGAGTGACTGCAATGCTGAGGAAATCTCCTGGCCAGGGGCCTCCCTCACAAACTGGGGCTCACCGACCAGCTCTGCGGCACCTGACAGATACCTGCCTGCAACACACACATGCAACATCACCACAGTGCTGCAGCAGAGTGACTGCCATGCTGAGGAACTCTCCCTGGCCCGGGGCCTCCCTCACAAACTGGGGCTCACCGACCAGTTCTGCGGCACCTGACAGATACCTGCCTGCAACACACACAAGCAACATCAGCACAGTGCTGCATCAGAGTGACTGCCATGCTGAGGAACTCTCCCTGGCCCGGGGCCTACCTCACAAACTGGGGCTCACCGACCAGTTCTGCGGCACCTGACAGATACCTGCCTGCAACACACACATGCAACATCACCACAGTGCTGCAGCAGAGTGACTGCCGTGCTGAGGAAATCTCCTGGCCAGGGGCCTCCCTCACAAACTGGGGCTCACCGACCAGCTCTGCGGCACCTGACAGATACCTGCCTGCAACACACACATGCTACATCAGCACAGTGCTGCAGCAGAGTGACTGCCGTGCTGAGGAAATCTCCCTGGCCAGGGGCCTCCCTCACAAACTGGGGCTCACCGACCAGCTGTGCGGTGCCTGATAGTACCTGGGGTCCCAAAAATTAACGAATCAGAATAAATAGTGATAACAACAGACAATTTTGTCTTGTCTATTGTGGTACATAATTTACATCATCACTACTGGCAGCAATAGTACATTAAAGAATTGATTATATCACAGTATTGGCAGGAATGCCACTTTGAGTCATCTAACAAAACAAGCTTATCACAAGAGGTTTAAGTAAGGACAGAGTGTTTACAATAAATTGGAATTATGACTCGATAAATCAAATTTATATTTTCCCCACTCAGCATGAATAACTTTTAAAATTAGCACTAAAATCAGCAAAATCATAGCTATTAAAAATTGAGTAAAACCTGTTGGAGAGACATTTCTCTGTGTAATGTTTCTCAACTTTGATCACCTGATGTTTTATATCTTTGTTTGTTTACATTTGAATTTATTCTGGTTTTGTGTTGTTGATAGTAAAAATGAATGTTCAACTTTTGTTCTTTTTTTATTGTAATTAAATAGTTTCATCCCACATATATCCCTGGGGCACATTTTATCACCTCTCTTTTCAGGTTATGGGCCTCTCCACGTTAACTGTATAAATATTTATTGCAAAACATTAAAGTAGGAATTTTTCATTATATTTTTTGTCTCACATTTGTTGCAATTTTTGTTGAATTTCATTCACAAAATTGGGTTATAAAATCAACAATATGGGAGAAAGGGAAATGAAAATAGGTATTGAACTACTTGAAGGAGTTTCCAACTTCAATAATTGGAAGTTTGCAATGAAAATGGCCCTGATGCATGAGGATATATGGAGTTCCATTGAACCAGATGAAACTAAGGAAGGTGAGGTAAGAACACCAGAGGATTTGGTAAGTGTAAAGAAAAAAGATCAGAAAGCACTTGCTAAAATATGTTTATTTGTGAAACCTTGTTGTTATCCTCACATAAGAAATGCTAAAACCGCCAAAGAGGCTTGGGACAATCTTCAAAATGCTTTTGAAGATAAGGGATTAGTAAGACGGCTAAGTTTATTGAGAATTTTGTTCAATATTAAACTTTCTCAATTTGAAACTATGGATGCTTATGTTACTAAAATTATGTCTCTAGCACAACAAGTAGCAGACATAAGTAAACCTATTGAGGATGAGTTTCTTGCTGTAATTATGTTAAATGGCTTACCGAGTCATTATGAACCAATGGTAATGGCTTTAGAAAATTCGGGAGTCTCATTGACAGCAGAACTTATTAAATCTAAGCTACTTCAAGAAGATTTAAAGTCCGTCAGTCCTAGCCAAAACAACTCTGGTCAAAACGCATTAGCTTCACGTCACAATGTAAAACGTTTTGTTGTAAGTGTTTTCGGTGTCACAAAACCGGTCATAAAGCTTCGGAATGTTTAAAAAACCCTGCTAATTCCGGGAAGAGTAATGCTAGTAACAAACAGGCTAATCAAAAGTCAAGTAAAACTAACAAAAATAATGATTGGTGTGTTTTGTCGGCATTAGCAGCAAAAACTAGTGCAGACCGTTGGTATCTTGACTCAGCTTGTACTAACCACATGACAAGTCAAAAGCATTTGCTTGTTAAATACCAAAAATATAACAAAAATGGTATGGAGGTCACTGTGGCGAATAATGAAAAGCTTAAAGTCGAAGGTCAGGGGGAGGCGACGGTCATGATAGATTCTGTCGAGAGGAAAATCACTGATGTTGTTTATGTACCTAATTTAAGCTTAAATTTACTTTCCGTGAGTCAGATGGTAAATAAAGGTTTGAAATTGGTTTTCTCTAATGACGGTTGTAACGTATATAAAGAGGAGGACTGTACTATCTCTGGTCACCCGGTAGCACATGCTACAAATGTGGATGGTCTTTACAAGTTGGATACTGATTCTGATAACCAAATGTCAGCTAATCTTGCTGGTCAAGGTAAAGACAATATGGAAGAGCTATGGCACCGTCGACTAGCTCATTTGAATAGAAAATCTATGAATCTGTTGCGGAACAAAATGTCGACTGGAATATCATACTCTGGTCAAGGTTCACCCTGTGTTTCTTGCATACAAGGAAAACAAACTACAACTCCTTATTCAAAATGTAAGAAAGGGACTCGCGCTACAGAGATTCTGGGTCTAGTACACTCCGACTTATGTGGCCCGATGAGTGTTAGTTCTCATGGAGGTGCAAGATATTTGCTAACTCTCACTGATGATTTTTCAAGAAAGACATTCGGTTACTTTTTGAAACAGAAAGATGAAGTTGTTTCTAAAATTAAAGAGTGGAAATTGCTGGTTGAAAATGAAACTGGGAAGCGCTTAAAGAAACTTTGTACTGATAATGGGGGTGAATTTGTTAACAGGGAACTTGAAAATTTTCTTAAAGCTTCTGGAGTGCAACATCAGACAAGTGCTCCATATTCACCGTCCCAGAATGGTGTTGCTGAAAGGGCGAATCGCACGATTTTTGAGAAAACTCGCACTTTGTTGCATGATTCAGGATTGGACAAAAAGTATTGGGCTGAAGCAGCTAACACGGTAATTTATTTGAAGAATCGATCCCCTACTAAAGCCGTTTTGGGGAAAACACCTGAAGAGATGTGGTCTGGCAAAAAGGTCGACCTCGGCCATTTGAGAGTTTTTGGTTGCAGAGCTTTCGCTCATGTTCCTAGTACATTGCGGAAGAAACTTGATCATAAAAGTCGAGAGCTTATTTTTGTCGGTTACGCCCAAGATTCGAAAGCTTACAGACTTGTTGATCCTAAAAATCCTTCCAAAATAATTGTATCTAGGAATGTTGTCTTCATAGAGGAAAAACCAGTTGAAGGGGGCGATGGAAGTGCAGATAAGAAATCTTACAAGATTTTTGATCTGACAAATGATGAGAAAGAACAATCCACTAAGGTTGCAGAGAACTTGGAAAGTGTGGTTGATTCAGACTCTACCTCCGCTAAAGATGTTTCTAGTATGGAAGTTGGATCATATACAGAAACTGGAAATACCTCCACTGAAGATGTTTCTCATCTTGAAGATGAAACCGATACTGAAACTCAAAATGACAAAGTAATGAGTGAACTTAGTAATGATGGAATTCAAGAGGCAAGAAGGTATCCGCAAAGGGAGCGAAAACCAAAGGACATGGGACCATTTCAAGTTTATAGCGTGGTTCATGATCTTGACTATACGCCGACTAGTGTGTTTGAAGCACTAAATGGAAAAGAAAAAGATCTGTGGGAAAAGGCAATGAAAGAAGAATATCTCTCATTCAAAGAAAATGACGCTTGGACCTTAGTTGACTTACCAAAAGGGGCAAAACCTGTCAAATGTAAATGGGTGTTCAAGATCAAGAGAGATAGTAACGGCGATGTAACAAAGTACAAAGCACGGTTAGTAGCAAAGGGTTTTACTCAGAAATATGGCATTGACTACACAGAAACTTTTTCTCCTGTTGTCAGAAACTCTACTCTCAGAATGTTAATGGCTCTTGCCACAGAGTTAGACCTGGACATTCATCATTTGGACTTTTCAACTGCTTTTTTGAATGGAGAACTGAAAGAAACAGTTTATATGCAGCAACCTGAAAACTTCATCGTACCAGGAAGAGAAGACAAGGTGTGTTTGTTAAAGCGGTCTATTTATGGTCTGAAACAGTCATCGAGGATGTGGAACGAGAAAATCAACCAGGTACTCAAATCTTTGAACTTCAATAGATTAAACTCAGAACCTTGTGTATACCGTAGAAACAATGGTAGTAATATTTGTATAATTGCACTATATGTTGATGATCTCTACTTGTTTTCAAATAATGAGACTGAAAAACATAGGTTGATTGAGCGGCTAATGAGTTCTTTCAAGATGAAAGATTCAGGACCAGCTCAACACATCCTTGGAATGAGAATGAAGAGAAGAAAAGACTCTCTAAGTTTGGATCAGTCGGTGTACATTCAAAATCTACTGGAGAAATTTAAAATGACTGATTGCAAACCTGTGAGCACTCCGATCGAGGTAGGAGTATCTCTTGAAAAGAACAAATCAGCTTGTGATGAGTCGTATCCTTACCGAGAACTCATAGGAAGTCTGATGTATCTGGCTGTAAATTGTAGGCCAGATATTGCTCATGCAGTTAGCTACCTTAGCCAGTTTAACAGCTGCTACGATGGTACACACTGGAAGGCAGCAAAACGAATCTTAAGGTACCTGAAGGGAACTATCGATTTGGCTCTTCAATATAGAAAAACAGGAAGTCTGGCAGTTACAGCATATGTTGACGCTGATTGGGCCAATGATAAGGAAGATAGACGTTCCTATACAGGATTCATCTTTCAGCTGGCAGGCGGACCCGTAAGCTGGGAAAGCAGAAAACAGCGTACTGTGGCGTTGTCAAGCACGGAAGCTGAGTACATGGCCTTAGGTGATGGAGCGAAGGAAGCCAAGTTTTTACAGAATGTTTTGTTGGAACTGTTGGGAAGAAAGAAGTCAATTGTGATTTACAATGACAGCCAGTCTGCTCAAAAGTTATCAGTAAATCACATGCTGAACCGCAGAACCAAACATATTGATATAAGGAATCACTTCATAAGGGAAGCTGTGGAACAAGGGGACATAATCCTGAAGTATAAACCAACAGCCGAGATGCCAGCGGATATTTTGACAAAAGGTGTTCCTGGCCCAAGACATCAAGAATTATTAAATGTGATTGGACTGAACAAAGTGGATAAACATTAAGGGGTAGTGTTGGAGAGACATTTCTCTGTGTAATGTTTCTCAACTTTGATCACCTGATGTTTTATATCTTTGTTTGTTTACATTTGAATTTATTCTGGTTTTGTGTTGTTGATAGTAAAAATGAATGTTCAACTTTTGTTCTTTTTTTATTGTAATTAAATAGTTTCATCCCACATATATCCCTGGGGCACATTTTATCACCTCTCTTTTCATATCACAGTATTGGCAGGAATGCCACTTTGAGTCATCTAACAAAACAAGCTTATCACAAGAGGTTTAAGTAAGGACAGAGTGTTTACAATAAATTGGAATTATGACTCGATAAATCAAATTTATATTTTCCCCACTCAGCATGAATAACTTTTAAAATTAGCACTAAAATCAGCAAAATCATAGCTATTAAAAATTGAGTAAAACCTACACGTGGACCCAAATTAAATTGTGAATTTTTGCCCTCTCTGATAATATATAAACATCTTAATTACAGAAAAGTTTTTAATTATTATAGACTCTGAAATGTTTACTTTTCTTAGACAATAAAAACTAGAGGTTCTATTGTACACAGATGTATACTTACTGGTACTTACAGTTAGAAAGAGATGAAAATCCATTGGGGTAAGCAGCAGCGAGTAAAGTTTCCACATTGTTATCAGCTGAAGGTATCTGTAGAATACCAAGGCATAGGAGAGTGGTATGCCTCAGGGGCAGCAAGGGCACTTTAAGCAGCAAACACACCAAAGCAACCAGCTGTAGACGCAGGCCTCCACTCATCACTGGCTGAAGCAGACCTGTACAAACAACACATTCTAAGATGGATTGTGATTGCACAATTTCGACTGAACTGAAAAATCTATGATCATTAAAGCATGTCAAGTACATTAATGGCGTCACAAAATCTAAACATAACAAACCCAGCAGGAACTGTCCGACACAAACTCAGTGAGTGGTAACTATTTTTTACTAAATATTCATAAGTAATCATGAGGCAACTAAAGGATAGTCTGCCCGAGTGGTCAATGCTCGCCCACTGATGTCATCGTGTATGCTGCCAAAATTCCTGTCACTCGCTCCTCAAAATTTGTTAATGCAGATGATATTGCACTGGCTTATCAGCACTAGGAATACCAACTCACTGAGGAAACACTAACAAATGACCATTCATTTCACACTGAGAAATGAACCTTAAATAAATAAAAACTTTGTAACAATGTGGATTAACATACAGCAGACGTCATGCGTGCGATCCTCAGTTGGTGAACTGAGAAGCTGCACTCCATCGCGTAGCTCATTGAATAAAAGAGACATGTTAAAAATCAAACCTAAATGTAATTACCAAAGAGCACAACCACAATGGTTATACAAACGTAAAAAGATATTAACATTTAACTAATAAATTTTTGGGGTTGAGCAGACATGAACCCTTATAGAATGAACTAAACTTTTAAACCAAAGAATCCTTATACAATTTATCAATCTGTTAAACCCCTATTTAGAAAAATCCCGCTCTAACTAGACTTACCCACGGGCACCATGGCCCCTCGGACCTAACACCCCCACTCCCAATGACACACAAACTCCTCACATGACAAACTCCCTGAATAGGTCTGTTGACCTATTCAAGCCAGAGCTACCAATTGGTCAGCATAAACAAGTTAGCTGTTTAGTAACAGTTCCATCCTACTCATACAACAAGCTCAAATACACCCTCCTCACGTCATTTCCTTGACCTTATGTGAAACTAAACAATTTAGAAACTGATAATTAAATAGGATGTAAATCCAGTTTCCTTATTATACAGATAGTGTACCACTTTGATCAATAGTTAATTGCAAGTCAGTATCAAACGTTGATGCAGCTTTCACTCAATACTTCACCTGCCAGGTCCTCGGAGAAGACGACCCGCTGGGGGTCAGACTCGCAGTTGGCTAGAGGCAGGTAGTGGTAGGCCGCCCGCAGCTTCTCAATCCTCAGCCACAGCACGCTCAGCGGCAGTCCACTGGCCAATATCCCGTCCTCCTGCTCTCCTGGGACACACACATTGCCTCATATTATAAATTTAAAACTAAAAAAAGTGAATTCTAGATTATATACATTTCTGCTTATCACTTTATTTTAAATGTAATAATAAAGTAGGAGGATGAAACCTGTACATATAGGTAACAATAGACAGAGAACATTTTTTGTTTGGGACGAATGGAAATTATTTTATTCCTAATAAATAAGCCAATGAAAGTTTTTCAGACATAGAAATTAATTTCTGTTAACATTTAAATTTAAGTTAGTGATAGTACTATACATGTAATAATCCTCACTTGAATATCCTTGTCCTTTAATTTAAGAAATCCAAAGAGGCATGAGGGAGACATTCTGCCCACAATAACAGATTTTTTTAGGAATGTTCAATGAAACAAACTAGTTTATATTAATTTTCATTGAAACCAGAAATTCTCAGAAGAAAATGTATTTATCTGTAAAAAAGTGATTTATCTGTAATCAAACTGTAGGTGCGTAACTTAACTACCATTGTCAATAGTTTCCATACCAATGTTCAAAACTTTTTCTGAACAATTTAATATATTTTTTTATGTTCATCTATTGCAACAAGTATACAATATGGATGGGATGAGATAGATAAGAGGGGAAACTAATGTTTTTTAAATGAAATATTGGGATCCAACGATGGCCAGTCGACCATGACATTGTAAAGAGAGGAAGGTATGCGATGACAAATCGTGACTCACTCAGTTTGTCCTCTGGTGGGGGTGCGGGGAGGCTGAACTGTCCGGTCGCTGTGAGGTTGAGTCCGAGGTACATCTGCACCAACGTCAGCAGCTGCTCCCACAGCCCGGCCTGCTGGAGGAACAACCCGCACTCCACCACCAGTCCTGCGGAAGGGATCAGACGAGCGACATGTCAACCAGTTGCTTTCTAATTGATCCAAGCTATTGGAGTATTCGCCGTTATCTGTTAAATACAAATATTTTTCACTTGTTACCTAAAGTCAAACTCCTTGTAAGGAGGAAGTATAGTGTTACTTTGTCTCCCTAAGGGAACAAAGTACTTTTCTCCCTAAGGGGACAAAGTACTTTTCTCTTTAAGGAGACAAAGACAAAGGTAAATCCATAAGAATAGAATATAATTTACAATTTGGCAACACAGTGCAGTAAAAACTGGCAACACTGCCGTCACACTGGAGACACGGCGAAAAGCCAGTTGATTATTAGCTGGAAACAATTGAAGTTCTGTGTTTCGGGTTTATCAATAGTCAATGCTTATCAATGTTATAATTTTGAAAATTTTGGGACTTGGTTTTAACTAGATGAGGCCTGTAACGGGTGAAGAATCTAAGCCCTATTTAATGAATAATTATCTAATAAATATGAACAAACCATGATGCAATAGCTACCGTTAGAAAAAATTAAATATCTCAGTAATTAATAGTCTGACTGTAATAAAAATATCATAGAAATAAACCTATTGACGCCAGTGGTCCACCGGTAGTCAACGACTTAGACTTTGCAACAGATACGATATTCAATCTTACCACAGTGACAGAACTTGACATTTTACGACATATCAACAGTTTACGTGGTGGATCTGCGCCAGGGTGTGATGGACTTCCTGCTTCCCTCCTTAAGGAGAATGCTGGCTTATTTTTGAAGCCTCTAGTTCATATTGTAAATTTGAGTATCCTTTCCGGCACTTTCCCAGACATATTCAAAATAGCCAAAGTCTTTCCACTGTACAAGTCATCCACCATTACAGAAAAATCCAACTTTAGACCGATATCCCTCCTCAGCGTTTTTTCGAAGATAATTGAAAAAATTGTAAAAGAGCAGCTTGTTTATTACTTAGAAATAAATTCGCTTTTAACTGCCTGTCAGTACGGATTCAGAAAAAGTAAGAATATTTCCAATGCCTTGTTTAACTTAAATAAAGACATAAAAAATGCAGTCAATAATAATAGACGTTGTTTTTTAGCCTTTCTTGATCTAGCCAAAGCTTTTGACTCTTTAGACAGAACTAAACTTTTACATAAAATGAATCTTATTGGCTGTAGGGGGAAAACACTCTCATGGTTTGCCAGTTATCTATCAGGTAGGAGGCAAATTGTTTCTGTTTGTGGTGTTGCGAGTGAAGAGCGACAAATCGATTATGGGGTAGTCCAAGGTAGCACGCTGGGGCCTATTTTATTTTTAATTTATATTAATAACTTAGCTAATATTAATATTGGGGGTAAACTATATTTATTTGCTGATGATACTGCTATTTTGTTCGAGGGTTCTAACTGGGACGAGGTTGAAGTTTCATCCACAAGAGATCTTTCTTTGGTAAAAAAGTGGTTTGACCAAAATTTACTTACTGTCAACATAACCAAAACTAAATTTATGCCAATAGCTCTCAAGTCTAACTTAAATACAAATTTCGATTTCTTGAAACTTCACTCTTGCGGTGATTCTTCATCTCAACTTTGTAACTGTGGGGAAATTGCAAAAGTAGATTCTTACAAATATTTAGGGGTTGTTTTTAATAGCAGTATGAATTGGTCGGCTCACGTGGATTATTTAAAAAATAAAGTTAGGAAATTCATTTTTGTTTTTAGGCAACTTTTTGAGATATTAAATTTTAACAAACTAAAACTTTGTTACTTTGCTTATTGTCAATCATTATTCATGGGCGGTATCATTGCATGGGGTGGAGGTTATCGGTCTATTTTGGAGCCTTTAAATGTAATTCAAAAATCAATAATCAAAGCTGCCTCGGTAAAGGGCGTAGATTTCCCACTAATGAGCTTTTTAATGAATTCAATGTTCTTGACCTGAGGCAACTTTATGTTAAAACTTTATTAATGCACATATTTAAAGAATTCGATGAGCACTTTCTCACGTTTGAACACAATTATCATACACGTAGTTCTCAGACCTTAAGAATTAGAGTGGATAAATTAATTAGAACTTTTTCAGTTACCAACTCTCATTACATCTCACAAATTCTCATTAGAAATCTTCCTCCACAATTGCAAAACTTCAGAAACTATAAAACCCTCACTTTAAAGAAAAAGGTGACAGAATGGTTGTTTGATATTGGAAGGGAGGCAACTGAGGTGGTCATCACATCCGGCTACAGATAGATCCAACCTGACTGCAAATGTGCACTGACTTTCACTAAAACTGATAAGACTGAACTCAGCCCAACGGTCTTCGCGTGCCGGTCACCGCGATATTAAATGTTCTTGTTTAAAATCTTATAAATTTTATTACATTTCCTTGTAGTCTCTGTTTTTATGAATACTATACAAAATAATAAATTACATAAGATTTGTTCTGAATTTTAAAATTGATTTTGCAAATTTCCTTGCTGGTAAATTAATAAAAAAAAATAAAAAAAATAAAAAAAAAAAAAAAAACAATAGTAAAGTGACATTATAACGGCTCGTGCCTACGCACAGGCGTTCTTGCCTATGTAGGTACTTTTCATACAAGAATGTTTATTTTAGTTAGTAGATTTTGTTTAGTTATACGTTATAATACTTTGCAATGAATGTAAAATGTGTTGTGTTTTGGAAATAAATGAATTTGAATTTGAATTTGAATAGAAATAAACCATATAAAATTCTTTAACTTATGTGAAAAATTCGTAAAGATCGCTTAAGAAATAAAAAGTCAGTAAGTTCAGTTTTAAATCAACACAAAAGAAAAATATTAAAATAGCCATTTTGGATTGCATTATCCAGGTTGCACGACAGATGAGTCCATTTAGTAAAATCAAACATGAAGGGGAGTCCGTTACGAGGAGCGCTAAAATGGGCATGGCTATGAAATTAAATTGTAAAAAACCATGACGTAGAAGGACGAGTTAATTTTTTTCAGATTTCTAAGGGGAGTCTGTTCCGAGGAGTGCACTTGAGAACGGAATAACAAAACTGAGAGGAAGGCGAGGAATCGCCCCTGTTTGTCTAAATCTTTCAACCAAGTACAACATGTACGATTTTTCAGTGAAGTTGAAGTAATTAAAAATGGCGCCAACCATTAATCTGGCATTTCTTAAACATGAACATTTTTAAAGTGTATTTTTTGTGGTTATAAAAGTCGCCTAGGGCCTGTGGACGGCTTCACTGGGAGTGAAAGAGGATAAGTAGTATCATCAACATGTAGCTTGGTAAAATTATAAACATAGCCTAGGCATTTTCTACGATAAAATACAAAGCAACCACAAACATTTGAACTTTTATCGGCATCGGCATATTTTAAATAAAATAATGAACAAATTCATCAGTCACAAACAAACTTCAGTATAAAATGTTGATTTTTTTGACCGGACTTTTCAATTCACTAATCTAAAAATGGAGTTAACTCATTCTCAAAAATAGCCTAAATCAGTAATAAGGTACCAGATTTGATTACAGGTTACTTATATGAGGCTGTATAGCATTAAATAGACTTGAGTAATCTTGTGGACTATGAACTCTATTTTTCATGATGTTTAATTGTAAGATATTTGATGTAATAAATTCAATTCTGTTCTCTTTGAAATGTTGAGTTATTTTATTACCATCGCCTAATTAGCTTACAAGCTCCACAGGAACCCATAAAACTTCTACATTTTGATATAATTTCAAAATGGGTTTTCCCTGAGATAGCAAAATTTGTGTTCTACCAAATTAAGAGCTAGAATAACCGTAGCAGGCCACTTGCCATAAAGGTAGAGAAACTGTGCAGTTTTTGCACACAACGTTTACAATGTGCTTAATCTCTTGTTTCAGTGATCAACATTCTGCCAGCACAATGGCTTGACTCACACCACTAGATTATCACCTTTAGGATAACTGGAAGCAGAAGGTTCAAGCAAACGAGCATAGTGGATTAAGAAGCTGAATGATGAGATTCGCAGAATTATCCATAAAATTCCCCAATAATTGATCTAAAAAGTGATTTGAAATACAGTACCATAAAAGTCCAAGCACGTTAACTACAATGTGTAGTATTTAATGTTTAAGTTGTAACCTCTGACTGAATCACCCTTTAGGCCCATGTTATACGGGCAGCTAAAACGCGACGTATAAAACGCTGACGCTGGACATAAAAAACGTAGCAGTTATACGAGCATCAATAACGTCGCGTCGCCGACGCACACGCTCGGTGGGTGGAGCTGTTACACGAGCGGGAAAAACGCCGCGGCAATTACCGAGTGAGCCCGAAGTTCGCCGAACGTCATATTCGCGCTGGGTCAGTGTCTGGTGGGGGGGGAGGAAGCAGATCTGCCACGGCAAAGCTGCCCGTATAACACCGACTCGCGTCATTGCTGCCGCGTCTTTGCTGCCTGTTTACCGGTCCGGACGCGTAAAACACGTCGACGCTGAGTTTACCGGGCAAGACGCGGCAGCTAAAACGCTCGTATAGTTGCACACCACGCAAGTCCATTATCCCGCTAGGCTTGACGTCGACGCGACGTAAAAGCTGCCGCGCTTTTGCTGCCCGTATAACATGGGCCTTAGTTTGATTTTTTTCTCTCTTAAACAGGTAAAAAAAAGGTATGGGCACTAAAAATTCTCTTCACGGTCAAAACTTTCAATAAACAAGATTACAGCATAAGCAATGTATTCCTCTAAACTTTTTCAGTTTTTAATCTTTCAGATTAAAAACCAGGTTTGTTTGTTATTTTCTAGTTACATTCATAACTTAACCAACGAATGGTGACGTGAATAACAAAGGGAAAAGCATAAAGTTGATACAAAACCATTCAGAAAAAATATTATTAGCTCACAAAGCTAAGTTTTGCACAAATTCTAATAGCTAAGATTTTTATTTTTATTTTGAGTTTCATTGACTTTAGCCAATAACTTATTTTTAAAACTACACTACTTCTTGGGTGGTAAGAAAACTCCTACTTTTTCAAATGAAAAAAAAACGTTCATCTACCTTACCTACTTAAAAAACCCTATACTTATTTTTAATTTAAAAAAAAAATGTAGGGTTTTTCATTTTAAGTAGGGATTAATTGAAAACGGGAGGATTTTCCTCACCTCCTGAAATAATAGTATAATGTAGTTTTTAATACTAAAAGCGATAGGGCCTAGGCTAAAGTCCAATAAAACTAAAAATTATAAAGCCATTGCTATCACAAATTCAAAAATACAGTTAAATTTTTTACTAAATTTTACTCAACTTAAACATTTTTAATGTCATGTCTCTAAGATAAAACCTAATGTAACAGAAAATATTTTTTTTTAATTAGTTCATTAACTAAAATTTTCTTATCCATCCTAACACTATCATATGAAGCCAGAATACTCATTTCCCGAGAGGTGTACCGAGTATGTCCTCGTCCACAGTCCCTGGTGGCCGATGTACCCGCAGCTGGCCCAGCCGAGAGACAGCCTTCGCGAATTCTCGCAGCACGGCTGGCGTGACACATCGCGCCATGTTGTTGCGGCTCGCGCGCACCAGAGTGCGCCACAGCGGGAGGCAGCCGGGGTCCTGCACTAGTGCGCGCGAACACTCCTCCACCACCTGGCCGACAAATCAGCTGCTCAGTGAAACCATCCAAACTGCTGACCATCACACTGACATGTTATAAAGTAAAAAATACAGGTGTGCTTAAGAATCTGGAAACGGCTTATTACTTCTAATACTATTTTAGCTACATGGGGGTTGGCCCAATGGGAGTCAGAATAAAAAGTTAAATAGGATGATATGTACATAAAGTTAAAGGTCTCACTTAATAGGATACAATCTTACAAACATGACCTCGAATGGACAATCAAGCTGGAAATAAAAGGCCATTAAAATTTGCATTTGAATCATATTGGTGAAACTTAAAACTAGGAAGGCAATAACTTCCTGTATATTCAATCTTTTGAAGTCGGTCTTTAGCATATTGGTTCCAAATTGAAGACCCTTAAAACTATACTACAGGATATATGCTGATGACATTTACCTAATCCTCCTTATGGGATTTTGCCTGAAGTGAGTTTCAGGAAGAATATTATTTGCATAAGTCATAACGAATATCATTTTAAAGGTGGCAACTGATATCAGGAATGTCAACAGTATACACATTCAACAGCATTGTTGTCACAACAGCTGCACCCACGTCTACCAGATAATAGAAAGTGACAGTTGGCTGGGTACTTGTTTGGTATATGGATGCCACTAGGTTACAGCAAGCTGTGGTGAGTAGGTTAGCTGTGGTATTCTATTGCTAAATTTGTCTGAATTACTTTCTGTAATGCAAAACCTTACAGCCACAAAACATAATTCCAGGTGTCTAGACAGCGATAAAAAACCAAGGTCAGGTCGTACACAGAAGCATCCTTCCACCACTTCGTCGTCATGGTTGTACAGTAAACTTTCTCTAATCCGGCATCCTACAATCCGGCAGACTTGATAATCCTGCACGACTTTCATAAAAGTTTTTATGTTGATAGGTATAAGAATAATAAGTCTTCCAGTTCTTTTGGGATCAGCAGTCGCGATCCCAAAAGCAGCTTTGTGCCATATAAAGCACTTTGGAATGCGTGGAGGGGGGGATGAGTCGTATTCATCCGACATTGGATGACATGATATAATTTTCATCTTCATTACTGTAAGAGTCAAAATAAAATAAGAATTTTTTCGCCGTTTTAATTCGCGCGCCGCCTGGAACCGAATCAGCTGTTTGCTGGTTCATCCTTTCGCCACGCACGGCGCTCGCATCGCGGTGGTGGGGGAAGGACCCGACGTCCGCACTCGAGCCACAGCGACCGTCAGTCGACGACCCGGCGCATAGCTGGAAGGAACTAACTCTCTAGCGAATTGAGCGAGACGGAGCAAAGCCCCTATACCGTACTGAACCCTCCTATAAAATACAATCTTTTTTTTAAATTGTAATCGAAATTAATTACGACCCCTGGACATTTTCTCATACGAGTGAGCTATCCGAGGCAATCCTGTACAATTTTGTCCCACCACGAAATTGTACCGTTACATTACAGTATGTTGTGCAATATTTTATAATGTAGGTAGTAAATCATATTTTTAAAACATATAGTTTTTTCTTGAATTCACATTTTTCTGTTCATCCTTTAATTCATAATACATTTTTATCCGGCATTTGTCAAGTCCCAGACAGTTAATAGAAAATTAAAAGACAACAGTTACAAAAGTATGTAGACAATGAAAAAAAAAATCATCGAAGAAGAAATGGTTTTTGATTATAATACAACACCTGTAAAACATTCTTGTAATGCTGATGCAAATTATTTTGTCAAAGCAATAACAAATATTTATTTATCGTAGGAAGTTATATTTCAGAGTGAGTAAGTGCACGTATTATTTTCATTATAAAAACAACTTTTAAAAGGAATTTTGACAAATTTAGTAATAACATAATTTAATAAATCAAAGCAGCACAACGGGCCAGTGTCGCAGTTGTGGGCGGAGACGTATTTCCCGAGATCCTCAAAAACATGGCTGCCTATTGAAAATCATAATTCAAAAACCATTCAACATTATAATTGTGTAGTTTTCACACAATGTTCATATAATATTCTTCCAATTGATGCATTTCTTTCAAGGCAAATAACAATAAACTTAAAAAATTAGTAACATCCGAATAACAAAGAATTACTGTTGATAGTACCTGTTCCGGAGGCCGGCTTTGCTCTAGCAGTTGCAGCCGTGCCGCCAACAGCTGATCGCTGGCGGGGTTGCTCTGAAGCGCTCGCTCCAAGATGGACAACTTACGCTCTGCAGTCACCCGAGATCCTCCCGTCGGGTTGTTGCGGTACGCCTTCTCAAACTCCAAGACAGTATCCTGTACAGGAAAGGTATGAAAACTGAAGCGTGAAAACCATTATATTAAAGTTGAACCAAAGGAAACAAAAGCTTGATTTAGAAACAAAGTAACCAATAATACCAAGAGTACGCTTATTCTGTGCATATGGGAATGTGAACAGACTAATGATAATAATAATATAATAACGTTTAATTTGTCATGAACTGTTTGTTTACTATCTTACTTCTGACATTTCTGCCTGCTTTTGCATTTCTGACTGCTGCCTGCGTTGCTCACTCATGGATTTACAGTTTATTTTTTGGACTGGATTTGTCATTTTGAAACTTTTATTATTAGTTTATGAAAACTCTTTTTATTGTAATTAGTCCATGCAAAATTTAACTTTTTGGTATTTTGTAGGTTATTTTTTTATATTTTGTGAAATAACTAATTGTAATTTGATTAATATCATATAGAGGGTAGGAAATATTTTAATAGATTGATTAGCATCCGGATAACTGCTGAATAAGTGGTATAAATTATCTGCATCAAGTAATCCAAGAGTTGCAATGTGGCAACTATAGTAAGATGCACGAAAATAGTCCGATGGAAATTTTAACAGCTGAGACCCCCCCTCACCCCCTCTCACCCTGCAATGTTGTCATTTTTTGTTATGTTTACCATGTGCAATACATTATAAAATGTGTTTCAGAATAAATTTGGCAACAATGTTTTGACTCTCATCGGACTATTTTCATGAATCCTACTATAGTGTTGCCTCCTCAAAATGAAGTCATCCCTAAACAACATTTTCTTATCCATCTTAATACTACACATCCTGGTATAAGGGCTTAAATCAGCTCTCCATTTGAAGATTGATGACAAACTAAAAATGGTACACATGACATGCACAGAGGACACCGACAACGGACAATAAAAATACTGAAGAACATTGAGGCAAGATGCGACTTATACCTGACAGATATGTGGTCTAGACTCACAGCTTACTCACTGACTTGTGTGGCCTGATGATAAGTCTATTCTGAGGAGTCAAAACTAGTTGCCATATTGCAACTCTTGGATTACTTGGTGCAATTACAGTAGACCGTCAATAATCCGGGTAAATTGGACGTGTCCGGATTATTAAAATTACTTTCAAGATACACTATTTAAAATTTGTATATTTTCTATTTTATAGTAAAGTGTCTTGAAGTGAGATAAATTAAAAAAACTGTTTTGTTCAAGTAGTGGATTGTATTTTATGTATAGCAAAATGTGAATAAAAAAACTCCAGATATTATTTGAGTTTTATTTTAAATGTGTGGCTTTTAAAATGTGTTCAAAACACAGGGGTTAGTTTTTTCAGCTAAGTCCTTAACTGTAACTTAAGACATAACAGAAACGTCTGTGCATTATAATGCACGCACAGAGCACCGCTCAGGGTTAATGGACTGACTTGACTGGCAGGTGGCGGGACAGTTGCCATATAGCAGGATGTAGAATTGGCTTTGTGACCTTGAACCATTGATATATACTACTGGATCGCGCGTTGCCCATAAGGCTCGTGTAGAGCAGGCCGGTCGCCTCACAGCGGAGTATTGCGGTTGCATCCTGGGCGAATTGAAGGAGCTGGGTGGCAAGAGCGCCAGATCGTACTAAGCGTCATATGTGTTGCGTGGCCTTGAACAAAAGATAGCGCTGGAGAACTTGCTGAAAACCCATGTATATCAGCTGATCAACCCCTCCCCTGATATTAACAGCTGATTTTAGGCGGTATTCTCCCACCAAAGCTGCATTTCGCGGTTATTTCTAAGTTGGCTTCACAACGGACAGGTTAAGCTGAATTTATAGTCTTATTTTAGGTTTTTTTGTCTGGTTTGGGTCACTGTAGTATTAGCATTGCAAAAACAGTTTAATGGTAAAAAGTTGTTCAGCGTTTAACTGAGTATCAAGATGGAAGAAAGGGAGCGACATTTCTTTTCATCGGTAAGTATATTTTATTGTGTTAGGCACTACTTGTTTATTATCTTCTCTTTTCAGTTTTAAATTTATGTTCTTATCTTCTAAGGTTACATACAGATTTTTTACATTTTAGATACGGTATATTTGCATTGTGCTATAGGTTACAGTCATCAATGATTTTATGACATCGTGTAGCCGTGATAGTTCCCCCATAGTAGGCCTAATTTAACTTAGCTGTTTTAAATATAATTATATTTTTTTGTTATCTATATAATTATTTTATTTTATTTATGCCTATTTAATTATTTTGCAAGGAAACTGTTGTAAACTGCAACTGTAGTTCATAGGATATTATTAATGCTAATATTTAGTAGCCTATTATCAATATTATGCTTTCGTTTTCGTTATTACATTATTTGTGGTACTGTATGTAGAGTTTATTATTTTATCTAACAGACAAAATTTTTTCACTTTCTTTTTGACAAATCCTAATCTACTCAAGAAATGGATTGTGGCTACGAAAAGGAAAAATTTCATCCCTACTAAATATTTACGGTTGTGCAGCAAGCACTTTACTCCAGAGAATTATATTAAACCGGATTCATCAACTCAAGGAAATCACTAAAAGATGACGCCATCCCAGCAAAATTTGATTTTCCAATTGTAGATTGTTGATGCCAACCCCTCAATTATTCGATGTATTAAAACTAGGCCTAGCTACTGATGAAGAAATTGAATCTGTCATAGAAATTGACTATGCAGTGGAAATTATGGAAGATTTTGAAATTTCAAACTTTAAAGAGAATGTGTTATATTACAATAGTGGAGTAATAGTTCGACAAATAGAGAAGAAAATTGCTTGTGAAGAATGTAGATTAGTTCTCAGAACCCACAGTTCAGATTTAAGACTCCATACCCAACTAACTGATTTTAAATCTAAAGGAAAATTGATTAGGGCACATGAGGATGTTTTCAAAATCATAAAATATGCATACGTAATAAAAGTCAATTCAGTTTATTGTAAAGAAAACATCTTCAAACTAACTGTAAGAGTTTGAAACTAATTTAAGGGAAGTGTTTTTCAATCAAATTCAATTAATGATGAGTTTACAGGTTGTCATGTTATAATTCTGATTAAGTACATTTGAAAAGTATTTTTTAAGATTTTGTCCCATCACATAGCAAAAAGAAAAACATCAGAGGAAACAAAAAAGAATAATTTAGGATTAAGACAAAAATTAACAAAGACTATTAGGTTTTGTAACCTGTGAGGGTGTTTTAAGCTTTTTTATTACTTTTTGCAGGAGTTTATCAGTAATAAATTAATTTTGATACCTATATAGTTGTCTTATTTCATCCTAACAAATCAACTTTTTTAAATATACGTTAAACTTGTATTGGGTATATTGATAGATCTTTAGATTGTATAATAAAAGTTTTAATAACATATTAAATTATTGTTGGAGACTGTTATTAATATTGTGTAGTTAAGAAATATAACACACAATGAAAATGTAATAAAACTATTTTTCACCCCGTAAAACACCGGCGTAGGTGACGCTACAAATGCTATTGTGATGCACTGCGGACCGCTTTTGCCACCCACCGCCTTCAATTTTTAGTGAACGCAACCCTAGGCCAGACCAGCCTGAGCAGCGACAGCGCGCGATCCAGTAGTATATATCGATGCCTTGAACACGGGCCCTCCCTCTTCCGCGACCACTCTGCTCACCATACTACGCAGACGCACAATTCCCCTATCACTCAACCTCCAGTAAAGAGCACAGCATATTGGCAGACAGTATATGTTTTATTTCTTGCTAGAAACCAATATGGATTTTTGACGTCCGAATCATTGACGTTCTACTGAACTTACACCACTTCTAAGCAGGAAATAGTTTTAAATTACTCAACATCTGACTCATAGACGTTGGTTGAAAACAAGTAACCCAAGAACCACTAAAACAGCCTCCAAGGCATTCCTTTCGGGAAATTCAATTGCTGATCAATAATTAATTACTGCTCATAATAACTTTAATGAAGAACTTGATTGCACAAATTGTGCATAAAATCTATCTAAAAAATTTAAAGTTTAGTTCAAATTTCCTTAGGAATTTATTTATTTATTTACTACATCGAATTACATCCAATAGGGAATTTCCCTCAGACAGGCGAATTGTCACATTCCTTGTGCTATTTTACAAAAAAGTTCAATACAAGATAGTAACTTTAGTCTGTGTTCTATAAACATGTGAATAAAAAACTCCAGATATTATTTGAGTTTTATTTTAAATGTGTGGCTTTTGAATACATTACAGAAAAATCAAAATTAAAAACAGAAGTTCAGTTGTTTAATAAACCACAGCAAACATTTTCAAGATCAGGCTAATAAATATTCATTAGCACTATAAAAATAGGCTTTGTCACATCTGGTTTAAACTCTTTTGTTGAAGATATATTTTTAATGTCCTGAGAAAGTTTATTATAAAATTTACTTCCTGTGTATATAACAGATTTTTCAAACAATGTTGTTTCATGTGCTGGTATTTTAGTAATTGTTTGTGTCTTGTATTGTATTGTATCTATGGTTGTGTAAATTGGAATTAATATGTAAAGCATTTAATCTCACAAAAGTAAATATATTTAAGATAAGGGTAAAGATACATGGTAACGGCAGTATTTCAAAACTTTTAAATATATTGCGACATGAAGATCGGATGTGAGCACCAGCCATTGCTTTTACAATTCGCTTTTGAAGACGGAATATTTTCGGACTTTCAGGAGAGCTACCAAAAAAAATAATTCCATATGATAGATGAGAATATACGTAAGCATAATAAACGGATTTAAGAGAAGATAAATCTATGGACTTTGAAAGTGTTAATAAGACATAGAAAGATTTATTCAACTCGGTCTGAAGCTTTGCAATATGCTCAGACCAAGTAAGCGACTTGTCAACTGTGATACCAAAGAGAGATGAAGAAAGATTAATGGTTGATCTTATGTGATCTGCACGAGCCCTAATACTATTGTTGTAATTTGGATGAAATTCACAATAAAGGGTTTTTCTTTATTGAGTACCAATCCATTTGAGTGAAACCACTAGTCCATGTCTTCCATGGCTTCATCCAACATGTTACCAAGATGATATTGGCTTTGAAATTGTAGATTACATCAATTCAGTGATACAGCAATACTCATGTATGATGATTTCACTCCTCTTTGATACGTTCATGAAATTAAGAATCTGACAATGTTGGTATCAATACACAAACTAGAGATTGTCCTCTGATCAAAATCCAATCAAAAATTAAATTAATCTTGACCAAATTAGTTTTAAAATATTTTATTACTGGAACATCTGTTCTTCTTGATTTACCAGCATTTGTTATTACAGCAGCTGCTTAAGTATTCAATCAATCACCCTTCTTCCGTAAGATTAATATTGAAACTTCGAAAACCTGTAGGGCGTAGCCCTAGTGGCCGATGTGAATTATAATGGGATTTTGCTCATCTACAGGATACTATTTTTTTAACAGTATGGATTTATCCTACGATGCTCCTTTTTTTATTATAGTGAATCAATATGAAGCATGTGTAGCCATAGTCAGTTTTAGAACTGTTAGTTTTAATATTAACACTATATTTATTGTTCAATAAAATTTGTTGTTTCTTTATTAATGTCTTTCCACCTATTTAGTAATACCAGAATTTTAATTTTTGTAACTTACTTCATTCCTAACAAATTGATTCATTAATTTTTCTATTCAAATTATTAGTTGAATAAAGATCTATTTAAAAAAAATAGCCAGCCCGTCAATCTAATAACACAATATTGTAAGTGGCAATCATGGCTTAAGATTATTGATGGAAAGATAGGTTTAGATGTAGGATAAGAAGCAAATTCTTCAGTCATGTTGTGTCATCCAAGCAATAAATGACCTAACAAAAAGACTAGAAATCGTTACCTGAAAACGAGCATATTCCAACCAAGTATTAATATCTCGTGGATTTTCTCCTAATTTCTTATTATAATTTTCTGTGATTTTTGACAACTCTTCTTCTTTTGAGTAAGTTCCTGGTAATATAAAACATATGAGTACATAAGTCATGGGTGTTAATAGAGACAAATATTTGATACGGTACCCAAAAATTAAATCATTCACTAAAGCCTGAACCTGATGGAAACTAAGCATTAAGAGAGTACAAACTATAACCTGATATTTTACTTATTTTTTTAAACAGATTGACACTCAAAGACAACAAAATACTAGTATAAAATATAAACATCAAGAAACTCAATTACTTTCTGTCACATGAAAAGGTTTTTCTGCCTCAGTAACAGCAGTTGAATCTCAAGACAAACTCTATGTTAATTTTTTCTGAATTGTCAATTAACAATGATGAATTTATTAAAAGCAATGAAACTACATCCTAGAAAATACCCAAACTTCAACCAAAACATACCATCATCTGATTCAAGTGAGTTTTCTTCCTTGACTAAATGCACATCAAAATAACGTTTCTGTTTCTTGTCTTTTTTTAGTTTCTTCTTCATAATTTTATAACCTTTAAAATAGTGATTGTATTTATCATACCTGAAAAAATATAAATTTACTATCAATAATTAAAAAACTATATTTGAAGAAAAAAAAAATGATTTGTTAAATTTTGGATGGCCAAACATTTTGTTGAAGAGTTTGTTTGTTTATTGGAATTTTTAAGCTACGACAAATTGAATAAAAAGTTTATTCATTATTCAGACTCGGATCAGATGGAATGTTAAGCAAGCATTAAAAAGTTTTTACTTTAGCATAAATTTTAAAAGTATTGTAATTTCCTTTTTTACAATCAGTTTTTAGTGCAGCTTGGAGTTTCACATCTTGATACGAATACAGTACACTCTCGTTCATCGGAACTAATGTCGGCCGGTTCGGATGTCAAAAAATTCCGATGAAGCGGAGTCCGTCATGAGTCATCATTTCCGCCCGTACGGTGACCTATCGTGATTGTATTCACTCTTGTTTTAAGATAACACAAGAGATTTTATGAAAATAAGGCAACTTTGAACTTTGAACATGGTAACAATGAACCTATAGGAATAAAAACAATGCAGGAAATAAAGATCCAAAATCTTTATTCTCGTATTCCAAATTCATATTCCACTCATATTCCAGCAGACAACTGACTTCCACGTAACACAGGTGCAGTCGCGACGCGAGACAGACTGAATGACAGTTTGGGAAGCGGTCGAACCGGATGTTCACTTCCTGCCCCCTACCTCTTTCTATTTTTGTGCGAATATTCCATGACCTCGTAAATCACATCGATGGGAACAGATAATGGAAAACGCCTGATGACGTTTGATGCAAAATGTGATACTTCACTGTTGTGCGGATAGAACGAATGGAAATTGAAGGCGCTAAAATGGAAAAATTATTTATTTCGTAAGTAAAAAAAATTAATAATATCCAGATTTTCAGTTCCGATGAAGCGGAGTTCCGATGTCGCCGAGTCCGATGAACGAGAGTGTACTGTATATGTAGTAAGCGTACACCCCTACCTAAAACCACTTCACGATAAAAAGTTAAATAAGTGATACAATTTTTTAACAAGTCACAAAAACATATTTATTACAGTATTCTAACCAGGACACTATTTGCACACAGCTTGACTGGAAAAGACAGCAGTGACACAACTTGTTTGTAAGCAATGTTTTGTCTTTTCATGTAATTACAGCAAACTCTCGATATTCCGGCTTTCTTTGGTCTGACACATCTTACTATTCAACAACACCTTGCCAGCAAGAGAGGGAACACTCCGGCGTTCCGGCGTGAGAGGGAACACTCTTCAGTAAATGGCAGGAGTAACTATGCTCTTATAAGTTATGATTCTTTATAATTTTACAAGTATATAAGTATATTATTTAAGTGGTTTGTTGTTTGTAACCGAACCGCTTTAACTCTTTTAAATACAGTATTTCAAAATTACTTTTTTAACTGAAGAGTTTTTACATATTCATTTAGCATTGTCACTTAAGAAACAACACCGCATAAGTGACATTTTTGGCAAAATTGAGATTTTTGCATCTTTATGGAAACGGAAACATATGCTTTTTACACGTCCTTACAACATAGTTTAGTGAAAATCCAACAGAATTAGCTGCTATCAAATAATAGCAAATAATAGCTGTCAAATTAATGGCTGAAAAGTTTTTATTTTGTCACGGTGTTTTTTCATAATGACTAGCTGCTACCCAGAATGCTTTTCAATGCCAAAATGAGGGATCTTTTGCCCTTCATGGGAGCTCGTTCGCTACACTCACTCGCAGCAAGTTATGTGATCTCTAGTTTCTTTTTACCAATCTAACCTCAATGCTTTAAACTTTTTTTCATATATTGTGTTTGGAAACAAATCAGATGAAAAACTCCAAAAAACGCTGACATAGTTATGCTATGACGGACCTGGAGCTAAACCCTCAGGGCTATACAAAAACTAATGTCTTACAAAACTTCTCCATGAAATTTTCCACGTATATACCAAGTTTCACAGTAAATGCTCCAGAGGTTTCCGAGTCCATCGATCACAAATATTTAAATATACAAACATCCTCTTTTATAAATATAGATACCTCCACTCCTCCAGTAATCCACAGTGTTCTAAAATCCTACAGTGTTTTGGCCCCATTTGTGTTGGATTATCAAGAGTATAAACAAAATTTAAGTTGAAATATTTTCAAAATAAATATTTAAATAATAGGACAAGCACAAGCTCAAGACGGCGCTTAATAACTTTTTCTATCTTTTTTTTTAAAAAGGTGGATTCCATTGAACATACAAATTAAAATTATGTGAGTTCCACACCATCGCTGGAATCTGCCCTACAAGCATGGTTGGGTTAGGGAGGAGTCTGTTGTGGGAAGGTCTGATATGAGAGATGATTGCAGCAATCACATTTGGATCGATTCACAAGGATTAACCCAACATTATGAGACTTGAGTACCATGAAAACAAGTCATTAACCATTATTATTATACTGGGTAAGTTACAATTGAACACAGCTTAAAATATACCTTGGTATTGCTGGCCGGTAAAGAGTGTCCACTAAAAAGTTCCCCTTCTCTGGTTTTTTGTCTTCGTAATATTTATCATCTACAAAATACTTTGAAGGTGCAGATGTGGGTTGTTGAAAACTCGGCAATCTCTTCTTTTCCCTGAAGCATATTATACAATATTTATACTTGTATTATAGTAATGATTAGAATGTGTATAAGGTATTTTACATAATAAGCTGAATTAGTATAGCCTGACCAGATAACTCAGCAGACTTACAAGAAGCTAAAACTTCACAAGTATAAAAATATCATAAACACTATTCATCCGAAATTTAATATCTTTAAGCTCATAAATACGAGCAATCAACATTGTCAACTTAATCTACATGATACATGAACTACACCTACAGTAATCATTTACTCTGTAGTTTTACAAAGGCTCATAATAATCCTATATAATAAAATAGTGCATTTTATTGTCTAGAGAGAAAACTACGACGCGACGCGATTCATTTAACCTATGTTATTCATCGCGTCGCGTTGCGTCACTCTATGTGTGTTCGGCTCATCTGATTAAGGTCGTTTCACACCGGCTACCGCTAACTCCTCGGTCGCACATGTTTCCGTGAGCCATTTCACACCAAAACTACCACGTCCACGCGGGAGGCGGGAGTTTCAGGTCAGTGCCCAGTACACAACAAAATGTCCTCTAAAGTACCTTGGTGCAATCGTGACTTCCTCACTAATAGTGTACTGAGGTATGAGGATGACTCTTGTGGTGACAACTGCTCTTACTATACTCGGTGGTGACAAAAAGCAGAAAAAGCTCGTACGTTTACCCCGTAGGCCCTAAACGAAAGAATAGGGACATTTAGGGAATTCTGCCATCTTTTAGTGGATTTGGCGTAGGGCAACAACAACAAGCAAACACGTGGTGGCGCGAGAGGGTTGCAGATGACCTTGGTTTGAAGCTGTTGTGCGCATGGGCGAGCTAAAACTACCGGGCCGGTAGAGGTAGAAAATGGCAGTACTACCGCCACTACCGCGGGCGTGCGGTAGTCTGGTGTGAACTGTCCCATATGATGACATGGTGAGCGATCTTTTCAAAGTTCGCCCAGCGGTAGCGGTAGCCGGTAGCGGTAGGCGGTGTGAAACGGCCTTTACATGGATTTGATTCAATCGCGTCACGTCACTTTCTATGTGTTTGTGCATTTAGTGTAAATGGATTTCTTGTGCTCCCAGACAGTCCTAGATGGTAGGAAAGATATGGAATCCCTGAGAAAATTCCTTAATACCAGTGAAATGACAATTAAACCTTATTATAATTCTTGCCACATAAGTTGGCGAATGGCCAAAAACAGCTGGGATGGGAGAGGGGGTACTTTTCCAAAAACATTGAGCTTACGTTATATGTTAATTTTCATCAAACAGCTGATTATCCAATAATTTTAACTGAATAGTAGAGCAAATTCATGTGTGAAGTTATAAGGCGAGGCTTTTGAGACCAATCTAAGACGTTATTATTAATGCACTGTGTCATAGCGGCTAGACAGTCGACCAGACAACAGCTGATTTGGTATGGGTTGTGGTTGACCTTGGCGCCGGCAGAGCGCTCACGTTGCTGGGCATCTACCGTCTCCACACACACACACTGTGACCTCATTTGTTGAGGAATTGCAAGGAGTAATTGAAAAGATGACTGAAAGAAACTTACTTCTGATTGGGGACTGCAATGTGTGCATTTTACAAAATTCCAACAAAAACTTTGACTACCTGACATTAATGGCAAGCAATGGTTTAGAAAGTCTTGTTAACACACTGAATCGGGTGACTCAAAATAGTAAAAGTTGTATCGACCTGTATTTTTTTAAGTATAGATAAAATGGATTGTTTTGCAGAAGTTTCTGATTTGGATATAACCGATCATAAATTAATTAAATGCTCAATAAATATTAAATCAAATAAACTAATTGTATAACCTAATCAGGAAACAGACTATGTTGAAAAGATAAACTATACAGTGGCTAAAAAATTAGTTGAAAAGGAGGACTGGTCATGCATATACGCAATAAATAATGTGGATATAGCTTACTCCGAGTTCATGGCATTAATAAACAACTACATCTCTAAAGCAACACTTAAAGAGAATAAAGCAGCAGAAATTAAAACCGTGGATGAATAACAATTTATTGAGAATGATCAAAACTAGAAATAAAATTTTGAGCAAGTCCAGGAAGAATCCAAATAATACTTTACTATTCAATCAGTATAAACAATTCAGAAATGCCCTTAGCTATGAAATTAAGTGTCATAAACAGGAGTATTTTTTAAAATTGTTTAACCAGAATACAAAAAATTCCTAAAAGCAGTGGAAAATTGTGAACTTGTTATTTGGCAATTCCAGAACAAAATTCAGTTGATGTTCCAGACATTACTTTAGTTGATGGAGAAAGCAATGAAATTCTTACAGATTCTGATAAGGTAGGCAAAAAGTTTATTGACAATTTTGTGAATATTATCCAGAGATACACAGAGATTAACAAAAGGAAGAATGTTTAACAGTTTAACAAACGAGAACAATAACTTTTTCCCTGATCAACTGCCACCAAGAAATTCAATGATCTTTATTCCTACGTGCTCCGAAGAAATACAAAACCTTATAAATGGTCTAAAGAGTAATAAAGCAGCAGGAGTAGACAAATTGTCTGCAGAATTACTAAAAAATCTAAACACTTTCATTTCCCCGGTTTTGACGCACATTTTTAACCTCAGCCTCGAACAAGGTATCTTCCCATCAGAGTTGAAGAGAGCAGTAGTTGTTCCAATTTTCAAAAAGGGTGACAGGAAGCTAACAAACAACTATCGTCCAATTTCATTACTGCCCATAATATCAAAGCTACTAGAAAAAATAGTTAAGTCTAGATTACTATACTTTTTTGAAAAGAATAAATACCTCAGTTGTAAACAATACAGAGAGAAAAAGTACGGAGGATGCATTAAATATCAGAATCAGAATCAGAAAATCTTTATTTATAAAATCATAAAGAAATGTAATGGCGCCAAAGGTACAAAAGTTTGAGATCTTGAAGTTTCTTGCTTTACAAGTCAAAAAATTCTTGCTTCGTATATATTGGTCGGTCTATTAGCCGGCTGTGTAGTTGTCTGTGAAGATCTTTCCCTCTTAGGCGTTTCAAGTCTTCTGGCAGCGAGTTGTAGATCTTTTGCCCTGCATAAGACGGCTTCTTGGTGTATTAAGTTGTATGATGCAGGGGAAGATGATAATCCATAGCTCTTCTTGTGTTGTAGGAATGGATGTCATTGCCCTAGGCAGTCCTAGTTGGTCCCCGTGCACAACGACTGCATGTATGTAGAGGGCTGTGGCTGTCAAGATCTTAAGTGATTTATAGGCTTCTCTGCAGCTATCTGTTGGGCCCAAGTCTGCCAGTGCTCTTATGGCTTTTTTATGGAGGATGAGAACTCTTTTAAGGTTGTGCTCAGATGTCCCTCCCAACAGAATTATCCCATATCTAATATGAGATTCTACCAGGGCAAGGTAGGCTGTTTTAGCTGCTGCAAAACCTCCGATCCACTTCATCCTTTAAACTACATAAATTCCTGAGCTAAGTTTTTTACTCAGGAGATCGACATGATTAGTCCAGGAGAGATCAGCATCTATTGTTAAACCTAGCAGTTTTGCTTGCTGGTCAGTAGAGATGTTTGGGATGTTGGGTATTTCCTCTCGGCAAAGACTAAAATTTATTTGAATTGTCTTTTAAGGATTGATGGCTAGTTCATTCAGAAGGCTATATTGCAGTGCTTTGTCAGTAGCTAAAGTAATGTCTGTGACCAGGTTTTGTGCAGTATCATTTTTTTAAACCAATTTAGTGTCATCTGCATATATTGTTGCTGCTACATTGTCATTTTCAATAAAACTGGGAAAGTCATTCGTAAAAAGCACAAACAGGAAAGGCCCAGAACAGAGCCCTAGGGCACTCCTCTTTTTACAGGTATAGGCTTGGATCTGAAGGTACATTTTCTGCCATTGAGTGTTTTGTTGACTTCCACAGCCTGTTTACGGCCCTTCAGATAGGCTATCCAGTCTCTTGCTTTCCCTTGAAATCCTAAACTTGTCAGTTTTTGCAGTATTAGATCATGGCCCAGGCAGTCAAATGCCTTGCTATAATCCAATAGAACAGTTGAGACATAGTTGTTTTCTTCCAGTTGATCTATAATAGTCTCTATTATGTTTGTTATGGCACTTATGGTTGATTTTCCTTTAAGGAAACCATGTTGGTTTTTGGTTAATAGATCATGTCTTTCAAGATGAGCCAGCATTATTGTTAAAGCAATTTTTTCAATTATTTTAGAGAATGTTGAAACCAGTGAAATAGGTCTATAGTTTTTTGGGTCTTAGTTGATCCTTTTTTGAGTTTCGGATAAACTTTTGAGATTTTTTGAGCATAAGGGAATTGGCCTAAACAAAAGGATTTGTTTACAATATCAACCAGTGGAGTTACTAATTGTTTAGCACAATGTTTTATAGCTTTGGCTGGAAACTCATCAATACCGGGGAATAGTGTAGGTTTAAGTGTAGCAATTGTCTTCAATATTTCATTTTCATCAGTAGGAGTTAGAATAAGATGGGTGAGATTGAAATTTTGGTAACTGTTTGGGAGAGTTATAACTGGATTTTTCAGCTGATTTCGGCTTGCTTCTAGTGCGGAGTCAGCAATATCCGCAAAAAAATTGTTAAGGTAGTCTGCAATGTGGGTTGGTTCTTCTAAAGTATTCCCATTAACTTCTAGACGAGTAAGGTAGTCCTGATTTATCTTACATTGCTTTTCTGCATTGATGACATTCCAAAGAGCCTTAGATTTGTTATTTGATTTAGTTATATGTTCTTCCACATTGTTAAGTTTGATATATCTGAGTTTGTTGTCATAGTTTCTCTTTACAGATATCATTGTATCCTTGTCTTTTGTGCTTCCTGTCAATTCATACTTGTGAAAAGCTATAAGATAGTCCCCTTTCAGCTGATTAGCCTCAGCGTCATAAACTAATTTTGGCTAGAGCTGTGTTTAAATCTGTTTATTTTCTTTGGACACGCGTAGTCTAAAGCCCTTGTCACAGTTGTTAAAAATTCTTGATAAGCTTCTTCAGCTTCGTTGGTGTTGAGTACACAACTCCAGTCCGCTTTGACAAGCTCACTTTTGAAGTGGTCAAGGTTTTCTATGGTAAAGTTTCGGTTAAAAGAACTTAGTTTTCTTTGGGTACTTTCCAATTTAGTTGGAAGGCTGCATATTTGACCTGTGTGGTCCGATTGTCCAGCTTCGACTACTTTGTAGTTCACAGTGTCATAATGGATATCTGTACAAATGCAGTCAATAGAGGTCTTTGATGTTGCAGTTATTCGGGTAGCTGGGAGGGGAAGTCTTTTAATTCCATAAGAAAGTAATTCTTCTTCAAAAGACTTGTTGTCGGAGTTGAATTTTATCACCAATGATTTGTGTTCTGCATTTATTGCAGTGAGAATGTCTGAAAGTGTGTCCATGGCTTGATAAACTGATCCACTTGGTGGTCGATAAATTCCAAGTACATACAGTGAATAATTTTTTATATTTAGTTTAACCATGCAGCTTCACACTCACCTTCCAAGCAATGGTCAGTTATATCAATCTCTTCAGCATTGATGTTTGCTGTGTCGGCCAGGTATATAGCGACTCCCCCGAGCCTATGGTTGTCTCTACTGTAATGTGTTAAGAGTGAGAACCCTTCAATGTTTGTAAGTGTGGATTATTAGAGTTGAGACCATGTTCAGTTAAAATTATTATTGTCGGTTCTATGGAGCTTGAAAAGTGGTTTAGCCTTTCCACCTTATTTTTCAGTCCTCGGACATTCTGGTGGTAAATTGTTATTCTCTCTGTTTCCCTTGTTTTTTGAAGGTATTTATAAAAAAACAGTCGATTTCAGTAGAGTTTTCAGCATGATTTATACCATTGTCTCTTTCTACCAACACCTTTGAATTTGAGCTGCTCATGTCTTGTGCTGCTGCTAAGGTGCTAAGGTGTGTACGGTTTGATGAGACAGGGCTGAAGGGCTTTGTTTGTTTGTGTGATATGCTTTTATAATAATTATTAATGTTATTCAAGAAAAAGTCTTCCACACTTTCTTCATCAGCTCGTATTTTGGCTGTCATTGGCGGAGATCTCTTCTTGGAAATGTATAAATAAAGTTGCAAGTGAAATCCATGATGGAATTAATCGTATAAAAAATGTTGTTATAGATATAACTAAGGCTTACGACTGTGTAGATCAAGAAATTCTATTGGATAAATTGCAGACAGCTGGGGTTAGAGGAATAGTTAACAAATGGTTTAAGAGTTATTTATCAGAAAGATCACAACAAGTAATAAACAATAACACATTGAGTAGTCCACTAATAATAAAACAGAGTGTACCACAAGGCTCTGTATTGGGATCAATTTTTTTTTTTTGTTTATATAAATGACTTATGTAGTGGAGGATTTAAAAGTAGTCTAACAGCTTTTACTAAAAGTGGTTTATATAATGCTTTCTGTAATCCACATTGGTTGCTGGGGCAACTAGTTTCGATTCATTAGTGATAGTGAATCATCATCAGGCCGTACAGAAGATGTCGTAGCATTTCATATGAAGGTTGTCAAGAAGAATAAAATCATAATTATTTATGATTTTATTCTTCTTGACAACCTTCATAAGTAGTGCTACGACATCTTCTGTACAGCCTGATGATAATTCACTAATGAATCGAAACTAGTTGCTCCAGCAACCAATGTGGATTACAGAGAGCAGGTATATAAACCACTTTTAGTATTTCAAAGTAATCCGGAGGCTAGAACCATTCAATATGAGATAACAGCTTTTGCAGATAACACAGCTCTAACTTACATATCAATTAGCTAAACTATGCTTGACGATTCTTTATGTGTATCTCGTTAAACTATGCTTAACGAGTTTGATTCTTTGCAAGAAGATCTAGACAAACTCAAATATTGGTTCAATAAAAACAAAATGCTATTGAGCGAAAACTACATATACAATCTTCAATCTCAGATCAAGTAATATGTCCAATCAATCAAACAATCAATCAAGTTTTACTGTCCAGAACATGTGTAACACAGGCATGTACATTGTCAATTAAGTTACCGGTACATAAATACAATCAAATTATACATAGGTAGTCCTAATTGTACAAATGCTTCATCAAATTTATAAAAATAAAAAACCCAAGAACCATTAAAGAGAAATAATGATAATCATTACAAATAGAATGAAAAAATTAAGGCCTTTGCATTTTAAATATAAATTATTTTATCTCACTTAAAGAATAGGGAGCAACATCTATAAGCCACTTTTTTAGACTGTTCTTAAAACTATTACCTGTGAGAGATTTAATATTAGATGGCAATAGGTTATAAAATTTGTAGCTCTTACAAATGGACTATTCATTGTGAATTGCATCCGTCTAAAAAACATTCCAAAGTCATTTTTGAATCTAGTGTTATAACTATGGAAAACAGAATTAAGAGAAGTGAACTTTTAATCAACTTTTACTAGTAGAACAACGTGGTAAAAGTATAATGCATAAATAGTCAAAATATTAAATTTTTAAAGAGGGGTTTCAGTTATCGCATTTAGCCAAACGGCGCCCCTAGGCACATGAAACAGTTGCGCCCTCCCTGACGCAATACCGGCCACGAAATATAAATAAACGGTATCAGTTAACTGACACATACTTTCTCCCAACAATATAAAAAAAGGTGTTAAAAGCTTCAAATATTAATGTCTTGATGACTCAGTCGGATAGCTACCAGCTGAGCAGCGCTCGTTTGACCCTACGCGCGTCTGTGACTTTTAACAACGTACTCCGTTTACCGCTAAACGAAAAATTGAATTTTCTCCGCAACCTCTTGACGTAGAGCAATAATTTAGAATACTGGATTATTTAGTTTTTTGAGCTTGATTTAATGGTGATAAGTAAAATTTATTTCGAGACAACAGCTATTTTGAAAATCCAAAAAATTGAATTTTGAAACACTTTTTACTCCATTACTTTTGAACGCGCATTTTCTCGGAGATGCGGGTGGTGTCATTTTATTCACCATTTTAAGCTTAATAAACCATAAAATTTTAATCAAATCGTTAGAGCCGTTTTTGAGAGCCGTCCTAACCTAACTTAACCTAACCTAACCTAACCTAACCTAACGATTATTGACTTTTTCGACCATAAAAAGTAGAATTTTTACTCAAAATAAAAAAAAAAATAAATCTTTGTGGGGCCGTGTGTATGGCCCCACAATTTCAGAAGGCCCCGCACTCAGGTGAAATTCACACACTTGGCCCCACAAATATGGCGGAACCTGTCCACACACACACACACACGCACGCACGCACGCACGCACGCACGCACGCACGCACGCACGCACGCACGCACGCACGCACGCACGCACGCACGCACGCACGCACGCACGCACGCACACACACACACACACACACACACACACACACACACACACACACACACACACACACACACACACACACACACACACACACACACACACACACACACACACACACACACACAGACATCACTCTGAAAACCACTTTTTTGGACTCAGGGGGCACCAAAATGGATAAATCCACAAACAACTCAAATTCGAAAATTTTGACAAAAACAATACTTTCTCCATATACCATGGTATAGGGGGAGAAAGTAATAAAGTCACGATTATTTTTTTCCGATACGAGTAGTTTCAAAATGGCAGCCACTTAAAATCCAAATATCTCAAAACCGGTAAATTATATCAAAATTTTACAAGAGACAAAAAAGTTGACAGAATAATTAACTAACTAACGACACCAAGATTCTACAGATCTAACAACAAATAACGGAGTTATGCACTACGGCGGCACGGCTCGGACGGGCGTCATGGCGCATTTTTTTAAGCGGTTGGGCGTACCCGCACATAACTTATTCTGTGGTACGAGCGGACACCCGGCGTTCTGCACTTTCCGCCAAAAGAGATCAGTTGTTTTACCAACTTAATTTACTATTGCTAGCTGGGTAGAATGACGAAAATAACGTACCGCCCGTCTCGGAGAGCCGTCACGGTCGGTACGGTAGCTCGGAAAAATCCTGAGATTCCTTCTCCCGAATCTTTTGCTAAACTGCGGTAGGTGCGAATCGTCCGGGAGTGTCCGTTTTGCGTGCCGTATCGCCCTAGTTCGCGCACTCTTAAGAGTTTCAATGTTAAAAACTTTTAAAAATTGCGGTACCGCCCATCCGTCTGTGCCGTGCCGCTTTTGTGCTTGTGCGGACGTAGCTTATTGTAGTTTTTCAATCAAATAACCTTAATTTTCATGAACTAAAATAAAAATCTAGGTTTTTATTCAGAAAAATATGAAAAGCTCCGTTACTTTTGTGAAATCCTTATCTTGGTATCATTGGTTGTATAATTGATTTTGTTAAATTTTTTGTCTCCTGTAAAATATGATTCCACTTTACCGGGTTTGAAATATCTCAGTTAATTTTTTTAATGGTGACCATTTTTAAAAAATATTTGGAAAACATTTTTCCCTGAAAATGAACATTGGTGTTATAAAATTTAGGCTAATGCCAAATATTGAATTAATATAGTGATCTGTTGCGGATATAAAAATTAAGTGTAAAAACAAAGTGGCTGATAGAGGCTAAACAGAGCCGAAATAAAAAAATTTACTACACAGTTTACATTTTTATTTTGATGTGTAGAATACAAATATGCATAGTCAGTGACGGGGTTTAATGACATACTTTATATACAAATATATATTTTGGTATTTTAAATAAATCAAATCCTCTAAAATGTATAGTGTCATATTATACTTCGCAGTAATTGGCATATAACTTGTCATTTCTTCATCTTCATTTCTTCAATCTTTTTCACTTCTTCAAAAATTCAATCTTGAAGTGAAACATTGTCAGTACCATATTGTATTGAAAGAAAATGTATGTAACCGCGGGTTTTAAATAAATAATAACTGTTGGTACGGTCAAAACTTTATTTGGATGATGTAAAAAAATCAACAATGGAGTAGGCCTACTGTCCGGGAGTATGCCTACGATTTGTTTCGTTTGGCCGCCGCCGCAGCGCCGCAAAGCAACGCAGAAAGGTCTGCACAAGCGCTGCTTTCGCTTTGCGTCGCCCTATTTCGCAGGCGTTTACACGGCAATAATTACTCGTATGAATAACAAATTTCCCTTTTTTAAACCCTCGAAATTTTGCGCCCCCTAAAATTTTGCGCCCTAGGCCTGGGCCTAGTAGGCCTAGCGGGAAATGCGGTACTGTTTACAGGAGGATCTCGGTGGTTCTTTAGCAATTATTCTAAAAGCCTTTTTTTATAGGACAAAAACTCTCTTTAACAATATGACATATGCGCCGCCCTACAATATTACACCATATGCCGAAAAAGAGTAAATTAAACCATAATATACAGTAATTAAAACTTCTAAAGACATGTAAGATGAAATTCTTCGAAGTAAAAATATACCGGAGGAAATTCTATTACAAACATAATCAATATGATGTTCCCAAGTTAAATTGTTATCAATATAAATTCCAATAAACTTAACTATTGCATTATTGTTTTGAAAACCAAAAGGCCATTATTAATTTCCAAATCCTGTGCATGTCTATTGGGGCTAATAAGCATAAATTCAGTTTTATCCAAGTTTATTTTCAAATTGTCATTCTCAAATTGCAACTTAGCATTATTAAGAAAAGTGTTTATATTTTTAATGAGATCTGATGTGCTAGAATCCTAGCAAAGTCCAGAGGTGTCATCAGCGTCCATAGTTATGTGACATTTACTTGTGAAATCAAAACCAAACTCATTGACACAAACTGTAAAAAGAAATGGTCCTAAATTGGACCCTTGTGGTGCTCCAAAGTATGTATTTCTAAATTTAGACCTTTTTTATATAAATAATTACCATCATCATGCTCAATTTCAGTGCACTGTTTCCTTCCCATCAGGAAAGATTTAAATAATTCTAAAAGATCACCGCCAATTCCATGTAATTCAAGTTTATAGATGAGAATCTTATGATCCACCCTATCAAAAGCTTTAGACAGGTCTAAGAATACGTTCAATTTCCAATTTAATAAGCCATTTACATGGAATAAGTTCTGTGTTCCAATTTTGATCTGAAATATTATTGTTCCAAATGCAATCATATTACAAATAACATTGACTGTGATAAATGCTTAGTTATTAAACACAGTTCCACAATTAAATATTTGAGTGTTATCTTTCATGAAAATGTAACAAGGAAACATCACATAGCAAAATTTCAGAGCGAATTAATATCAACTCTGCGAAAATTCTATTACTGTATTTGCGGTATTTACGTCCAATAGAAGTCTTAAGGTGTCTGTATTTTTCACTGGTACATTCTAGGCTTCAATATGGAATCACATGTTGGGGTGGTACGTACTTGTCAACACTAAAACCAATCATAACGACTCAAAAAAAGATTATTAGAGTCATTTTGCAAAAAAATAAAAGGGAACCTTCGTTTCCGTTGCTAAAGCGACTTAGTATTTTGCCTTTAAGATTATTGTTTGTTTATAAATCTCTTAGAATATTTTGCATTAGAAGTGGGAACATCAATTATAATACTAATGCATATTCAAATCGTTTGAGGAGACGATGGAATTGGCTAACTCAGAACTCCCTAACTCGTGTCACGAGCCGGAACTGGCTAACCAGGAACTGCCTAACCGCCAGTTAGTGGATTCCAATGTGTGTAGGGTGGAATTGGCTAACAGTCGCCCGGCGGAATTCACTAACTCGGAATTCCCTAACCAGGCGCTTCAGCCTCCGCCTTTCGCCGCTAGTGGCGCCACACACGACGTTGCCAACCGCACCACAATAAATAATGGTGCATCCTAACGTATTTAAATTACCTTTACGTTTATTTAATCTTGTTTTTTATTTTTTTAATTTTTATTATTAATTGTAAATGTTGGACAAACGACAATGATGAATGTTGGACAAACGACAATGATGAATGTTGTACAATGAGAAATGATATCGTAAATGTTGTAGACCTATTTTCAATTATATAATTTTCTGATTATGTAATTTAATAATACTTACCGTAGCTTATAATGGAATGTTTAAAACTTACAGAACTATTTTTAACAAAAACCAACTGTGCCATTATAGATAAATCGGTTCTGTTTTATCAACTGACACTAATTTAAATGTACGGGGTGTACCAGAAAGTCACCTTCCCAGACCGGTAATCACTAATTTTAAACACAAATCCCCACTTTGTGTGACATTTTTAGAATATACACGTAATTTTAAGACTTCTTTATATTTTAACTTTTAACGAAATCCTAACGGTTGAGGACATAATGGCAATTGAAATTTTGATTTTTCCGTAAGAAGAACATGGAACAAAATTTCAACTCAAATATCTCTGAACATTTTCGTTTAGACAAACATGTCCCAGCAGAAAAAATATCTTAGCCTATCCTTTTAAATATTTTCCCATCATATATTATTTTACGTTTCATAAAATTTACAGTACCACGTTAACCGAGCCTTGCTCGTTGGTTTTAATTCACTTTTGTTATAGTGTCATGGTAATCAAGCTATTAAATCTACACCAGACTCTTCACAGATAACAGCTGTTAAAAACTGCTTAAAATTAATGTTTCTTTATTTTTGTTAACTTTTTGTTATTTCGTTACCAAAATAGCAACCCACAAGACCAATGTTAAAATTACGATTTTTAAACTCAAATTTAGACCAAATTAGATTTTTTCTGGGATTGAGGGTGTTTCTAAACTTATTTTTGGACCAAAACACTCTTCAATGCAAAGTTCAAGCAAAATCTACCCGCTACATTTCGAGATCATGAAACACGCACATCCCTTCAGACATTGCTCGTATTAGTATAACCGTACATAAACGTTATGCTGTGTGAACGAGGCTTCAAAATATTTTTGTAAAAGGCAACTTATTGACTTAGATAAATTATTGGAAATATTTTTAATGCCATATACTTTGTAATGTTTACATAAAATTTGGCCAAAAAAAAAAAATAATAATAAGAAGAAGAACAGAATTAAGCAATTTTCCATCAACTACTTGTTGCTGCGGTCAAAATAAGTCCGTGTGGTTATGTAAATAGATCTAAGATACATAACGATAGAACTATTTAACATGAATAACAATGCTTATAATAGTCACATAGGAAAATTGCAGGTGACCGCTTACGTTTTTGCCCCTATGACCGCTTACGGTCGCCTATTTTAAATTTATAAATACATATAAATGCATATTATTAGATAATAGGAAATGAAATAGGTTTTTGTAAGGTTATACAATAATTTTCACTAGAGATCGCCTCATCGATGAAATTCAACCAAAATGTCAGATGATCTGGGCCCAATCAGTTGAAAAAATATCTATATATTTAAAACAGTAAGGAAAAAACCTTTGGACAGTTCGTATGTGACTTCTACTGGACCGATTTACATGCGGGTTGCACCAAAATAAACTTTTTTCGGTTCTATATTAGCAGGTTTTATTTGTATTTCAAAAATATTTACGTTAAATTGGTAAAATATGAAAAATAAACTTTTCTTAAGGAGATTTAACATGGGGAAAAAAGCCAACAATTCCAATCCTTTGGACAGTTCGTCTGAGACTTCCACTGGACCAATTTACATGCTGTTTGTACCAAATAAAATATAATCCTTTGTATAAAGGAGATTTTATTTACTTTAGCGTTAACTTACTTCCTTAAATTAAAAATATCGACATTTTCAAACCTTTACAATTTATTTATTTTACACAATTTCAATTTAGCTGATTGTAAACACGCGAGGTATTTTGTTTAAATACAGAGTGGATGAACAAAAGGTCATGAAGGATTTGGTTTATTATGGCCAGTACCTACCTAAAAACGTTTACAATTATTATGATGTACTGTCGTTTATGGAAAGAAAGTTGCTTAATTATGTAATTAACGTTATCTTACTTTTTTAAATAAAAAATATCAACATTTTCAAACCTTTACAGTAAATTTATTTTACACGCTTTCAATCAGCTGATTGTAAAACCACTAGGTATTTTGTCTAAATAAAGAGTTGATGAGCAAAAGCTCAAGAAGGATTTTGTTTACTATGGCCAGTACCGTATACCTAAAAACTTTTGCAATTATTATAATGTATTATCCTTTAAATGGAAAGAAAGTTGGTTAATTATGTGAAATAGGTGATTGCTATGAAATTAAGACTAAATTGTAAAGGTTCAGTTTAAATAGATTGTTTACATTTGTATGAAAAGAAACGGATTTATCGGAAATTCGTTGTGCAATCAATTTGTCGGTTGAAACGTTGTAATGCTTTACATTTCTCCCCTAATCTTGACAGTATTCGTGGCACAGTCGGTAGCATGACTTGCTATAGACATGGCGGCTCGAGTTCCAGACCGATCTTCATTTGTATACTTTTTGTAATGTGTCTAATAACGGTGTCACTAATAAATGTTTTACTGATGGTACCGATATTTATTTTAAGCAAAATAGAGTCATTAAAATATTTATAGGCCTTTTCAAATTCTCTAAAAACTTATTTATTAAACGAAAAAATTTTATAAATACAAATTGATAGTTTAGGCCTGCTTGTTTCTGATATTGTTAAATTAAAATAACTCTTTGATTAGGCTACTAAGGTTTAGGCCTAAGTAAACAATCGATTTGTTATGTTTATAAAATACTAAACAGTGTTTGTATTACATAGTAAGGGTGCAGCATTATTGTCTTTAAGGAATAAGCCTATATGCCTACTTTGACAGACACTCCAACAAAAACATTTTAGTTTCTTTTTCATTTACTAAAATTATATACATATAACTTGAAGAATTTGAAGAAAGCCATGAAAACTATTATCATACATTATCCATATATTAAAATATTTCAGAGCTGTTGTAGCCTAAATAAATGTGGCAAGCCTAGACTCATTGGTCGGTTTTTGTTAAATTAAGGACATTAAATTTAAGGATTGGGTGTAATGCTGTGTAGCCGAATATTCGTTGTTAGCGAACACAACAGAGTATCTGATTCCGCTGCATAATTCTTTCTTTCGCGCTAAAAACCAAGCTACCAATGGTAGGCTGAGATTCCTCACCTACGTTGCACGTGTCCGGCCAAACATACTTGTTAATGTTTTTTAATAAATAAATAAAAAACAGTTGGAGCAATGTATTTAAAAAATATATATGTATATATTTGAAGTATTTTCCTTCTTATTTAAGGAGGGTTCTTAAATGAATGTTAATAACAGCTCTCCCGCTCTGAATAGACCTACTTACTTTCCCGCCAATAATGAACCTTATACAGGGTGATCAACTCAAGGTGGCCACCATTGTGATATCGGAAACGGTAAGATTTAGAAAAAAATTTAAATGGGGAACCTCACTTAATTTTTTATCGCGATTAAAAATATGAATCTTTATTATGAAAATTTGGAAAATGGCGGCAAACTTTAAAATTTCTTATGGAACACCCTATATGTGTTTTTGGAATTTCTATGTAATTTTAAGACTTTTTTATTCTTTGACATTTTCCTCTAAACCTAACAGTTAGGGAGCTAGAGGCAATTAAAGTTTATTTTTACTTCCATAACAATAACATGGGGCAACCTTCATCTGCCCATATCTCCAAAACCATTCGGTAAAATAAAATATACTAAAGAATAAAAATGTCTTAAAATTATGTTTAAAAAACATTTCACTCATAAAAATTATCATTTACGCAAAAATTTATCTTACCGTTTCCAATATCACAATGGTGTGGCACCACTTGAAATGATCATCCTGGAAATAAATTAATTTTTGAGTAATTTATTTATTTTAATTTATTTTACTTTTAATTTATTTTTTATTTTACTTTTAATTTATTTTTATTTTGCATTTTAATTTATTTTATAGGGATTTAGTCGAAAGGTACACGTGATGATGACCTCATTTTGTTGAGGGAACCAAATAAATTGGTCAAACCAACAAAACCAATGATTTGGATCTACCAAATGGTTTAGGTTATAAAATTTGTTATTTCCAAGGAAATATTTTGTTCACCCACATAGCACAGAATATTGATTTTACCTCAAATAAACGTTAAACATTTCAAATTATATCAAATAAAAGTTTTGGTATTTATTTTACGATATTCAAATGATATTTGATATTTATATGATATTCAAAATATCAAAGTCAAATAACGTCAACTTTTTTATATTTATTTTATGTTCAAAACGTCAAAGTCAAGTAAGGTTACGGTACATTTTTCATATTTATTGAACATATACTTGAAAATGTGCTAAACCACATTAGGCCTAACTTGTAATTTTCTTATTGAGATACAATTTGGAAAGAAACGGTTAACCTCTTCATATGAACTTCATGTACTATTTAAAACGAAATGAAATTAAAGACAATTGTCAAGTTAAATTTATGTCAAATAAAAAATGCATTTAGTTTATTCAAGTTCAATTTATGTCAAATATAAAATGTATTGAGTTTATTTAGGTTTATTAAATAGCCTACACAAGTTATTTTTCATATTCTTGTGATAGTAAAAATATAAAATTACATTAATTTTTTGATAGTCTTATTTGTTTAACACATTAAACGGTCAAGTAGTAAGTTACATAAAATTTGGGTCAATCTTTTGAGTTTTGACTTACCATGTTCTGAGCGAAGCCCGAGTAATAATGACTAACTAGTAAATAAGAACACTAATTTTCATAGCTTCGGTGGCTCAAGTAGTTAGAGCACCAGGACATTGAGTGAGAGGTTGTACGGTTCAAATCCTGTCATGCAATGGTGGTAAGTTTTTGCTCAGTTATATATATATATATATATATATATATATATATATATATATATATATATATATATATATATATTTTAATCTTTTTGTTAGCAGAAATTGATACATTCATAAATTTGGATGTAAAAATAATAATTTGAATCTTTTACTACTTTTTGGTACATTTGGTTACTGCAGCAATATTTAATTTTGTTACATCTAACAAAATTTTTGGTTGCTAATACTAAACCCATTTAACAAAACAATTTTGTCATCCCAACAAAAGATTTGTTTGTCCCTATTTCAACAAAATTTTGTTGTTATTATTATTTTTTCCCTGAACAAACTAAACAATTTTTTCCTGTGCACTAAGTTTCATTAATAGCTGTCCATAAATAAAGGAGTTCAGTATTCTCCATATGATTAACACCAGAAAAGAGCGTGCAGGTTTGCTGCCATAATTATTACAAAACCAAAGATTATTTACCATAAATGGATGGATGTAAACAAATTAAGCTAAATACCAAGTTTCATAAAAATTATTGGTTTATAAGTGAAATAATAACACATCCTTACTCTCCATAAGATTTACATTGGAGCCCCTAAATACAATGTAGGCCTACTGTCTTGTTGTGCCGTCGCGCCGAGTCGGTCTGCCGCTAATTTATCATTAAATTTCAAAGTAAAAATTTCCGTGTGAAATTCCTCTTAAGAAAGAAGTCGAGGTCCAGGTCCAGCTGGTTCATCACGAGGGCCCTCGCCATCACATCAAGCTAAAACCATTTACACTTTAAAACCACGCATGATTATACATAAACTTGCATGATTATACAAATGTCTTAGTAATAAAAATATCAAAAAATTAAAAATATAAAATATCAGAACAAACTAAACGTTGGACGTTGCCATTATGTTAACTTTAAACAAATTAAAACTTTGAAATGTGGACAAACATTTTTTTATGACAGCTGCAGTTTTTCATGTAATGAAAAAGAACAGAAATTGATAACAAAAACGTAAGTAATTGATAAAATTGGGTTTAAAAGTTGATTTCTAGTTACTCTAAAGTAACACCATTGATATCTAATTATTTTAACGACCACATTTTTTGTATATGTTCTGTTAAAATAATAGCCTAGTTAAAAAATCTATTAATTTTTGTGCACGCCTAAGCGCACTTGATTTCAAAACCATTATGATAAATCACATCTTTATTCAGTGTACCATACCATATTATGGTATCGGCAAATAATTATTTGTACGGCACGTGGCAGCACTGAGCAGCGCGACTCATTCCCGACCGCCAGGCGTTCTGATTGGTGAGGGATCGACGCTTCTGATTGGTAGTTAGCGAGTTCCAGCCGTAGACAAGTTAGCCAGTTCCGCCGCCGTACAGTGTCGATCTCGGAATCCGCTAACTTTCTCCTAACCTGGGTTAGCGGATTCCGGGTTAGGCAATTCCGGCGACGACAAAGTTAGTGAATTCCAAGTTTTTGGAGATAGGGATTTTAACATTGGGTTAGCGGATTCCGAGTTAGCCAGTTCCGCGCTCCCCGTTTGAGATACCTTTAGACAATACCAAGACCCTTTACTCATACTCATATTTCTTTATTCATTTTCATGTACATTGTTATACAAAGAATAGTGTCAATATTTTATTTATTAATTAGTGGAATTTATAAACACAATAACTCAAACTAAAATAACTGGTTAAGGAGATTACAATTTTCATCTATGCACAAATTAATATACCTATCGGAGGACCACAAATTAACAACAGAAAACAAAACTACTTTTGAAAGGAAGTGGAAAATTCCTCAATAGAATAAAAAGCCTGATTTGTTAGATATTATTTTAAAGTCTTTTTTAGTTTGTTGAAATTACTTTCGTATTTTATATGATCTGGAATGAATTTTAAGAATTTATTTCCAATATATGTAGGTTTCTTCTCAAAAATTTTTAGCCTGTGTGGCTGAATTATTTCTCTTTTATTCCGCGTATTATAAGGATGGGTTGGTAATTTTGCATCATTCTTTGATAATTCTTGTTTGGCTATTAATATTGTATCAAAAATATATTGCCCGTATACTGTTGGTATTTTTAAGTTTTTAAAATGTTCTTTTACTGACTCATCATATTTTAACTTTAACATGACCCTAAGAGCTCTTTTTTGCTGTTTTAAAATGTTGTCCAAATTTAATTTTGTTGTTGACCCATATATACTTAAACAAAAGGAAATATGTGAGTGTATATATGCAAAATAAATGTTTTTAGTGTTGGTAAAGTGCAGTAAAACCTCATTTTGTATAATGCATATATGCCAGAGTTAATTTTGAGCAAGACTTTATGCACGTGTTCATCCCATTTCAGGTGTTGATCAAGTGTTATGCCTAAAAAGTTTGTACTATTTGTTTTTTCTATGGGTTGCTCATTTTTTTCTATAAGTTATTATTTTTTCCTTTACATTTAAATAATCCTTCAAGAAGTCGTTTAGTTATTTAGCCCAAAAAATATTTAATTTGCTAGGATTAAAAGATAACCATTTGTACTCAACCAATTCATTTTGTAAAGCAATATTAAACTGTACTAAGCAAATAGAAAACATAGAAGATTTGTTTGACTAATTAAAGTAATATTAATAATAAACTAGTGGTGTGTAGGGGCAAAGGCCCCTAAAAATCAAAATAATGATGTTGTCTCCAAAAGTAAGTTTCAATTTATCACCTCCTTGCAGTTTTACTGTATTTTCTTCAAAATGTAGTGTGATTTCACACGTTTGGATTTTGTTATAAAATATGTCCTAATGTTGATGAAACTTTTTGATTGGTATCAAAACAGTAATTTACCAATAATTCCCTCTGTATTAAAATACAATAATCTATTTTGTGAAAAAAAGGAGAAAATATTGCACTATTACAGTCTACTAACGAACGCGGTAAAAATAGTTTTAAACTTAAACATGTTCATGATGAGTTTGTAACTCTAATAAATAAAATAGTTAAATCCAACATAAGTCCATTAATACTGTACACTCTTTCACCTGGATTCTTTGCCTCCATTCCCCAACACTCGCCGTGACCAAATGCCTCCCAGTGCTCCCGTTCACCACTACTGACTCGTGTTCACTATACCCCCTATGAACCCAGGCCCTCCCCCTTGTGCTCCCATTCCCATGGCCCCATACCCCCGTGCCCCATGCCCACCCTTCCTCACGTGCACCTTATATCCCCATACCTCCCTAAGCCTGTTGCCCCCATGCACCCGCACCCACTGTACTCCCGTGACCACATGCTTGCTGTTCTTATCTTTGGTCCCCATGCCCACTATGTCCCCCAAGACTCCCCTGTGCTTCCATTTCCATTTGCCCCCCCCCCCCCATGCCTCGTGCCACCGACGCCCCGAGTGTCAATTGTGTATTCCCACCCCCGCGCCTATGTTTCTGTACCCCCTTGCCCTACGTTGCTCCTCGTGGCAACTGTGCCCCCATGCCCATCTACCCCTTTTGCCACCGACGCCCCTAGTGCTCATTGTGCCCCCGCACGCCCTCCGCCACGTGCCCCATTGCATCCCCATACCTCCCCACAGTGCCCCCTATGCCCCCGCATCTCTGTACCCTAAATGCTTTCGTGTCCTTATGCTTGTCGTTCCTCCTTGTGCCTAGGTTGCCCATGCCTCCACCCTGCCCCCTTCTCCAACTCGTGCCCTTCGTGCCCTTTGTGCCCCACATCCCTAAACCCCTGTTCTTCCCATGGTCCCATGCCGCCTTCTCCGCCGTCCCTCCGTACCTTTCTGTGCCCCCCGCCGTTTCCCCTATTCCCCCCATGTCTCCCTCGTGCCCCCATGTCCCCTTACCCTTCGCGCCTCCAACGTCGGATACTTTGATTGTAGTCTATTTTGTTTGATCGTCAATGAAGTAGAACACTGATTGATATACTATTAGTTTTCGCACACTATCATTTACATGAAAAACTTGACGTCTTTATGGATTATCGGACATTTATTGTTTCCCTGACCTACGCAAAGGGAAAAAAACAGAGAATTGATAAAACAAAATATTCCTCATATGGAGGTTATCCAATGTTAGTAATTTACATTTAGGGCCTAATGATTCAGTGGAAAATAAAAAAATACGCAACAAAACGATTTGACTCTTCAACTCCATTAACTAAATAGCCAATATATAAAGCATCAACGTAGTAATAACTAAACTACATTCACTGAGTAAAGACAATTAACCATTAGGCCTATATCAACCATGCCAAGTCTAAGCCAAATTTAACTTTCAAAAATTATACAATCATATATACCAAAAAGAATATACCAATCATAATACTCCTGTTTCCGGGGTCACGAAGATGAAATCTCCTGTGGATCCGTAATCCGTTCATTACTATTAGTGTTCCCTTTTTTTGTAGTACATTGCCAATTTTAAAAAAGTTATAACAATACTGTTATCTTAACTCAAAATATCTGCTCAATAACCAGCTGAGAATATGATAAAACACTGTAACATCTGCTTAATCACACGTGTCGATCTAAAAATTACATTAACATTTCGTCTTCCCATTACATTAACATTTGAACTTCAAGGTCCAATGGGGCAAAGCCCAGGTAACTTTGGATAGTTCTGGTATTTTTCCTTGCGTCCTTGGCCCTCAAGCTTTAAAATGAGCCATCATACGTTACCCTATCTTTCTCCTAACTCGAGATATTTCGTGGGGACCGATTCGCTTACGGAATTATATATATAGATAAACAGAGAAGGGATCAAACCAAAACAAAATATTCCTCATTCGGAGATTATCCAATGTTAGTAGTTTACATAATATGATTCAGTCGGAAATAAACAAACACTCAATAAAACGATTCAACTCTAACTACTCTAAATATCCAATATATAAAGCATTAATGTAATAACTAAACGAAATTCACTATAGTAGGATTCACAAAAATAGTCCGATGAGAGTCGATGCATTGTTGCCAGATTTATTCTAAAACACATTTTTATACTGTGTTAGACATGGTAAACATAACCACAAATGACAACATTGCAGAGCGAGAGGAGGTGAGTGGGACACAGCTGTTAAAATTTCCATCGGACTATTTTCGTGCATCTTACTATAATTAAAGACAATATATATTTAACAATTATATCAATCATGGAACGTCTAATCCACTTTTAATTGTGGTCACTTTTTAAGACATAGATGGGGTCACGCAGAAGACCACCGTTGTGAATCAGTAATTTGCCCATGACTATCAGTGTTCTCCTTTTTTATAGTGTAGTGCCAATTTTTTAAAGTTATAATTGTATGGTTATCTTAACTCAAAATATCTGCTCAATAAACAGCTGAGTTTATGATAAAAAATATTTACTTTAACATCTGCGTAATTACACGTGCAGACCTAAAAATCTCCTTCCCATTAGATTAACATTGGAACTTCAAGGTCCAATGGGGCGAAGCCCAGGTAACTTTTGATAATTCTGGTATTTTTCCTTGCGTCCTTGGCCCTCAAGCTTTAAAATGAGCCATCATACGTTGCCCTGTCTTTCTTCTAACTCGAGATATTTCGTGGGGACCGATTCGCTTACGGAATTATATATATAGATAGCCTAATATAACCAATACTTTATTGGTTGGTTAAAAAGTAATTAACTTTTATCTTCCAAACCCAAAGCTTTTTGATTTAAACATTTTCAAGGCATTCGAATAAATAATTTAATGGGATTTTCTTAAATATAATTAATTTAACAGTATGAAAACTTTGCTCGCCTGGTTTGTCCAAAAGAAAAGCCTCGACACAGGCTTGCCTAGAGAGGCTTTTATTTTCATTAGAAGCAAAAAATAAGTCACAATTTTGAAAGACTGTACAAAAAATGTGTTATGAATAAATTAAGTATGATCATGTTTTGTTTTGTTCTTTACTCATCATTGTTCAATATACATTTTAGAGTAAGATGTTTGTAATTTATCGTGATTGGTGTGCTTTTATTCTGTTTTACATAATAGTCCTATATGTTTCCAATGTAAAAAATGTATAAATTTATCAACATATTTTCTATAAGTTATAGTTATCAACATATAAATTTAGGTTGCTTGTACACTTTAGTAAATTGTTAGTTGTTAAGCATTGTCTTTGAAGTGGTTTGTGTTTGTGTAGTATGTATTGCTTCTTTTGGAAATAAACATTATTCTTATTCTTATTTGTAGCAGTCAAATTATTACTGCACAAAGTGTTTATTGTGGTGATATTATTGTTTTTAACTAAGCGTGACCTGAAAGGAAACAGGTAAGAAATACATGGAGAGTGCAGAAAAAAGTAATAAATAGTAAAAATTTAGATATGACAAATTGCGCATTTTATGATTCTGTATGAGTGAAACTCACCTATAGTACGTGAATGTTGATTATGAAGTGACAGAGATCTATTTTTGTTCATTATCTAGCTTTTAAAATTCATCTGAAGGTAATCAGCTGTTAAATTACAATTCACATTAAAGAACTTGCAATAAAAGTTGGTCAACATTTTAAAGCGCCCTCTAGAAATAAAACAAAGGCGAGGGGGGGCGAAGCCCAAAAAAACAAAAAAAAAACAAAAAATATGATCTTTTTAATTACAATTCGTCACTGCGGTATATCCAAAGCTTTAAAATGACATCTCAATCTTAAAAATTGGTTCAGTAGGTCGAGAGAAAAAGGAACGTAACAGACGAAACCCTTATAGAAATATTTAGATAAGATACCGGTACTCATGATGTTAGTTTATACATTCAATTTACTTATGGTTTATACAAAAACAATTTATTTTTAATAACCTTTATTTTTTAAGTTTTTAACCTCTGAAATTATACCATTTCGTGACTTAGACCCGTCAGGGTTTTTCATAAACTTTGTAACCATCAAAACTATCACATTTCATGAAAAATCATCATAAAAATTATCCCTCATTTTTACGGGCTGATAAATAGTAAATAGTTTTAAAACTTTAAAAAAAATTTAAGACACAATAACAGCTGAATTAAAAAAAGTCAGTGGTGGGAAACAAACATGCTTATTCATAAAAAAAGCTATTAATAATATAAATAATACGCTCTGGAAACAATATTCTCTGTGCTGGGTTTATAGTGCAGATAATTTATGCTTCTTTTGGGGTTTACCCAATGTACTAGGTTTACTGGAGACAACTGACACTTCATCTACCTCCAATAAACATAGCACAGTGACCCCCATGGTTTACTGGAGACAACTGACACTTCATCTACCTCCAATAAACATAGCACAGTGACCCCCCCCCCCATGGTTTACTGGAGACAACTGACACTTCATCTACCTCCAATAACCATAGCACAGTGACCCCCATCGTTTACTGGAGATTAGTGGATACAGCTATTTGCAATTCAATTTAACTGATGCTTCTGGGGGTGATGGTGTTCACGTTCGCAGTATTCCAACTGCACATACTCCCTAGGTGTTGCTAAACAAACGACAATTTTGTCATCCTTACTATCACTCAAGTGATTTTGGTACTTGTTTGTTATACATAAATCACGAGGCCTATTATTATAAGTTATTTAAATCAACCCAATTAAAAATTATTAAAACTTAGAGCAAAAACAGGCTCATGAGGACATAATTGTTTGAATTTAAATTATAATAGCCAGTGAGAGAATCTTAATCCCAGTTAACCTACTATAATGTAATTCTAATACATACTTTGAAGATTCTTCTCTCTTCCCACGTTTTTCTTTCTTTTTCTTTTTCTTAGAATTTGATCTATCATGATCTCTTCTGTGTCTTGATGTATCACTTTCTTCTTTCTTAGAACTTAGAACCTTCTCATGTTTAGTTTTCTTTTCTTCTTCTTTGTAACTTGTATTTCTTAACCAAGATAGTTCTAGAATCAAGTTAAAAAGGAATTTCACTACCTCTCCTAAGCATGGAAAGTAGTTGAAGGATTTTAGGTATATAGGCCTACTAAATGTGAGATGGTATAATTAATTCATTTTGATATGTGTTTATTGTAATGGATCTAATAATGGCCTAATGATTAATAAATGTTTTCCATCACCATTAAAAATATTACAACTTCAATATTTTGCATGCCGTTAAATACCATTTTTAATTTCTTGTATAAGGTGGGTTTGGATGATAAACCAAAAAGTTATTTATTTACTGTGAATTCATTATTTTTATTTTTTATCGAATTTCCCTATAGGGAATACGCTATTACGATAGTAACCATGGTGAAATCTAAGCCCGGGACCACTTTACTTTTTAATTTTGAGGTCCTCAGAAGCCATAAACACTATTCGTTCATTTTCATGTACCGATAACTTTTGAAGGGGACTACTGATTTTGATGAAATTTGGTATGAATGTGTAAGACCAGTTCTATTTTCAAAACTCAAACCAACATGATCGGGTTATGGGACCAGGGTTTTATGGGGTTTCAAAGGGGCCAAAAAATGGGTTTTGGCATTTTTAGATTACAATTTTCAAAATTGAAGAATTTTAACTGAAACCATTTAAAAGAGCTTAAAAAAACAATTTAGTATTTTGAGTTTTTAACTTAGCTTAACAGATTGCGGAGAAAAGCTAAAAAAGGTTTTTGGCATTTTTAGATTACAATTTTCAAAATTAAAGAATTTTAACTGAAACCATTTAAAAGAGCTTAAAAAACAATTTAGTATTTTGAGTTTTTAACTTAGCTTAACAGATTGCGGAGAAAAGCTAAAAATAGGTTTTCGTTGTTAATCTTACGGTGCTACGTGCCCTTTATTGAGTGATGGCTATTAATTTAAAATTTCAATTTGATATGATTTAATTATTGAAAACCAACTTTTTGCCTGGGGTTTACCACACAATAAAGGTCACTAACATAATAACCCTGCTAGCCAAGCTCAGAGCTTTTAATTACTGGAACTTAAATAGTTTAAGTGTAATTTGCGTTTAACTAATTAAATTGAATTTCACCCAGGCGCCAGAGAGTTTTTGGTTTACTCACAACATGGATATTATTAAGTTATTTCACCACTGACCAACTCAAGGACATTAAACAACACAAATAATTGAACAAAACTTACATTTATTTACACCCATGAAAACCAAGTTAGACTACCTAATCTAACAATACATAGGCCTACTTAAATTTCTATAAATAAATCAGTGATTAAACCTTTTGGCTTACTATAAGTTGAGAGCTCTCAGATATGTTTTAATTTATTTTTAAAAGTTAGAATCAGTGATCAGTACTTCCCCCAAAATTTAGTCCTAGGCTAGTACAAGTTTTATAAATAAATTATATTTAAATTAAACACATAATTAAGTCTTATCTTTCCATTTTTGTGTTGAGTTGCTCCTACGAAGAGTGAAGTTGATTCTCGGCGAGTTGCTCCATCGAATTTCCACTGCAAGATAGGACTGCTGGCGGGTTGCTCCCACGTAGTACCAGACTGGGTTAGTATAGTTTGCTCAAACGATGAATTGGAAATGGCGTCCTCGAAGTCTACTGCAGATGGTGATAACGGCGTTCACAGGCGATTCGTTGCACATGAAGCGTGTAGCACCTCACCAGTCTATCCTCGATCAGTCGTTTTGGAGGTCGAAATCACCACACGGATTATTGGAAACACTGTATTGTAATTCCCATGTAAGATGAAAACTGATTTGCTATGAAAAAACTTAACTATTGCAAGCATAGAGGGTGATGTGTCCTCTCTGAGAGCTTGGAGTGAACTGTCTTATTATAGAGGGTGAAGTGTCCTCTCTGAGAGCTTGTCGTGAACTGTTCTCCTATCCTCCTAGCACCAAGTATTTATTAACTTCCTAACACTTCAGTGCAACCGGTAGGCTAGGTATATTTTCATGCTTGCCGGTCAACATAACTTTTGTTTGATAAGCCAAACTTTCATATTGCTAAACCGGTGACAACAACCAATCATGAGACCAGACGGTTAGATGAACCCCTTAGGAGCGTTAATACATGTGCTCGCTGGTTAACATAACTTTTGTTTGATAAGCCAAACTTAACTATTGCTAAACCGGTGGCAAAAACCAATCATGAGACCAGACGGTTAGATGAACCGCTTAGGAGCGTTAATACATGTGCTCGCCGGTTAACACTGATTTCCTTACACGATAGGTTTGGATCCAGAATGACTTGTGGAATCCGTATTGCAGGTGACCCTAGCCTCTCACAGGGCTTCAACTTCCGGTATTTCGAACAACTATGCTAGAGGCTATCTGACGTCATTTGGTCCCATCACAACGGGAAATCAATAACACCCTGTATATTATTATATAGTATATTATTATTATTATTATTATAATTAGGTTGCCTAATTATTAACATAACTTGGTAAAATTTGGTCTGTATATTCACTAAGTAGGATTTAACTGATATTTGCTTACAACACCCATATTGTGGCAAACCTCCCATGGTTTTAATGCAGAAAATAAAATTTCCGAATATTGATACAATTTGATATTTACTTTACCTAACCATTACATTTCCTAACGACTAACATTTTCTAACAACATCCCATGGCATCAAACCTAGCCATTCCCTTGGTATTTAAGGGGAAAATATGAAATTTCACATTATTTTGAAAATTTGCTGAGTACACAGGTCTGCTTTGACGGGGGTTTTGATTTAATTTTAATTTGTAAACTGACCTCTTAAATTTACACTAATTCTATAGAAATATAAAGGTGGCTTATTTGGTTATTATTGGCAGTGAGTTAACACTAAACATTGGCAGCGTAATACATACACAAACATAGACATAGCCTAATCAACATAAATAAGTAATGCGAACTCCTCACCAGTGGAATCATCTTGAGCATCAATGGAATTTGTATTATCTTCTTCAGGCTTTAAAGTTATTGGTTTGTAAGCAGGAAACAATGACATCTGGTAAATCTGAAATATAAGTTATTAGTTTAAAGGAAATGGTTTCAAAGCTTAAAGGCAGAATATAGTAAAATTTAAGAATAAGGACATAATCAACATAGGTGGGTTGATGCTGGCACCGATTTACAAAAGTAGGTGATCCTAAAACTTTTTTGTTTCTGTTGGACCCCTTTTTTCTGAGGTTGGTGTACCTCTTAAATACAAAGTAACAAGGTGAGCTGCTACCGATGCGATGGGTGAATGGTACAGATCAAAGCTTCCTGGCAAAGTTATGCTTTAGTACAGTTTTCGGTACAGTTTCATATAGCGCACATTTCTACCAAATGAAAATATCGATCGATAATATCGTATCGGATGAAATATCGATATGATACATCAAATGAAATATCGATATATAGCATCGGATGAAATATTTTAAGAATATGTTTTTTTGAGAATTTGTTATATTTATTTACTAAATATTATTGTTTGTTTATTTAACATATAATCCAAGATTTTACTAGGTGATTTCATATTAAGTATTGATAGTTTAGTTATATTTTTATTAGCCTAGTGAGAACTTTCTATTTATTTAGCCTATAATAGGAAGTTTATAATAGATAATTGGGTCATAGATATGAGCAATATGATAGATTTTTACAAGATAATGAACTGATACCGTACCAAAGAAAATTATGTGTGAGCAGTGTGGTGCACTGGTGAGGGAATGAAAATGAAAATAGATATAGTAGTGATAGTGTTTAGTTTTGAAATTAAAAAAGGAAACTCAACCATTATATAGGTTTAGCTTACATTGACTAATAAGTTTTTTGAGGGATTTAGGTTTGGATTTTGATCAACATTTTAAGTAGGCCTATTGTACTTTTTAGCAACAATACAACAAATTGTGAATTTTGATGTGTAAACATAGGTACCTATATGATTAGGCCTAGATATTACATAACTTACATAAACATTTTGACCCGATGCGATATATCAATCTTATCGATCGATCCGATGTGATATATCAATCGCATTGATCGATCCGTTGCGCTATATCGATCGATATTTTCATTCGGTAGAAATGTAGGCGCTATATGAAACTGTACCCCAATCATTATACACTCACCTGTCATTCATACTTGGCTTAAACTACCTAAGTTAAATAATTAGGTCGCCATTTCAGTAAAAGTATTAACGTCGTTAGAAGCTGAATTTGATACGATGAGAGTGCAGTGTTTATCTCTCAGGAAAAATTGCCATTGAGATAAATAAATAAATGTGTAACAATAACTTTTTTTTTTCATTTCAATTACTTAGGCCTGAGAAACAAAAGATTTTGATCGCTATGAACAACAGTACTACCAATTAAACAATTAAGCTTAACTTATTTTGACTATCAATAAATAATTAAAATAATTTTATATTTACCAGTAGGCATAGCTTAGCAATATGTGGTATAAAAATGAAAACAAGTTTCCCTAAATGTAAAAGAGACTGATGAAGAAAAAACTTATAAAAAGGAAACTTACATCAATTGAAATTATAGGTTTTAAGGTTAAACCAGTAGGCTAGGCCTAGACCTATAAGTTTTTTGCAAGGAACATGAGTACTTCACTAAGTCTGGTATTCAAATGAAAAAACATAAAAACGAGAAAAAATAGTTCATTAAACACAATTATGAAATTAGCCAAAAGAATATAACTGAATTGGTTTTGTTGAGATATTTCTAAACATAAACAAAAAAATACATAGCACGGAGCAGACCACAGCACAGACAGACGTCAACAACAACAGGCTAGGGATGGCAAAATTCAAAATGTAACCGCATCAGTTACTTTGCATTAGTTGCAGCGCCGCAACTGATGCGCAATGTAACTAATGCGGGAAAGTGGCTAATGCATTAGTTAAGCTCGCAACAGCCGATGCCGCTAAACACTGCGGGGACGTGGCTGTTGATTTAGTAAAATCAGTTGACCAGGCGTTACTTTTTGAATGCGAACCAGTCTCGTTAAGTACATTGAGGCTGAAACATGAACATTCACTTTATTTTACATTTCGGATTTACAAATTGACTTTGTAAATTATTTTATAGTTTTTTTTTTTTTTGCTTTCAATATAAATGATTCGTCTTAAAGATTTTACTCAGCTGAGGTCTACAAGCCCACAAAAAAACTGATAAGACCAACTCCTAAAGCCAAACTGGACATTCTCAAGAATAACTTAACCCTTTAACGCCCAGCGTTGTTTTTATACAACACCGTGTTTCTGCATATTTTTCTCAAAAATTATTTGTTTGAACCACAAAAGCCCACTCACTGTTGTTTTAAAACAACACTGATTTAGTTCAGAAAATCACCACTAGATAGGAGTTTAGACCAGTTGTCAAAGCAACAGAACATTTTCTTCAGAGCCACTTCAAGGTTTGGAGGTTACAAATAACTTGTGTACTTTCAAGTGATCTTTTATTATGTTTCTAATTAGTTTGTAATGTAGGAAAAAATACCTCATCAATCCTCAGTTATTCTATTTTATGTGTAAAATAAGTTTTAGTAATTCTTGTGAGTATTTACCATAATTATTTGAGAAAACTGCCATGCCGTTTAAAACCTACAATGGGCGGATGTGACATTAAATTTCACTAGTTTAATTCAGATTCCCCATATAACCCCATACTAATTCTAAATTCATTTACAGCTAATATTTTGTGTTAATTATATGTCTTTTGGCCATTTTGTATGGGTCATGATCCAAACTTCACAATGGAGCCAGAATATTTGGACAAAAAGATAAAGAAAGATTTTTATTAATTCCTGATGACAACGTGTCAGAGGTGCGAGACATTGGGATAAGTACTTTCTTTATTCTATGTTTACCAAGTTGTGATGTTTTTTTATTGTGATAAATAAATTTCTATACGGTTTTGACAAAGTTGTGTATTATTGCAACTTCTGTACAAGAACAACCTTCTAGTTATTTTATACTTTACCAAAATTGTAAATATGGTACATTAAATCCACAAAAACCCACTGTTGCTTTTAAACAACAAGGGATTTTTCTTAGGTTTTGCCCGATGTAACCACAAGTACCCGTTGTTGTTTTTAAACAACATTTTTTTTATTTTTTTAACCTGTGAGGGAAAATTTATAAAAACAGTGTTTGTGTGTTATTTGGACCTTAAATAAAAGAAAAATGAGAGGAAAGAATTTTTTTTATCGGTGCATCATAATTTGGGTTTCAAAGGGTTAAGAAGCCAAGACTGGAACGAGGTATACACCGCCAAAACTGTTGAATCAAAATATAAGAACTTCTTAAGGATTTTAGTTGGGGAAATAAACCACGCTTTGCCAAAAACCTACATTACAATCAATTCCAAACCCAACAAAATATTTTGGGACCAGGATACTATCAATCTAAGAAGGCTGCTGGACGCGGCCAATGACAAATACATCTTGACAGGCAATGAAGAAGATAAAGAAACCTACACCAAACTTAAGAAAGCTTACGATAGAAATATCAAGGAAAATAAATCGAAACACACTATGAAAATCATTGAAGAAGCAACTAACAAAAACAGAACTATTTGGCAAACCATCAACAAGGAGAGGGGGAAATCTCATGATAACAAGCTCAATATTTCATTGAACATCAATGGCGAAATCACATCGGAACCTAATAGGATATCCAGCAACTTCAACAACTTCTTCATTAATATTGGCAACTCCAATCGGCCAGAGAAGCCGAACGTTCAACGGCTACCTGAACCCACAGATACTGGAAACAGAACCCCTCATCTCCTCAAATTCAACACTATCACCAAATCAGACCTGGACCAGCTTTTCAAAACCTTACCACCAAAAAACTCCTCTGGGCTCGATGATATTTCCAACAAAATGGTTAAATACTGTCAGGAAGAACTTACTCCTCCCCTCCTCGACATAATAAACACATCTATCTTACAAGCAGCGGTTCCACAGGCAATGAAGCAAGCCTTGGTGCATCCAATCTATAAAAAAAGGGATGAGTGTAGTGTTGAGAATTATCGCCCTATCTCTGTCTTGCCTACCTTCTCCAAATATCTTGAAAAGGTAATCAACATCCAGCTCATCTCATTTTTGGAAGGCAACCAAATATTGAGTAAAAACCAGCATGGCTTTAGAGGAACAAAATCTATTAACACTGCCCTGGCACAACTATGTGACACCATAACTAATATTTGGGAAGAAATAAAACCTGCAAATGGCATATTCCTGGACCTCCAAAAAGCTTTTGACTCCATGGACCGCATGATTCTCTTAGATAAACTGAAACTGCTCAATATTGGCAATAAAGCCTTAGCCTGGATACAAAGCTATCTCTGTGATAGAGAACAATTAGTCGAAGTAGAGCACCTCACTAACAACCATATAGTTAAAACAAGATCCAAGCTCCGAAAAACACACATTGGCATTCCGCAAGGCTCGGTCTTTGGACCGCTGTTCTTCTTAATTTATATCAACTCATTTCCAACACAGTTACCAGAAGACAACACCTGTATTATGTTTGCGGATGATACAACTATAATCACCCCCCGCACCACAGAAAACCAACAAATAGCCAATACAATTCTAGCAGCCGACAGAATATGTCATGACATAAACCTCACCATCAACCAATCTAAATCAACTCACATCATATTTAACATCGGTAACTCCACAAATTCAGAGGCTCCGTCAAAACAAGACTCCAATTGTAGTATCACAGCGTCAAAATCAACAAAATTTCTTGGAGTAATCCTGGATGAAAAGCTTAACTGGCATCTTCACTTGGAAAACTTGCATAAGAAACTTTCATCAGCACTCTTTGCCTTGAGAAGAATTAGAGAAATTACAAATGAAAAAAACAGCAATTGTGGCCTATCATGCGTTGTTTGCCTCACATCTAAAGTTTGGCATCATTGCCTGGGGAGGAGCAGGTGAAACGCAAATACAAAACATCTTTATAATTCAGAAAAAGGCTGTTCGGATTATTGCCCAAGCCCATCATCGGGATCACTGCAGGCCGCTCTTCACCCGCCTCAACATCCTAACCCTGACCTCCCAGTGTATCCTGGACACCATATTGTTCATTAAGCAAAACCCACCTCAACTAAGACAGGAATGCCACCAATATAATACAAGATCAGGTACAAATTTCAATATACAATCGCATAGGCTCCAAAAAACAGCTAAAACACCCTCTCACATGGGGGTCAAACTTTTTAACCTGCTACCTGTAACAATCAAATACATAAACAATGACAAAAATTTTGCAAAGACACTAAAAAACTACCTACTAAATAAAACATACTATAGCCTAAAAGAATATATTGATGACCACACCCATCATAGGCTATCATAACATTCTCACAACCTCACATACACTAACCCCGAAGCTGACGATTCTCCAGTCTCTACGACTGCGATGAAGAGGACATATGTAAGATGTAAGATCTTTGACATTTTATTGAAAATAACTTTATTTTTACATTGTGTGCTGGTGTCGACAAAGGTGGGATTTGCCAATGATAGCTGTTGATGGCCCAACATTTGCTTTGGTTGGAATTGCCGACGATAGCTACACAACAATCAGTTTGTTGGCCTAACCGCAACATTGTCAACCTTATTATAATTATTACAAAGGTAGGATTTTCCAACAATAGCCCAACGTTGGATTTTGGTTCAAATTTTTTGCTAGAATTACCCGACAATATTTTCGTTGGGCCAACCTCGAACATGCCAACCAACCATTTCCCTACCATCCCAACCATAGTCCAACGTTGGCCCAACAATGTGTGCTACTAGGGAATTTGTCTTGAAGATAATCTTCGACACCCTAATAACATTTTTCCAAAAGTAACTTCTTATATTTTTTGTTAAACTTAAAATGGTATTTTTCATTTTTTATATTATCTGGTAGTTTATTAAGTTAATTGCAGAAAACATACATGGTTTTTAATAGAAACTTGTTCTGTGTTGTTGAATGGGAAAATTTTCAGTGGTTCTTGTAATGTTTTTTTTTGCTCTCTTCCATTTTTTCATGAAATATTTAAAATAATTTAACGATTTGCGTGTATATATATATATATATATATATATATATATATATATATATATATATGTGTGTGTGTGTGGTAAGGTTAAAATCTTCCATTCTTCAACATTAGGTTTTCACGATCTTCGCTTCTTTAGTCCAAATATTTGCCGAATCCTTTGTTTTTGTAATGTGAATAATTATTTCACAGGGGCAGGATGGGCTAACCCGACAATATCGATCATCCCTCTCTCCCCCAATCAATACAGGGGTACCACCCCAGACAGCAAAATAAGATTTTCAAAACCTTTTCGTAATCTTGTCAATGGCAACCAATCGACCTTTTCATAACATTGGCTATGACAAGTATGTAAGTATTTGAAAATCTTATGAAAAGGTCTTGACAAGGATCCTATTCCACGCACATAAAGGTTTTCATAACATTGTGTTATTTACCTTTTCGTGTGGGTTTGTAAAGGTTTTTGCACACCTTTCCCCTTAAGCTTTTCAGCAACCTTGTGTAAATGATCTGTAAAGCTTGTGTACTTACTAGCAAAAATATTGCATAAACGCTATGAAAATCTTATGAAAAGGTCTTGACAAGGATGCTATTCCACCTACAAGGTTTTCATAACATTGTTTTATCCCCCTTACAAACCCTATGAAAGGCTACAAACAAGGGTTTCATAACATTGTTTTATCCCCCTTAAAAACCCTGAAAAGATTATGAAAAGAATGTCTACAACTATTTGAAAATTATATCTAGCTTATTGATGATTTTTTTATTTTGCTAATCTTGTGCTGCTTATTAAAATTAAACAAAATTTTAATATAGGCAAGAAAACATGGGAAATTGTTACCAATTATAATACCTTACATAACACAATTATTTAATTTTCATTTAAGGACCTATGCTGTTTGAACATATAAAATAACTAAAATATGAGGATAAAATACAAAATTAAAAATATATATTTAGCCAGTTTTTGTAGCTGAAACCCCCATATTATAACAGAAAAGAAAAATTCCTTAGATAAAGAGAAAATTGAGGCCACACACTGGACTAACAAACATTGCTTGTTCTACAGTATAAGGATTTGTATGAAAAAAGAATCAACTGTCTTTAATTGAGCACTTCACACTTTATTACATATATTGAGGCAGAAAAAAGAAATACAATACATAAAACTTTTGAAATATATTTATACACATAAAAATGTATAAAATACATATAGAATACAAGTATAAAACACAACAAAAACATGTTCATATAAAAAAGAACTATAGCCTAAAAACCAAGCATTCAAAAATGTCTTCTTAACTAATAATATTAGCCTAAATAGATGAACACAGTGTGTCAAACAAATCCATCATGACCTCTTTAGTTTGTAGTAAATTTACCTAAGTTAAAAATAAAATTTTTATTTATTACCGTAAAAATACATAAAAATACAATAATCATAAATCACATTTGTAAAAATTATATAGATAACAGGAAAGACGTTTACCTTCAAATATATTCAGGCTAAAATTTCCAGTCATAAATTATCTTAAAAACTAACATAAAACAGGGGCGAACTCAGGGGGGGGGGATAAAGGGGATATATCACCCCCCCCCCCCCGCGAAATGTTGGAGAATAAAAAATATGCCCAAAAAATAAAGATATTCTATGACAAAATTGTTAAAGTTTTATTTTTATACACCAGACTTTTATAAACAGGTATAAACCCCAACTTATATAAATAATAATAGGGGTTTTAATTGCACAATGCAAAAAGATAAAACAGTAATATTACATCCAATTTAGTTTTGGAAATGAAATACATTATTTATTGCGCATATTAATTATATATTATCTTTATAATATAAATAACTCTGATAGGCTACTGTATTCTATGTCTTATAGATAAATCGTGTATTTACCTCTTGATGAGTACCTACTGTATTTTGGTACCTATTTTTAATAAGCTTAAGACTTTAAATTTTTACTGTAGGCTACTTAGTCTGAATGTTATTTATTTCTCATCGTAATATAAAGTCAATACATTTCATCCAAGTTTAAATAATAGTCTGCTCCCTTTATTTAATATTCGAAACCCATTAGTTTCATTCCAAATTCTGACGGAGTAGAGGTTTGCATAAAGTTCAATTTTAACTTCTCACTTACTATTTAGCTTTGAAAATTTCAAAAATTTCCGGAGGAGACCCCCTAACCTGCCGTATTCTTGGGATGTATTCCATTAACCCCAGACCCTCCGGTATTACCCCTCCGCAATACATACCCCCCCCCCTTCCTCCGAAATTGAATGCTGGGTTCGCCCCTGACACAGAAGAATCAATATTTACAATAACAGGATATCCAGCAATTTAAAAATAATGAGTTTGGCAGTACTGGAGATGAATTTTAATAAAACAGAACTGTACGCATAAATTTTCCTTAAAAACTAAAAAGTTTAAGTTTAAACGTCTATATTACAAAGACCCAACACTCTTAAAAAGATCTTAAATTGAAAAATCTCAATTTAAAACACTGTTTATGTTCAACACAGTAAAATGATCAATTCATCACACATTGGGGTTTAAAACAAATATTTTACTTTTTATAAATACTGTAAAATAAAATTGAAAATCTTAAAAAATAATGGCTCAGAAACATTTTTAGAACAAATTAGCAGACAATATTTCTTAGAAATCTATGGTAAAGTGACCAGGACCTGACAGTGTAAATCAATAAAACTTGCAGACATAAAAAAAAATTGTTATGGGCCCTTTTTAATCAATCAATTATACAGTAAATAAAAGTCTAAATTTCAACTTCAACTTAGATAACTTCAATAATAGATAATTTGCTACCATAGGCAGTCCAACTGTGGAAAAGATAACCATTTCTAAAAAAAAAGAAACCCTTTACTGTTGTATTGAAGAGCTGTCCAAAGAAGTCCTTGACGCAATCGTCACACAATCTTACAGCAATCTTAGGATTAACCTTGGTCTAACACGTCATTCTCCTTATCTTTCTCAATTCCCTAAAAAGAAAATGATTTGTATTAATTTTATGAAAAAATGTACCGATTACCAAGAAGTGAAGAGAACAAGTACTGTAAATTGATTTGACAAGTCATGGAATGGAAGCAGTTCTAGAACAGTATTTTTTTTTCACTAGTTCGGAAAGTGGTCATTACCGGTGAAAAATTGATTTTCAAATTTGAGGCGAAGCCGAGTACTTTCATCATACCGCCTTTATTTTATTTTTTTATTTAATAGACCTACAGTTTGGGCAAAAGTTAATAAATTTCGACCTATATCCCACTCTATTATTAATTGTTTATCTTGTATTTAAACTTTTTTCAGCTATTAGTACTATCTAAAAAATGTGTTCTAGAAACTATCAGCTATTTTTTTAAATTGTATAATGGAATACCATAAGTAGAATAGCAGCGCTGGTGTGGTGTCAAATCTTTGAAGTTTTTTCTAGCCTAGTCCCGAAAACTACTATTTTCCGGACTGTCTACCCAGCCCATGAGAAATTGACTAGTTTCAATCACAGCCGACTGTTCAGAAAAAAAAAAATTATCATTACTCTACACACGAAAGTACACTTTCTAAACGTAAAATGAGCTAAGAAAATAGGTTATTCCCGCTACTGCACGGCAAAATTACATAACGTTTACTTTCCATGCGTATGTGGTGCACGGAAAGTAACCGTTATGGGATTTTGCGGTGCAGTCCGATCAGCTGTTGCATTAGGCCAATCAGCTGTTGCACAACGCTTAGTTTCGGTGCGTGTGTACCACGACATAAGCACGGAAACTCAGCGTTATGAGTTCGGTTTTTTCTTGACACTAAGTTGAACAAACAAAAATATTCATGTTGTTTACAAGTTTTTTGATATCGTAATGAAAAATAATGTTCAATACTCGTCTCGAAAGTGACTCATTGCGGGCGGAAAAGGCTATCGAGCCCCTTTTAATTTGACTACTATAAATCTTCAAATAATTTGTATTTTTAGTTATGAATTACTCAAATATATAGTTTTCTAGTAATATGCAAACAACTATTCTTGCATGAGTATGATGACTAGTATATTTAATTATGAATACCGAAAGTGGCATTTTCCGGTAAAAGTTATGAACGGTACTTTTCATCAAATTCTTTTCAATGCAAAAGTTACACGTACAGAATAACAAACCTCGATAAAATTAAAACTATGTTATTTCTCAATTAACATAACAGCAAAACTAGTTATTCCTACTTCTGTTTACATTTAAATTGTCAAACAGTAACAACAGCTGGGTCAAAGTCACAAAATGGTATAATTTCAGAGAATAAAATCTAAATAAATAAAGGTTATTAAATTTTTTTTTTCATAATCCAGGAGTAAATTGAATATATAAACTAACATCATGAATACAGTATCATATCTAAATTTTACTGTTTATTACTTTTTTCTGCACTCTCCAAGTATTTCTTACCTAAGATTCCTTTAAGGTCACCCTTTAATTAAAAACAATAATAATACAACTCTAAACAATTTGTGCAGTAATATTTTTGACTACTATAAATCTTCAAATAATTTGTATTTTTAGTTATGAAATACTCAAATATATATCAACAAATTTAATGGTCTTTTTTATAAATAGATAAATTGAACAGTGACAGGAAGGTGTGTGACTAGAAAGTAAATCCGCTATGTTTCACTCTAATTTATCTAAATAAATCTAAAAACCTACTTTTTCATCCTGTATTTAGTTTTAGCTAGGACTGATACAGATGATTACACCTTTAAAACCAAAATAAATTATTATATTTTTAACTTAATTAAAAGACGTGATTTGAAGGAAAATAATTTAAATCCTCTTAACAACTTTTTTTTGTAAATTTTGAGGGAAAAATAGTCAAATGTAAAACAGGAAAATATGTATAACATTTTGGCCAGTATTTCTACAGATATATAAAACTGAAAAGTTACCTGTTTTAATTAGGCCTACTATATTTTATTTGTACAGAAATATTGTTTTCAGTGAGTGAATTCTGGTGACACAAGTACATTTTTCTATAAAACCAAAATAATTTGTTTTATTAATTTAAAATCATTTCATTTATTTCATGTAACTTAATCACAGCCTTGTTCATATACTAAAATGTAATTATACGGTAAAATTTTTAAACGTGTAAACAAAGTCATTTATTTATGCAGCCCATTCCTGGAGACCTTGACCTGAATGGTAAATTGAGCCAAAAAATAAATTGAGTGAAAAAAATAACAATGAACATATTTAAAAGTTTTATTAATTAATTGTATAAAAACAAATCTCTCTTTGTTCATGGGCTAAGTTTAAAATACATATAGTCATTAATGTTTCTTTTAATATTTGGGTGACTTAAATTATATACCACTTCGTGACTTTGACCCAACTGATTTATATTATAAAAATAATCGATAAAGAAAAGCGAGCGTGCGTAGTGGGCAAATGGAGAACAAATTGAGAGCATCAATAGTAATTTTGAGAAAGCGAAAATCAGCTGATCGTTTTTCTCTCACTCTAAATTTAGAGCTTGGGAAAGAGTTATTTTCGTTTATATCAGCGGTCATCGAAAATAGCAACTTTTTATATGGAGTGATGAAAATAATTTTAGTTGATCCCAGAACATAATCATTTTTTATATATGATGGGTCAACTCTAAGCCTATCCAGACAATTGTATTCCAATTTCTAAATTATTAATTGGCACTTATTCGAGGTGTGAGCGATGATGAAAGGTACAATGGCGTTGTTTGTTCCTACTGGTACTGAGCTAACACCTAATACGTAACAATTTTTCTGTTTATTTATAAAAAATCTATGCCATTTAAAAATTTGCTAATTTGGTGAACCCTGGAGTAAACTCATCTAAACAACTGGAGTGAATCTACAACACGAGACTCAGCGGCACTTGCTCTTGAGTAAGAGAAATTTATTTTGTTTAATTTTTTTCTTCACTGAGAAAGTTGTCACACAATTTTTACTTGTATTTAGTAATTTTAAAGTAAGTTATTTAATCCCAAATTAATTTATGATATAGTTAAAATGTTAAAGAGGAAAAATACAAACCAGCTATCCTGTTTTTAGTTATAAATAAGAATAAAAGTAATTATAAGATTTTTTTATGACACTGCCCCCTTCCCCGCGCCAACAAAATAGTACAATGTCACAATGTATACCTTACCACTTTTGGCCACCCAATTCAGTAGGCCCTCATAAAAAACGTTAATATAAGCAATAAAGACGTAGGCCCTACCTTCCATCACTTGGCAGGGTTTCATTCTTTCATATGCCTCCTTTTTTCACTCCATTTAGTGATTTCCTGGTTAGGGTGTACACAGGTCTGCAGCTTCATCAGATAGGATTTTTCTTGTCAGGTTGGCAGCAAGGCCTTTCACATCGGCCCCACAACCTCGATGAGAATTCGAGTCTGGAAAAGAAATCTATTGTGATTTTGAGAAAAAAAATATAACCTAAAAGACATTTTAATGGACTGAAGATAGATTGATCATGTTGGCCCAAGTAATTCCTTGCGAGGCAAATCATAAGCTGGATGTGAAACACTTGAGGCCAAGCGTTCAGGCCGACCGAACTAGGCTGACCAGATTGTGCGCGGCTAATCCCAGGGGCCAATTAACTTTTACCTGTGTCAGACCATTGATTGAATTGAATTATCTTTCTCAAAATTTTAAGTACTATACAATAGTTTAACGCCAACCATGTCAGAGTTTTAACAAATTTTTCAAAATCATGTTTCATTATGTTACACATAGCGCCAGAAAAAACTTTCCTTTTGCGCGTTAATTTTAATTTAAGGGAAATATTTGCACTAGCAATCAATGGTTACCGAATCATTAGTAGAAAACCGAATTACCGGTAAGTATTTTTATACGAACAGTGTAAATATTTTTCTCATAACACCACAACTGCTAATATTTAGAATGCTATAATAAACTTTAATATATACGAGTAAAGTACCATACAAAACCATACGTTTGTAGATACCCTATACCTTAATTAATTACAAGGAAGAAAAAATAATTTTTCAGTTATATTCCCTATGACTTTAATGGTCATTGTTCATCTGAGAGACTAAATAAAAATTAAAAAAAGTTCGCTTAGGTGCTTGACCTTTTTTTATGGATATATGCGAGAGGTGCCGTTGCTTTTTTTAGCCAAAATGCAAGCGTTTAGAAAAATGGTGTTTTTGGCTTATGGGGACCTCAAAACAAAAAATTATCATGGTCCCGGGTTAGGTCTTAGCGGGACTCCCTACCGTAATAGCGTATCCCCTATTGGGAAATTCGCTAAACTGGGACACACAATGCAAATAATACACATTTTTCAATCATACAGCATTGTAGGGTTGCCATTAAGTGTTGGCTATTATTTTTCACTAATGTTAGGCTACTTATGTTTTATCTCACATACGATTATAGAAAAACCACACAAACACCAATTATTTTTTTTTCTCTTTTACTTTTTTCTACAAAAAAGGCATTTTTAGGAGTGTTTTACAGGTTTTACCAATGTTCCTTAAAAGCTTTTACGGGAAAGCGCTCCAAACCCAAGTGAGGCCCGAGATGAGTTTGTAGTTCGCACGCTTTACAGACCGAATAGTTTTCCACAACATAAACCACAAGAACGTCACGAAAAATTACTATTAGGCCTATCATCCAATGAGACTTGTCAAGGCAGTCATTATGGTATGTATGCACGTTAAGCAACAGTTTTGGAATTTCTTAGATTAGATTGTAACTTAACTCGCCTAAAACATCGTAGGCCTAACTAAATTTTTCCTGAGTAAATTTATGATTTTGGCCAAATGCGATCCAAAATTTACTGTCGCGGATGACTTTCCTATGGGACACAATTACCAAATTAAGGGTCTGTCCCTTAGAATTCGGACCATTTGGGAACCCTGTAAAGTTATTCTCACACTCAATATGTTACTTACATGGGAAAGAAATTCAAAGGCCTAAAGTGTTACACAGATTTCATTACCAAGAATAAGCGAATAGATTAACATGTAATTTTAAGTTAATAGCCTAGGTAATTGGCATAGGCTTTGCCTACATGGAATGATTTAAAAATAGAGATAGGCTAGGCCTAGGCTAAGAAACACTTCATATAAAGTTCAGGTGGCTACCTTAAGACTGCCTTGTTGACAAGATACAGAATAAAACTTGCCTACATACTTTCTAGGAATGTTACAATTTTTCGGTGAGAGTAAGTTAAAACAGGCGACCATCCTTGTCTAGGGCCTGAGATCAAATAATATCTGAATCCTACCTAAATATCTAGCTTTTGTTGAGACCATTACGAATGGGCAAACGATCAAATTGGTTACTACATACGTAAGATATAAATAATAAGTTCATTCATTGATGGTTTGAAATTAGTTTTACATTTCTTTGGAGTGTAAACTTAACTTGTAAACGCATAAATTCAACCAACTACTTTTGTATACCTACTTTATTACTACTTAGGTCTACACTCAATAAAATACTCACCATTAAAACGGATTCTAAAACCAAACAGCAAAGCAGTCAAAGCACTACTTGAAACTAACCAACGTTAAAAACAACTTTCAACCAACGAACCAACTAAAAGTCAAATTTATAACCTTAAAATGGTGTCAGATGCTGCTTGTTTCCTTGTTTGTGTGGTGGCGTGGGGTGGGCGATCAACGCCGAGAAGATCGGTCACGTGATCATGCGCGCGCACACTTAATGTAAAGAATATTGGCCCGGCAACCTCTTTGAAAAGGTTAATAATGAGGTTACGCTGTAGAGGTCGATTCGTAAATGGTTTGAAAATTATTTGACAACATTTACATAATCTTGTGTGCTGACTGGGACAAGGTTGATGAAATTCACAATTATAACACAAGACAGAAGAAAAACATTCATGTAGTCCAAGTATCTTCAAGGCCTCGCCCAGAGTGGACCTAAATATATGTTTGGTAAAATTTACAACCAAATCCCATCTGAAATAAAGAAAATTACTTGTGATCCAAAATTCAAGAACCAGTTAAAGGAACGTTTACTCAAGAGGCCTTTATACTCCATTGACGAGTTTTTTTAATGATTGAAGAAGGCCCAAAATGACGATTACGGCGCAGCAGCACTACTAGTGGGAGATCTACAAGTATAAAGTATTTCTATTCTTGAAAGACATCATTTCTTGGGTGAGGTGATTATTATCTGAAGTTGCTGTTTGAGGTTTTTTGGGCGTCACTCACCTTAATGAATTGTGGAGACGGTAGTCCTTGTCAATGGTAAAAACACAAAAACACACGAAAAAAACACACACAATTACTTAAGGACTGTCCGTTCCCCGAATCCGACGTTTCGCCGCACCTAGGTGTTAACGTGCGGCGTTTTTCAAGGTCCCTTAGTTGATCGCGATCGCGGATGCGTTGCGACCGTCAATATAAAGTATTTCGTTCTTTTATTCTCATTTCCCTAAACCAATTATTGAGTATTTTATATGAGGGAATATAAATTCATAGTATATAAGTATAATTTTATTTTTAAATTAAGAAATTTTGAAAGTCTTCTAATTATAAAAATTAATTGGTATGCCTTCCTTGATACTTCATGAATATGTTTTGAATAATTTAGATTTTCATCAACGTGAAGTCATTCACAGTGGAAGAAACCAAGACTAAGTGTAAAGTCTGTAGAAAAAAAAGCATAACTGCTTTCAAGGTCTGCTGAATAGCTACTTGTATTCCGGATATATGAAGCATCAAAACTAAAACAAAAGTCAAGTTACGTTATAAAATTTAACATTATATACAGCTGATAGAAAAAGAGAATGAAGCAGTCTTGCCATGGGTACGATATTTATATCGTAAAAACACCATATTAATCTATTTTACATTCGGATTATTAGTTACTAAAAACCCATTAGGTAATTACCAATTTAACAATTATTATCAATCAAGATAAATATAAAACAATAAATTCTACCCTAGTTTGCTTTGAAATTCCTTATTTTAGTAATAGTTTGGGACAAAAAATTCTCCAAAGCAAACGAGAACGATTGTTGTTTCCTGCAGCGTTAGCAAAACTTGTCAAGCTCTTGGTAGGAGAGAGGAAAGCGATTTATCAGAGACAAGGCGAGATCGGCAAGGGCACGGCAAGAACAGAAGAGCGCTCCCGAACCTTCCAGCAGTGGCAACACAGCTGGGAGCACGACACCCGAGGACGATGGTCTGCGCGACTTATCAAGCAGGTCCAACAGCATGGGTGGAACGGCGGCATGCGGGGAGGTGGATACTACCTGACCCAATTCTTGATAGGTCACGGGGGCTATTTCTGGTCGTACCTGAACCGGATGGGAAAGGACCGGTTCACCCACCGGACTGCATTATTTATTGCCCGGGCGTGCCCAACGATGCGGAACACACTTTCTTCCGCTGCCCCGCTGGGAAGGGTCCCGCCTGGGGGCCTCTCAAATTTTTGGTGCATTTTCGGTGGATTCGGTCTGCCAAATCCAATCAAATCAAATCATCTTTATTCATATGTACAAGCAATTATACATGAATAGTATCAACATTTTGCAAGATAATGAACAAATAAGAAATGGACAAATGAATAAGGGAGAAGATAGTAAAAATAAAATACCCCCGTCGCAGCAGACCTGCGTACTCAGCGAATTCCCAATGGAATTTTGGTATATTTCCTATTTCCCCATAAAATCCATGGGGATTAGAGTATGTAGGTTTGCTGCCATATGGGTTTTGTTGGTAAATATAAGTTAAACCCTACCTAGCGATTGTACATACCAAATTTTATAAGGTTATGGTGTTTTTTTATTTTCCCCATAAAAACCCTATATAGGGGTGAGTACGTAGGTTTGCCGCCATATGGGTTTTCTAATCAAATATAAGTTAAACGCTTCTAATGAATGTACATACCAAATTTTATCAAGATATGTCAATAAATAAGCAATATAGAAGGTTTTGTTGATTTCCCATAAGAATAACATGGAAACCATACTTTTTGGATTTTCTCCATAAACATTTAACCCTCCAACTGGTCATTATAACCTCCTTTACTGGTGAGGTTTTTTTGGCCGCCGCGCAAAACATTTAGTACAAACAACATAAAACATATAAATTGGTATATAAAACATACAAATTATATATCAATTTTTTCAGAATGAAATAGGCTATTCAAAACAATATTGTTTTTAGTGTACTTACAAAAATTTATTTTGTTAATCCTCCTATTTTGTAACAATAAAGATTTTTTTTTCTTATTATTTTCCTTTTAAGAGTATTATCATGGTAAGGTATGTTGTCCATACAACAAAAACTAAGATAGCCAAAATAACCACAATTTTATTGGCTTTTTACTGATGTATAACACTTGATTGTTTATATTATAAATAAAATATTACAAAGCAAATATGTGAGGTAAGCACAAACCACATTTTCGCCGCCATATTTTTTTAAATTTTTTATTTTTTATTTTATTAATTTTTTATGATAAAATTTTTACTAGAACTATTTATAAATATTAAATATAACTATTTGTTATGTATATAAATAATTATATTTATTTATAATAAATTAATAAAGTTAGGCCTAGGCCTATTCACTCACCTAGGCCTAGGCCTAACTCACAACTTTCATGTTCACTGACAACTTCACTTTGTACTCTGAATCTTCATTTAGAAGGCCCAAATAGCACTATAATTACTCAATTCACTCATTATTACATTGCAAACTAACTATAATTCACTAAAATTTGCATTTCAAGTAATAACATAACCACTAAACAGCGCCGCCCCTACGATACGCGTAAACAAAAACAAACACCAGAAATTCAGTCTTACCAACATACTGATATTTCAACAAATACAGCTGAACATATGATGACTAGATTGTTCATCTTTTCCTCTTTCATACTATATAAAAAAACATCGACATTGACTATAAAATAACGAAGTAAAATGCATTTTTACATAGACCTTGCAAATGGATCACGATCGCGATCCTACCAGTTTAGAACGGCCTAAATGGGTCGCGATCGCGACGTTCACCAGTTGGAGGGTTAAGCTAGGTAAAAAAATTCAAAATACTAGATTGTTTGTTTTTTAAGCTCTTTTAAATGGTTTAAGTTAAAATTGTTAAATTTTATTAATAAAAGTAAAAAAAGCCAAAAACCCATTTTTACCCCTTTTGAAAAACCATAAAACCCCGTTCCCATGGTCCGATTATTCTGGTTCGAGAACTCAACCTAGTAGATGCTGGCTTATACCTCTGTACCAAATTTCATCAAAATCGGAGGTTCTGTTCAAAAGTTATTGTGTTCATGGACACACACACACACACACACACACACACATATATATATATATATATATATAATACGCTATTACGGTAGTAGTCACGGTAAGACCTAAGCCCGGGACCATGATACTTTTTTCGTTTTGAGGTCCCTAGAAGCCAAAAACACCGTTCGTTCAAATTTTATATATATGTGTGTATATATATATATATATATATATATATACATATATACATATATATATATATATATATATATATATATATATACACATATATATAAATTTGAACGAACGGTGTTTTTGGCTTCTAGGGACCTCAAAACGAAAAAGTATCATGGTCCCGGGCTTAGGTCTTACCGTGACTACTACCGTAATAGCGTATTCCCTATAGGGAAATTCGCTAATATACAAATTTAGTGAGAATTATAACAAAATATTAATGAGGCCTACTTAAAATGTGAAAGTTGAATGGGCAAAAAAATGGAAGAAACTGTCACAATTCCTCAAAGGAGTACATTGCCTTGTTGATGAGAAGTTTTTTGAGTTCAGTTTTAAATTTTTTCAGTGAAACCTCTGATCTAATACTAATTGTGAGCTTATTGAAAAATTTTGAACCAGCATACCTAGGTTTTTTTCAAAAAGTTTTAATTTGTGGGGGACTATTGTGAGAATGCCACGACTTCTTGTGAGATATTCATGATTGTCGCCAACCATTTCTAATTCCTGAAGCCTGTTTTTTACAGATAAAACTGTTTCATATACGTACATTCCGTATACTGTCATTTTCTGATTTGAAATACTCTTTTACTGAAGTTTTAAACGGAAGATTACAAATTATTCTCAAAGCTTTTTTGCATTTTTAGAATGGAATTTAAATTGTTTTTAGTCGTGGCCCCATAAAGAGAGATCCCAAATGATATAATAGTATGGATATAAGAAAAGTAAATTACTTTCAAAGTTTCTTTTTCACAGAAATATTTTAACCTTATTAAACAATATAACCCAGATGAAATTCTAGAAAGTAATTGTTCAACGTGACAATCCCATCCAAGCGATTTGTCAACCACTAACCTGAAAAATTTTATTTTATCCTTGACATCAATTGTTTTGTCTATAAATCTAATAATTGGTTGAGTTTTTGTTTTTATTTGACTTAGATTGAAAATTGATTAAATTAGTTTTTTTCAGGATTTAAAAGTAAATGATTTGAATTTAAAAAATTACTTAACAGAAGCATGTCAGAGTTGGCCTTAATTTCTACTTCATCAAGTTGGAGCTGTGATTTTTAAATTTGTATCATCAGCATATAAACACAATTTGTTTAAGTCACTGAGTTGTGGGAAATTTCTCAAGTAACAGATGAATAAAAGTGGCCCTAAGATGGATCCCTGAGGGACTCCATGTTTTACTTTTGTGACAGATGATTGATATGGAATTTTTTAATATTTGTTGTTGTGGTGTATAATTTCTAAAAATTTATACCTATCTGAAAGGTAGGATTTAAGTAAATTCAATGCAGTATTTGTTAATCCCAATTTTTTCCATCTTAGAAAGCAGTAAATCATGTGATATTGTATCAAAGGCTTTACTCAAGTCCATAAATAGACCCCACTACTTTTAATTTATCATCTAAGCTATCTCTATAATTGATTCAATAAAATCTGTAGCTGCTGTTATAACAGACTTGCCGTTACAAAACCCATGTTGGCAGTCATCAATTTTTTTTCTAAGAAATGAACCAGTTGATTGTAAATTACTTTTTCATAAATTTTAGATATTGAGGGTAGCAAAGCAATTGGACAATAGTTTGGATACTATTTGTTTGTCACCTTTTTTAAATAGTGGTTTTAATTTAGAAATTTAGAGTTTTTTGGGGAAAATTCCAGAAATAAAAGAAGAATTTATCAAGTGAGCGATTGGCTTTAATAAAACTAGTTTGACTTTTTTGAGGAGAACCACAGGGACCTCATCATACCCCGAACTGAAAGAGTTTTTAAGGCTATTAATAACATTACTAATGTCTCTCTCATCAACAAAGCAAAATTTGAATTGTTTTCCAGTTGAAACCGTGTTACCCTCTAAACTAGTTCTTAAATTATCCTTAATCATGCTGCAATTTGACACTACATTTCCATCTACAACATTTGAAAAATAATCAATAAACTGATTACAAACCAATAAAGGATCTGCGAACGTAGCTCACTATTTACTTTTAAGTTTATATTATTGTCATTTTTGAGCTTGTGCCCACTTCAGAATTTATTACCATCCAAGCAGTTTTGTTTACATTATTTGAATTACTGATTTTGGCTTTATAATATTGCTTCTTTGAACATATTAATTTTTCCCTATACAGTTTATTCATATTTTTTGCTTTATTTTGTAAAACTTTACATTTCAGCACTCTCGCTGTTTGGCTAAGGTAAATAATTTCTTGTTTTTCTGATTTTAATTCTTTAGAAAACCAATTTTGTTTAGTATGACGTCTTGACAGAGTTTTTACAGGGTTGCCACAGAATTTTTAAGGCCGTATTTCCTGACTTCCTGACTTTTACTGACCAATCTGAGAGATTTTTCCTGACTTTTTGGTACCGCGGGGGTTTACAAATAAAGACTCGTTTTGGTTTTTAGTGAATTTCCTTTGGAATATTTTTTTAATGCAATCTCCTCCATCCCAAAAGTTACCCATCGCTATAATTTTTATTGAAATACCCCCTTCTCAGCAAAATACTCAGCGAATTTCCAATGGTTTAGTTAATTAACTAAAGAAAATAAATTTTTTTATTTACATATAGCATTAATTTTTAGCCTTTTGAGATTTTTAATGGGAAATGTTAAAAAATAAGCAATATTCCAGGTTTTATTGGTTTTTCATAAAAATGAAATGGAAAACATTTTAATGTTCTTTTGAATGGTCTCTTTGAAAATTGATGATTTAAAAATTTTTAGGGTGAAAAATACCAAAAACCCCTAATTTGAACTTTTTGAAACAACATATAACGGGGCCGATTTTGTAAATGGGCCCGGTGGGGCCCGGGCCCAGGGGCGCAAGGGCCAAGGGGCGCAAGGGCCC